>CM028919.1:1470000-1945000 GCA_016801845.1 Polydactylus sextarius
ACACTTACAGACCCTCTGCTTTCAACAGTGGAAGATGCCTCAGTCTCCGCCTCCTCAAATACATCCACCGGGTTTCACTATCCAGATGTGCCATACCTTCATACAGCTACTTCTGTCTCTAGCAGCAGTAAGTGAGACTTTTTTGTCACAGGATTTCATTGAATATGGTTTTAGTGGTGTATATATATATATATATATATATATATATATATATATATATATATAAAGTGTATATTTCTCAACTCATCTTTGAGACAGGCCTCTCAACAGAAAGGAAATCAAACTTCCTTAAACTCTAAAACAATTTTCTTTAGAAAATATATATAAAATAAAAATGGTGAATAAAATGGCAGAAAAACTAAGTAAGAGTAATCGGTACACTGTAAGCTGACAGTATAATAAATTATATTATTCACTGGACATTCCTTTTTACTTTTACTTTGTTATTGCTCTAATCCCAATCACAGCAGCATATGAGCATCTAATCTCACTTTGTCCAGGGAATGGCCTTTAGTGCCTTTAAATCAATAGAGCTTGTTAAGTGTTCGATCTCAGAGGTGCTATCTGGCCAGACTGCAGGGATTTATTTTCCACTGTCTCCAGGGCTGAGAGGGCCTGATATGGCCAAACTGACCCTGGAGCCCTGTGGCCCTCAACTGGCAAAAAGACTGTGCGCTGGAAGTACTACAGGAGGGCCTTGAGGGACACCAGGGTCACTGAGCTGCTGCTTCCAGCTCTGAGCTCCAGCTGCTGGGGTTGTTGTTTTTGTTGCGCCTGCTGCCACTGTTGTGGTTGTTGTTCAGTGGAGTGGCGTCTCTCCCTCCACCTCTGTCTCCATTTCTCCCTCCCTGCCTCTCTATCTATCTCCGGCCTGCAGGGCATAAAGAAGCCCCATGAATTAATGAAGATGAGCGAGGTAATTAAACGTGGTGGTGATGGTGACACCAATCCTAGGAGGGTTTCAGAGGGACACGAGTCCACATGGGGCCTCGGCCTGCCTACTACACTATTACCCTCCTCCCGTCCTCTGTCCCCCTGGTCCCCGTGTTGCATGGCACACTGATATGGCTTGATTGGCCTGCTGGGCATGGGAGGAGGAGGGTTGGTGAAGTTGGCACCCAGGGGATGTGGAGGGAGAGGCAGGATGGAGGGGGGTAGATTGAGCTCAGGCCTCACCTGTGGCCCCGGAGCCCCTCCCTGGATCCCTCCCCTGGCAGCCAGGTCACGCTGCGTGGTCCAAACACCTCCTGCCTGGGGAGGAGAGGAGGAAAACAACAGCATGGAGGGAAGGGAGGAGTAGAAGCAAGGATGGAGAGGATAAGGGAGGTAGGGCAAAAACCATAGGGGCACTTCCAGGGATTATGGCCCCACGCTGGCCCACAGGGGCGCAGCCTTGATGGACGTCTGCCTGGCAAGCACTTGCCCTTTTATAAGATGTTGATGCTTGCCGACCACTTCAACACCACACAGCCCAGCAGCTGGAGGAGGCCAGCAGGTTGCAGATATCACTGGTCACTTCAGAGCCACAGGAAATCACAGCTTTACATTTACTACTACTTCACATTCAGACAGCTAATAAAAATGTTGCATTTTTTCATACACGTAATAAAATACTATCGAGCAGAGAGTTAGTTGATGATACAAACATCTAGTGGTATTACTGTTAAACACAAACATGTTAGTGTGAATGTGATGGAGAATTCTTCAGTATTTTTTTTATTTTTTTTTATCACTGTCTTAGAAATGCTGTATGGATGTGGATGTTAAAAGAAGTCAGACATATTTCTTATTTTTTTTATCATAAGACATAGATAGACCTCTAGGACTGTTTGGCCTTGGGGAAGGTATGTGCTCTACTGACTGAAACTTTAGTTATAAAATTGTAATTAGACAATGCCACAAATTTCAAATCCAGTACGTTCATCTCTGCTCATCAGTGGTTCTAATTTTAGGATTATTTACACGTCTGCCAAGTCTATATGTTTAAGTTGAACCATCTGAGGAAAGATCTAAGTGCTGTGGCGGTATGTAGAGGCCATGATTTTAATTGCACTGCATATTTATTTGACTTAATCATCAGTTATTCATCTCAAGAAGGTACAGTATATGAATATGCTGAATATAAATGGTTAAGTGTTAATGTTATTTATGAAGACAGGAGGTGTAATGAACAGATGGGTTTGATGATGAACCCCAGGGTGAGGTCTGGAGGTGCTGTTCTGGGCCTCTCTAACTCACAGCACTATTAGAAGACTCAGTGGACAAGAGAAGCAGTTTACCATTAGATTTGCTCCGGCATCATCACCCAAGAGAGTGCTCCAAATCTCCTCTATGTTTATTTGTTATCAGAGCCTTCACCGGACTAATTAGACAGGCCTTAACTTTGGTCTTGAGCCATATTCCTGCCCCAGGGGCGGCAGGAGAAGCTCAGCGTACCCCCGTCAGGCCTCCCCATCTCCCAGCCCACGCCAAAACACGTGTCCTCCTGATGGCTTCTGGGAATTTGATGCCATGAGGTAGTAGGTAAGATGTTTTGTTCAGCCATGAGTCATCATTGCACACATCCATCTGCCCCCCAACCCCACCCTATCCTGTCCTGTGTCCCAAGGTATTTGTTGTCAGCGACCCTGAAGTTCGTTATGTAAACAAAAATTTGCTCTAATTAATGGGAGGGAAGAAGTGTTGTCTTGGGAACAGGGAGACAGTGGCAGGAGCCAGGTGGCCTTTTGCCACCCCTGCATCCTGTTATCGTAGTTTCATTTCACTAGGTTATTTGCTTACCTGCATATATAAATTCAATCCCGTAAACGATGAAATGTTCTCAGGGAATTTTCATACAACGTGATCAACAAAGGAACAGAAGGAGTGACAGAAAAGGCATGAGGACGGTAAACTACAATATGAGCTGAGAGGAGGAGCAGATGAAAAAGAAAAAAAAACAAAAAACTGGGAGGAAGCTAGAGGAGAACAGGTGTGCTGCGGACCCCCTCCTGGGACCACCCCACCACCCCTGGGTCCTCAGAGGGAGGGAGGGATGGGGATGGGATGGTGGGGATACAGGAGGGATGGTGAAGAGGGAGAGAGGGCCAGAGCTTAGCTCATTAGAGAGAGTTTGCTTCTGCTAACTCACCTTTCCCTCGGGAGGTGGCTAATCATCGCACAGGGACCAACAGCTAGTTAGAGACGAGGTGGAGAAAGACAGACTTACTTAGCATCCTTCCTTTCTATCTGCTTCTACAAACCTATGGTGTATTTTTCTGATGATGCTCCCAAAAAAGCAGCACAGTAGCATCCAGTCTTCTACACAGTTCTGAATAAAGAGTCTGAATACTTTTATTCTCATAGATAATTATTCTAATTAAAACAAACTTATAATCTAAGATGTTTTTTTTTCCTTTAACATTATAGGCTACTGAGTGTAAACACAACACAATAAAAAATGATAGGGTTTGAATATTTTCTGAAGTCACCGTAGCTCTCACAAACAGTAGCACTGAGCAATGCACATGAGGAAACATATCTTCAACAAACACAACCAAGTTAGAACAAATCGCCATGAAAATGCTCTGCGTGCACTTAAATTCATACCTAATTATCACAGGGTAATTGAATACACATTTCCCCAACTGCTGCCTGGTCCTGTTGTGCTGACAGTGAGCAGCTCGAATGATGGGTTTGTGCCATGTGCTCTGTTTTGACTGACTGTCTGCAGTATGAGAGGCTCTGATTGCAGCGATGCAGCAGCCTGCAAATACAGTGTTTGACCAAGGGAAAATAAACCTTGTAATCATAGGCTTTTTTCCTGCTTTTCATACCGTTTCATTGTTTTGACAAGATAAGATAGCTATCTAACAAGGGATAATTAGGTAGAATTAATAAAAACAAACAAGAAAGTAATAAAACAACTTCAGAACTTTTAGGCAGTTGCAACCATTGTGCAAACTATTGTGTGAAGAAGTTTAGTCCTGTTAAGTTCAAGTAAAGACTGCAGAGAAGTGGGAGGTTCTGAATTGTTGCAATCAAATCCTTATAAATGTATGTGCTTGCCAGTTAAAACTATTGTTCATGAAATTAAATCATATCAGCACAGAGACATGAAAGTGTGGAAATCTGCAGTTCCACCAACTCTTGTCAGCCCACAGCTGTGTAACATCCGCTCATCTTGGTTTTCGAGTACCACTACAAACGAAATCAGCTAGCTTAACATGATAGGAAGAAAGATTTCTGCAGCCAAGGGCATGAGGAAAATCATAATAGCAGCACAAAGCGGGAGCTCTTCTTTGCACTGAATGACAACACTCCAGTAACAGTAGCTAAAAATCTGCTGTGATTCTGTTGTCAACAGGAAAAACATCAGACACTGATACCTCTGGTAAATAGAGAGACACATTCAACCTTTGCTCTTGTCTTTATTTGTCCTGGTTAGATAAATCAAATTCAATTTTATTTAATTGAAAAATACCACCACCTATCCACCCCATGAAGTGGTATGATCCACTGAAGACATGGGAGCTCCGACTACGCAGCTGGAGTAACGTCAAGGATCATTTCCATTTCCCAATGATTAATTTGAATTTAATATCTTAAATCAAAACCTAATTAATTTAGATACAGTTTTGATGGTGCCCTGCTACTAATCAACATGCTGTTAATTAGATGTAGCCTAATGTCATTTTCCCCCCACCCTTAAATAATTAAAACGGAAGATCCCGACCCGCGTGAAGTAATGTTGGTACAATCCAGATGAGAGGGGGATGTGACAGTTGATTTGTTGTTGTAGCGGGTGCAGAGCTGATATCCACATAGAGTCTGGGACATTAAATTAAATGTACAGTATATAACTGAACAAAGAAACCATGTCAGTAATGAATAATGATATGACAACTGGTGAACTGGTGAAGACTGTGAGAGACAGTAGAAAACATTTTAGTTATAGATAGTGATTATTGTGGTTAAAGATTTAAATACAACTCAGCCACTCAAGCAATAATAATAATAAAAGAAAAAAACATATATTGAAAATGTTATTCTGCTGATCAGTCATGCGCATGAACATGAATAAGCTGGTCTTCTTGAATGGATTGAAGATGATTGTCCCTGTTTTGGTTCAAGATTGGTTTCTGCCATTGGATGTGGCCAAAGGGTCATTGTAGAAAAAAAGAGAACAGATGGATGCCTATTGGAGGATGAGTCTCTGGTGTCAGAAATAAAAGCACAGACCTGTCCTCAACTGTTTTGGGAATCAAATTCATTATTTTGCGTGACCCAGCACATGAGGATTACAAGGCAATGAGAGGAACGTCAATCCACATTCCAGGGACTACATTCATATTCTCTGCAGAAACTGGAGCTGGTCATTCCCAGAAAAAAATGATGGAGACCAAATATAGAAATAAAAGGGAGCACTGGCTAGCAAAATATACAACAAATATACAATCTGTTGAATATTTAAATATGTAATAATTTGCTACATATTCATTATAACAACTTCATGAAATGATATCATATCAATTTTCTGTTAACGCAACCTGCTGCTCCCAATTGGTCAAAAATCACCAATGGCAACATTAACTGTAAAAAATATATACAATTCAGACAATATCATGATAGCAGAGCTGTCCTGTGTTGGGCAGTGTTACCGTAGCTCAAGATTGATGAACGATGGATAGATTTGTCCCGTCATCTCCATGTACCGTCTATATCAGGTCTTTCTTTGTGAGTGACACACCTTAATTAATAATTCTCAACCACAAATAGTTTTTAATTGACAGGGCATGTGTTTGTAATCTAATGCCACTCTTCTGGAAATTGTCCCAGGAAGAATGGCACATTATTTTCACAACCAATTAAAAGTTAAAGAACTCCATTAAAAAATCCTATTGTCTGTATCCAAGCAAAACTGCAGAAATATTAGTTATTAATTGATATCCATTCAGCGTTGCATTCATTTGTGCAAAAAGGTAAAACAAAACATACAGCTGTAGACGACAATGTATTCTGGTCCTATTCCAAAGTTATCTACAGACAAACACTGTCTGAGAGTTAGAAAGTGAGTCACATGCAACAGTCTGATACAAACAGTGCAATGAACACCCATTGGTGTGAATGTGTGTGAATGAAGGTGAACATTTAAATTACTGTTAGATTTATCCACAGTACATGATAACACAATTAAGTTAGGCCGAATCAACTGTCTTCATGTTCATTTATACATTATGACACAGGTAAAAATGTATCCTCTGTGTGCATGTGTTTGTGTCTGTGTGCATGTCAGTGCAGTGTGAGGATGAGTGAATGTGCTCCACAGGTTGGGTTGGTTCTCCTGGTCAACATAAAGTCATTGTTGATAATAGTAAATACGTTTATTGTCCTTTTCGAGAGGTAGATGCGAAGACTGGCGTGGGTTTGTTCCACACAGAGATGGAGTCAGGATGTGATTAACTTAGCTTAGTGTAAAGACTGGACACAGCTACTGAAATCTGGCTCAGGTTCAATTAAAAAAGGATGGACACATAACTAGATTACATTGAAGTGTCGCTGTTATCATCTGTACACACACACAAATGCCAAATAGTTTATAACTATCTACCAATGAACAGTGGAACATTTTCAGTTTTTCTTCTTATTTTTTCTTCTTATTTTTATTATATCACATTAATGCAACTGTTTGTGCTAAGTGTTTTGAGTTATGGTGATTTTCAGTGAAACTATTTTGAATCAAATAAGACCATTAATCAACCAAATAATAATAATAACCTGCACGTATTGTGGAAAGTACTGTGTTTGACCATCTTACCTCATTTAACAAGCAATAAATCTAGGGATGAAACACTTTTTACACACTTTAAGTCCAGATAAGAAGAGTACAGAATCAGAGAAGGAGCATCTGTTGAACAATTCTTTATTATGAATGTATACATAAATTTATTATAAAGTTTCACATAAAATTTCTTATGTAAACTTGTGTAAGTTAATTACTTAACCAGTTAGCTGACTTTCTTTGTCTAAAGTATTTATTTTATTATTCGTTTGTTTCACAACTTACAATAAAAGTGATCTGATGTAATAAAATCCCACCTGGCAGAAACACTCAGCCACTACACATTACACAACTATTCAATTATTCTAAGAAATAGGAAAATACAGAAATGTATGTTTCAAACATCCGTTCTTTTCTATAACCAGAAAATAGCTGATGGATGCAAATTAAAAGTTTACTTCTTTTAAAGGGTGGATTTGGCATTTTTCAACCCACACCAATATTCATTGGAAATGCTTGTTTGTCAGGTTAAAATAATCACATTATCTGTTATCATAAATATTTGACAAAATTAAAAGGATTAAATGATATAAATATAGAAATAAAAATAGATTTAAAAAAAAAAAAAAACAATTAAAATCCTCTTCGTTTAACCAGAAAGAGCTGTTATATCTGTTCTGGTCAGAATAATGATGTATTGTCTATATCTGATCATTAAGGCTCCACAACCACTGAAACAGAACATCATAATGATGTTGAAAAAGGCAATGTGTCTGTACCATGTTGGTGTAGAGCAAGTGACACAGGAAGAAGGTAATAGTGAACATCGGGTTGGAGGGTTTCTCTCCCTAACAGCATTCTGCTATTCAACCTCTCCCTGGGCTCCTGTGGCTCTACAGCCTCATCTAAGAGGGTAATTAGAGCCACACAAGGGGGGCATCAGCAGGACAGGAAGACAGGGCCAGAGTGTAGCTCTTTACACATGCACACTCTCTCTCTCTCTCTCTCTCTCTGCCACACACACACACACACACACACACACACACACACACTAGGTTACAGGTACAGTGTTGGACAGTTGTTCTATTACTTTGATCTAGACTAAACTGTCTTAACATTATGAATTCCACTGACTTTGGTTACTGTCTGCCTTTTCATCTTGTACATTATTTAACTTATATTTTTGAGTTAACAACAGGAAATAGGTTATATGACCATTCACATGTGTTAACTTCTAGAGTACAGTCGTGGCCCTTTGCCCTCTCCGTGTTCTTTATGTACATACTATATTTTCAGATTTGTCTTACTCTTAGTGTTGGTGTTACAGTTGGTAGCACTGTTGCCTCTCTGAAGGTTCTGTGTCCAAACCTGGGATGTTTTGTCCCTGTGTTTAGGATTTCCGCTGGTACTGCAGTTTCCTTAGACAGTCCAAAAGCATACAGGGTTGGTTGGCTGACTATAAATTTCCAGTGGTTTGAATGTGAGCGTGTAGACCGACTGATAACTTGTCCAGAGTGTGCCCTGCCCTTGCCTTCAGCCATCTGCAATTGATCCCAGCAACCCCTTGACCCTCAAAAGATAAGCGCTACACAATAAATGTTTTTCTTATTTTCAAGCAAACAAGTGCACAACATGTTCACATGTCCACGTGTCCACATAAGTAAGTTGCACAGCTGTCCATGTCCATAATGAAGTGTCATCTTAAACCATACTCACTGCACACAAGCAATTGTCATGTGGAAAACAGTTTCATGTGGTTTGCTCACAGATTGTCTGATCATCTGTTACTTCCTCCATCTGCCATAGTTGTCTCCAAATTACCAGATCTTAACTATTACTTTGGTGAGTGCAGCATTATTATAATTCATAGAACCAATGACCAAGGGTGCGAAAAAAATAAAACTCAAACTGTAATAAACTTTCTAATTAATCTAGTTTTCAAAAATGTAATTTTCCGCTGTGTCCTGTTTTAGCCCATGTTGATTATTCTTTGATCAATACATTAGGTCTTCCTGTCTTCATGTTACATGAAGAACAACTTTTAGTGTAACATGTTCAAATATATCATGTAGCCATCTTTTACAGAGAACACACATGTCAAAAATGCCCAATCACGTCAACACTAACTGAGAAAAATGACAGTGATTACTGGATTATGACTGAACATGTGACATGGTTGTCAAAAGAAAAGCAACCGAATAATGACGCTTCTTGATGGGAAGGTTGTGGAAAATAAGAGCAGAGACACACACACAGACACACAGACACAGACACACACACACACACACACACACACTTTTTTCTATAAAAAAAATGCAACTAATGTCAAGGCCAGGACTATGGCCTTGGGTCAGTGTGCTCTCCTGGCATTCTAGGTTAATTTTCTTTGGTAACACCATATTTTCCTGCCACTTATGTTTCCGTTACCTCAAAAAGAGTCATAGAAATTGAAATCTCTCATACATTCACTAGACAGCAGACAGTTATTGGGTAAAGGCTTGATTCTGTAAAATAGCTGTGAATCTCTTATAAAAGCAGCTGTGTAGAACACTTTCTCACTTCCTCGGAGGTTAGGTTTAGTTGACCTGATGAGACTCCACTACAGCAGCACTTTCTTACTGTGATAGGTATCTGCGAGCCCTTGTGTAACCTGGGGGCTGGTGCAATCTATCAGCAAACTAAACCATATACATAGTGGTTTACAACTCTATATCACACATGCACCTGTAATGGGGTGAGTTCCATGTGGACTGTTTATCTCTCTGCTTCACTTAGTCCCACTGCTATTTTGAATTGTTATTATAATCTTACATTTTAATTCATACATTCATACCTGTGTGGCTAGAGCATGTCAATCCAAGAATAATTTAATTAAGGCAGAAAAAAATAGCAACATAAAGCCACTGAGGATATCATGCTCTAATAATGTTAACATGATTACAGTGACATTTGAGATCACGACCATATCAATCACACATCAACAACACGTTTGCCTGTAACAACCTCAGTTGTCCCACCTTTTCTGTCATTCCACCATCTGAACACAAACAATATGATAAAACAGACTCCTGTCTGAAGTGGAGTCTATGAAGTCCACTCTGTCAGCTCTGTGACATAGCTGTGCACAGAATTGAATTATTGTTTAACTTTGACCGCGGCTAAATCACTGTAGTTCAAGTCAAAGGTCAATCATCATCAGTCATTGCTGCTGAACAGATGTCAACTAGTCCCCTGAGGGCCACCAGCGAACAACACTTTATCTTCCCCTTTATCTCTCTCTTTTTCTCTCAACCTCTTATGCCTCATTCTCTTTATCACTCAATCATACATCCACCCTACCTACTTTCTCTAGATTCATCCCTCTTATCCCTCCATCCATCTCCTTCATTCATCCATCCCTCTTGAACGCTTGCCCCCTCTGCCTTCCTTCCCTTTTCTACCCACCCCCTTCACTTTCAGAGAACAGAAGCCGGCTTAGAGGGGGGAGAGGCAAGAAATCAATAAGGCATGATTTATTGATCACTAAAAATGATGCTGCTCATTAGCCCCCCAATGGGACCTCAGCGTTAAGCAGATGACAAAATGTCACCCGCCCTCGTTCCACCCTTCCCGGCCACCCCTCCCAACAAAAAAAAAATTATCCCTGGCCACCACCAAGCTCCCTCTCTCCTCTCCCCTCCTCCCTCAGCAGCTAAGCTGATATCTGGGATGGTTTCGCTGAGGGATGCAATCCTGACAGTCAGGTGGCAAGAATGGACAGATTGTAGCCACAAATGGTTTTCCTGTGAACTTTTAGCCATTTAATTTTTTATCTACACAGTTTTCATCTTATTGGTCTCTTTCTGTCATATTAAACAATTTACACAGTGCTCAAGATCTGAATGGTGACCAAGACAATGAGGTGAAAAATGGAGAGAATGGGATGCATGTGCACAGGTGAAAGCTCTCATGCTTATAGATGACTGGATAGATACCAAAGCTTTCCTGGTGGTTGTTCTTCACACTCCATACAGGCAGACCTTGATGTTGCTCAGAGAATGTGAGATAGTTTAACATGATAGCAGCACTGCCTCTGACAACAGACTGACAATGATGCCAGTGTGTGCAGCGACTGACTGGCTGTGTGAATACTGATGTGTGTGAGTGTTTTTAAATCTTTCAAACTCTCACTTTTCACTTTTTTGTGTGTGTGTGTGACACCAAGTGCAACACCAAGCATTGAACTGAGACCATGACTACTATAAGAGGTCAGGGAGGCCGTTAGCACAATGGTGGCTCTTTTAATGTTTCCAGTGATAACAGGTATAAACACCCAGAGACAGGGTTCTGTTTACCTCATGACAGAGCATGAATTTAATCAATGAGCAGCTCTCGAAGAAGATGAGCAGCTCTAAAACCACAACTGCTGAAGATGTAGCTATATCATCACAATACATCAGCCCCTGAGGAGCATCAATGATCAGGGTATGTATAGAAATGTTGGCCTCATGGTGGTGGCAGAGGTTAAATCAATAGGAAGTATTAGTATTAATCCTGCGATGACCACAGACATCCACATCTACAATAGCTCTTCAGATAAATGGGAACCTGACAATGGTGGTCCAACAGGAGATGTGAGGCAGCCACTAAAGGTATTGTACTCCCGGGGTTCATATCCAAGTTAACAATCAAGTTTCTTGACAGTCTGGTAATTATTTTTTGATTTTATAAATAGCTGCTGGGCAGATCAGCCATCTGTTTTGTTGATCCTTGTGGACACTTTGAAGGTAAAGTTTCACTGCTGGACATCATATATCTGACAACAAACAAAGCTCAGAAGAACCA
This sequence comes from Polydactylus sextarius, assembly GCA_016801845.1. Classification (NCBI taxonomy): domain Eukaryota; kingdom Metazoa; phylum Chordata; class Actinopteri; family Polynemidae; genus Polydactylus; species Polydactylus sextarius. Next base: position 1,481,585 of record CM028919.1, read on the forward strand.
TCAAACTTCATCAACACACCTACATGCCCACATATGCACACATGCAAACTTGCAGTTTAGATTTGCTTGTGTCTGTCGGGACATATTTAACTGCAGGATGATTGTGGGATTTTATGAATCTATTGAAGAGCAGTCATTGGTTTCCTTTATCCCAAGATGAGGACATACATTATGTTTACATTTTGGGATGTCACTATCACTTGACCTGACCTGATTGTTTATGGCTACTAGCATCATAGACATGAACATTACTCTCTATGCTGGTGATTATTATTAGTGTTTGTCATCTCTGTCACTGACTATGAAGGTTGTAGCATCAGTTAAGTCATAGAAAAATAATAAAACTATGTAACTGTAAATTGTTTTGTGTGTTTGAACTGTAAACATAGGTCCAGATAGAAGGAGCTGTATTTAAAATCCAATCCAGTTTCTGTCTGTTGTACTGTGACACCAGGTCAACTGTGGCTCACTGATGACCTTCCTAAATCATTTGGTGTATAAAGACAGGTTACAAAACTATGACACTGAAGAAAACGATTAAATCGATTCAATAAAAGCACGACACACTCGTCACACTCCATGCTTTTCAGAGTGGAAATAAGAAATCATACATTTTTCGAAATTTTCCTATGTGTTCACTTTTGAGGCAATCGTTTGTGTAACTGCAGCCATCTTCTGTTGAAGACAAAGCACATAATATATTTTGTTGGAGTTCAGATCAGAGCTGTCAAGTGAACTGCTAGAAATGTAGTGGAATACAGGTGAATCCATGTGATGATGTAGTCATGGCCACTGACAACTGTAAGATGATCTGTATCATGTCATAGTGAAATACTGAAAACATCATCTGAGCCATTCCAACTTATGGTCGCTGACTTTATTTGTGTCCTTGTCCATGGAGTTTTTGTTCTGTGTTTAGTTCAGCTGTATACAGTGACAGCTGTCTCTCATCCTGGGTTTTCATCAGATGATGGTGTGTTTGCACATTTCAATGCACAAACCTTAAGCAGTTCCCCTTCACACACACACACACACACACACACACACACTGCTTGTTGGACAATCCCTCATGTCCGACTGTGTGTGTGTCATTGGAAGGAAGGGAGGGGCTCGGGCAAGGCCCCAGGGGGAGGGGGGGTGACTGGACACTTCATCACCCGACGGCCAACCTCTCACAATGATGCATGAAGCCCGGCAGGACACAGTGCATGGACCTCTGAGGCCAAAACATTTCACACATACACACACACACACACACACACACACACAGACATCTAGGCCAAAATGGGCACTTCATCCAGTGTCATATCTCCCATCACTGGAGGTTTAGACTTTGGACAGGAGCAGTGGTGAACAGGTAACATGGTTAAACGTAGTTAATGTGTTGAACACAGCACACAACTTTATTTTTTTTAAAAACATTTGAATTTGACATTTTATTGATCCTGTGCTTCGTGTCACCATCAGGCCACTTCACCTTATTTGGCAACAGAGTATTTTCCTCCTCCCCCTCCTCAGATGATGATTATTGTGATGCCTTTCCATTTCCAATTGCCCACAATGCAGTTCCGATCCTAAATAGCAGTTTTCCATGATTACATTCATTTTCACATGAGGATGAGCCCTTTAACTGACATTACAGAATACATTCGCGCTCTCCAGAGGAAATCCTGTGAGTATTTTGCATCTTTGAAAATCAGAACAGCAAAACTGAGTGTTCTGTTTTATGGTGGCCTTCACTTTTTAACCCAATTTGTAATACCACCTGATGTTGATTTATTAATTTAAAAAAAATAAAAAATTCAAATCCAAAGCACATTAACTCAAAATGGCATCTAAAATCCTCCTGAACCATTTATAGTGGTAAATCACTGATTGATTAAGCTTAAGAGAACAAACACTACATTGCCCACATGCTGTACACCCAACACAGTTTGAACCTGGACCAGCTCAGATCAGGTGTTCGGTACTGGTACACAAATGGACAGTGTAAAGTTGTGTAAAGGTTCTGTCTAGCTCTCAGGACACCACAGCCTCTGTAAGCTCTCAGCTGTTGTGAGTGTGACTGGAAGAACATTACTCACATATGCCAACAAAGAAAGTCGTGCACCCTACTACACACCAGAGCTGTACAGTTCTCCTCCACATGAAAACAGCTCCTTTATTGTGAAATAATAGTGACCATCAGTTGTGCGTTGGATAACCAGTAATAACTAGATTGTCCCAGCTGCGCTGAAAGGATTACACACATTTGTCTTGCCTCAGTGCCCTTGAGCTGGATATTGAATTCCAAGGGAGGGTGTTGAAATTGCACCCTTTGAATTCCTCGAGTGAAGACTACAAAAAAGGACTAAAGTAAACCACACCTGGCTCAGTCTCCCTGTGAGCTGGATGGAGCGAGAGTAAAATGGTCTGCTCAGAGCCAAGTACATGCTAGTGTTTCGTTCTGAAGCAGAATCACAGCACTCCTGCAGATGGATACACTCCGACCTATTTATATCATATCTTCATTTTGTATGTACGTTTGTGCACTGTGGTGTTGACTTGTATATGCATCAGGAAAGTTACAAGCCAAAGGGAAGTGGTGTAAGCGGTGTGTTTGAAACAAAGAGGCCAACGCTGCTGAAAGGCTTGTCAGTCCATCTCACAGTACAGCACAGTTTACAACCGCTAGCGCTATGGACATGGATCCACTCGGGCGTGATGGTGTTCACAACTTACCACACTTTACAAAAATAATATGAATCTCCATATTTAACATAAATTAATTATATTTTCATTTGTCCACACAAAGAGACTCTTCACAAAATCAGACAAAAACTCTGAAAACAAGGATTAATATTCATCTGCAAAAATATGAGAGTATCACATTACTGCGAGGTGTGAGAGAAAAAAAGAAATGTATTTGGCCAAGTGGTCAACAGACGGAGTGCTGAAGGCCTTGATGTTCCTCTCGCATGGTGTTAAACACTGGCTCTGGACTGCCAGACGCCCGGTCACTGCAAGATCGTCCAACTGAACAAATGCACAAATTAATCATTCAGTCCACTTTCAGGAAGAACTATTGTCCTGTTTTTATTTAACTTGAGTTGGAAAACTGGAAAGTGTGTAACTTCTGTTGATTACAGCTCTGAGCTCAGAGCAGTCTGTGAAAAGACTGCAGGTTTCATTTTAACATAGCATAACATGTACAGTTGCTACTATTCATTATTATTCAATGAACCACAATTGTTTTATTCACTTTGCCAGTTGTTTTGTGTCTGTGATTGATCCAGGATGATGTATAACAGTTTAATGCCAAAAACTAGTATCAGCAGCTGTTTTAGAAAGTCACTGAACCTTCCTGTAAGTTGTTTTTCATAACACTTGTGTTCTTAATATAATGGATGTCCTTAAATGGAAAAAAAAATGACCAACCACAGCTCAGTGTTTTTTACCATAGGTTTACTATAATATATTTTAGAAAGAGAAAGGAAGTGACAAAAAAGGAAGCATCAAGAGGTGGCGTGCAGGTGGAGAGGAGAGGCTGTGATGCAGCTTGTGTATGATGCTCTGATGCTGCTACCAAAGAGTGTACACACACATTAGCATAAAACAGCTTTGCACATGATCTGAGCACTTTCCAACACACTCGAGACGGCAGAGAGAGGGAATTGAGAGGAAAGAGGAAAAAACAAGCTTTTGCTGCAAATATGAGACAATCACATGACAACACCTCACATATAAACCAGCCACCATCCGCTACCCCCCGACACCCAACCACTCTGATGTACACTGGCTTATAATCTTCCTTAATACACTGTTATGCACTCAGAGCAGAGACAGTGGCTTCAGTAGTCAGACCCCATTCACTGTTCCCTTCATAGCAGGCTTTATTTGTCTTTTGCCAATTTTGTCTACACTCAGCAATATACTGTACTCTCATGAACTAATAAAAACAAAATAAAAATGTTTTTTTTTTTTTTGGTGTTTTAGTTGTTTTTGCACAATTGTTAAAAATATAAGACCGAACTGATTAATGCCAGTCTAGTCAATAAATATTGTATCATACAAACTCCATTTCGTTAAGTTGAGCATTGGTTCAGTGCCAGGTCATATGATATTTGCCATAACTATGACTTTTTTTTTTTTTTTTTTCCCTCATGCACTGTACATGAATCCGTCATTTACAACAGACACATGCACAACACAAATTTATGTGTGTTTGTGTTTGTTGTGTGTGTGTGTGTGTGTGTGTGTGTGTGTGTGTGTTCAGAGACTTGGAGTAACTCATAGCTCATTAATGTAAACACGCTACTAAGCACAGGTTCTGTTGAGCTGCACCACTGACTTCCACAATCCACTGGGAGACAGACCAACATGTCTGCCAGCTTCATGGCTCTTTATCCTCCACTGTCTCTCCCTCAGTGTGTGTCTCTGGTGTTTTCCCCCTCAGGCTTTACCTCTTCCATCATCACTTTTGCCCCTTTCCCTTTCAGCCTTCCCTTATATTCCTCCTTCGCATCTTTTCATGCTTTGCTTTCTTTCTCCATCCATGTTTCACGCTCTAACATCTGCCAGTACTTTTTGAACAGTGGTCCCTCAGAAGTTTAGACTGTGACACTAAATAATACCCACCATATGTCATTTACACTTTACAGCCATACAGCTTTCAAGTAGAAAGGATTTAATTGTGAGGTTTACAGCTTGTGAATATAATGTGCTGTACTGATAATTTGTCATGTTTGGAGGACAAAGAGAAAGACTGCTGGCAGTAGAGTCATTAGTCTCAGTGGTTATGGAAATATTAATGTAATGAAGAAGGTGTGAGATTGTGCTCTGTTTCCAGACCAGCCAGTAGATATTCTCCCTGTTCCTCAGGCACTGTGATGCTGACACAATATAACAACTACGTGGGCCACTGTGGCCTTATGTCAAGGTTGTATTCACAAGTGGAAAAACAAAACAAAAAGTCTAAATCTTGATCATGTGGCTGAACTGTGGGGAAAAAGTTTTAGATCAGAAGTGCAATACACCAATTAACATATTCATTATGCCACAGTGTCATATTCACATCCTGCCTGGAGTTGGCTGGTTTCACTGCTTTACCCTCCTCCACACTGAAATGTGGCCCATAAACACAACAGTAAACCAACACTTCCTGATGCTGTGCTAACATCCTTGTTGAAGCTCATTCACGTTGGTCAGCTGCTGTGCAGTAAAGTGAATGAGAGGGTTAGAGAGGCACGCTTCCAGTACAAAACTGGCAACTCCCTTCTATGGTAAGTAACTAGTGTATTTGTGCAATGAATACATGTGTGGCTTGTGCTTGTTTGTTTGTTTTATGGAGCCTTAAAAAGTTCACTCATAAAGAATACGTCAGAAAGGAAATTGCTCATCATGCAGTCACATAGCATTAATCCTTCCCATTTATAAAGCTAGCAACTCGAAGTGTCTTGCTCTATGAGCTAGAGTTGTCACTCTGTTAACGCCAATGATTTACCAGATGTATTGAAGATGTTATTCTGTATGTCCTCGTCTATACTGGTAAGATGGTGATGGTGTGCTCTGGTGTAAGTGGGTAAGTGGAGGTTGGAGTTAAAATTATCGGTCTGTCATTTTCCTGCAGATTATGATTAGCCTTCACATGAACACAGGTGCATAGACACAGGAGCTCACCATCCTCTTCCTGTTTAGTAGTGCAGCTGATGTGTGGGTTGATACTGTTGAAATGTTGGATAGTGTTCACATCTGAGGCCAGAGACCATCAGAGTCAGAGGTGTTACCATCGCTCTTCAAACATGTCAGCTTGTTATCATGTTCCCAAACTTCTTTACTTGGGCCATTCACATGATAGGAAAGCACCTGTTACAACAACTAGGTAAAAATTCATCTGCCAATGGAATTAAGTTATACCCTGATCTATCTGTCCATCAGGGGTGGGTTTTACACAGCTGTCATAATACCTTGGTCATTTTATTTAATGAAATCACACCTCTGTAAAATCTGATGAACTCCTTTATTCTATATATCTGATGATTTATATATATATATTTTTTTACTTTTATTTTAATTTTCCACCAAGCTGGTATGATCATGTAGATGAAGCTACTATGCTTGTGCATCAAAATTGTTATTTTAAAGAATTTTACAGTTTCTACTGCTGATCAACAGGTGCGTTGATACTGACATAGCAAAACAGTCTTGTGAATTGTGTTCAATCATTTGAAATAAATACAATTTCTCTCTCTGCTAATAAATCCCTCTGAACTGAGCCTGGCCAAAGTAACACCCGGAGCTCCACGTTTTGAATATGAATACAGATGCACATATTGCTGTGATCACCAGCAGTCTCATTTTAAAAATCCTCAAAAACTCGTGTGTGGAACAGGATCATGCTCATGTTAGACAGCCATTTATTATTAGAGTGTTATTGTAAGAACAGGCCAATCTAGACTGAATTCATTTTTCTTCAGCTGAATATATGGCTCTAAGGCGGAGTTAGATGTAGCAAAAAACATGATGATTAAAACATGTTGTCTGAAGTAAATTCAAACTTGCATCCATCTTAAAACAGACATTGTTTGAAATAAATTACTATAAAAGAGACATTGTTTTAGAATTCATTTTTAACCAACTATTCTTATGATTACTATTCCCATGTCTGCCCTATTTGTCTGGGGCCTCCATCCCTTGCCACTCTCAATCCACCCACCAGGTGTCTTCAGACTTCTTTCCTATCCCAGTCACCTGACTGCCACATCCAACTGTTCACCTGTCTCTCCTCTGCCCACTCACACACCTGCTTTGTGTCTTCATTATGCCAGCCAGGACTTTAAAAAAAACTGTTTCCACAAGCTCCTTGTCAGATTGTTTGCCTGTTTTCCCACGTGTCCGCTACCTACATGTAGTAACCTGTTGTCTCTACCTGCCTGCTTGTCCACCCATCTGTCGGTAAGCCTGATTTTGTCGGTCTGTGCTTTGTCCTTGGACCTGTGCACCTACTGCCAGTTCTGTCAGTACAATCTTACTAAACATGGACCCAACAACTCTTCCTCGCACTATCTTTATTTGGAGTTAAGCTTTTCCTAGTGAAGATTCAGCTTCCTGTTGTTAAAAGCTATCATTTGAATTGAGACCCCATATTTGTCCAACAGGTAGTTTAATCCTCATCCAATTTATGGCTAGCTGGCGCCCTCATTGGCTAGGTGGGCCTGCTAACCTGCACAATGCAACCATACATGCAAACTTCTAAAACAGCATTTTTGTTGCCAAATACCTGCATATTTCGAAGGAACTGATATTTGTCAGGATGCAAGATACTGAAATTAAAATCTTGTTGAAAAAAAGATGCCTAATCTCTGTTAGCCACCTGTCTGTCTGTCCGTCAGCAATCCACCAGCCTGTTCAGGTAATCTTCTGTCTGCACCCCAGCTGTTTAAATGTACACTATGAAAGTCTGGTCACTTTTTCTCTATAAAGTTACAGTCTTGGAGTAAGGCTGAGTTCAAGATGCATGATATAATGCATGATATGATAAAAATATTTAATAGTAAAAGTAAAAGAGAGGTGGTGAATGCCCTGTTGCATGATGCCAGATTTACAACTACTAGAGTTTATATACATGATGGATAATTGGATAACTCACCTCTACCAAATGGAAGAAAACTACCTCGAAAGCATGTTGCACAACACTGTGCTGCTGAACTTGCCCTTTGTAAATCCAACATCTTTGGGTCATAGACACTGAGTGTGGTTTTTCTCCAAGAGACAGTGGGGGGCAGCAGAGAGACCCTTCATTCACCCTTTAAGGAGTCATTTAATCATTACAGTGACTACAAAACTGGTACATTAACTTAAAAATCTTACGTAGTACACCTTTAACCAGCCTGCACCCATGAGAGTGTAAAGCATTTACCTGCTGTCAGCTCCAGTCAACTGGTTGGCCTCCAGTCAACTCCTCCTGCCGCAAGTACCTCGTCTACCTCCAAGTAAATAGTTTGTTAGCTTCAGGCCTGCCTCTCCTGCAGCTAGTCTTCAGCTAGATCAGATCCCAAAGACCTTGAGCAGTTTCCTTTCTATGTGTTGTTCTAAATAGCAGAGACACATGACATCATTTGTCCATCTTTCTATTTAATATATTTCATGTGTGGTCTTTGATTTGTTTCCTTTCCCTTTGCTTGCTGTTTAGTAGTAATCCTGGGCATTTTCAGCCCAATCAGTATTACATACGCTATTGGCAGACCTCAAGGACCAATTTACAACATTCAAAAATATGCATTCTATGCCCTCTTTAAGAAGGGGAGATGCTGAGTTTGCCTGCCTGAGATCTCCAGACCTTGAGGGCCAAGTTGAAACAGGCCTTGCTGCTAAGAGGATCAGGTTCACAGGGAGTCGGTGGGTTACTGCAGAGGCTGGAGTCTGAATATTCAAGGATTTTAAAACAAACAAAACAATAATCAGTTCTAAAACTCACAGGTAACCAGTGATGGACAGTGCATCTTTTCTGTGGTGGTTTGTTGTATCAGCCAGAGTCTCTAATCCAGTATCTGACACCAGAATAAAAGAATACCAGCAGTCCAGTCTGGAGGAGATAAAAGACCTTTTCTAAATTAGTTAAATATGTTAGTTAATTAGTTTCAGTTAAATATACCAGTTGTACAAAGTGGTCAAATTACCATCAAAGGACACCTCTTGGTGGAAAATACTACACCTCTACACAATTATTGCTGTAGCTAAAGAGAGGTGGTGCGATCATTATTTAGATTATTTAAAATTATCTGACTACATTTTTTTCTTTATTTGTCAACAGAGGTCACTCGGCATAGCTAGACTTAAAAAAAAAAAAAAAAAAAACATACAGTTGTGTATCATCTGCATAGAAATGGAATCAATATTACAGCTACATTATGAGGAGCATGGCTCATTTCCAAGCACTTATGAGATAAAACAACACAGGCCCACTTCACTGATGTCACATATTACACAGATGATGATTAACTGCACAAAAAAGCTGAGCTGGGGTGGGGAGAATATAAATGGAGTGTGAGGCCTGTGACCTCAGCAAGAACACCTTCTGTTTTATATAGGTCCTGAGACTGGATGCTTAGTGATGGGTGTGAAATGTATTTCTTTTGCAAAGCTATGTATGTATGTGCTGTAGGTCTACATTTTATTAATGCTTGTATTGTGTTTTGTTACTGTCACTTACTTTCCAAACCTCCTCCCTTGTTCTCATCTTACATGAATTCCTTTGGTTTTAAGACAAATTGTGTAGGATCAATATTATGTTCACCAGAGACACAGTCTTCTGAGTATGTCCTGTTGCTTAATCTGGTGCTGTATTACATTCATACTAACAGATATGGCTACTAGAATGTGACTGCATGAAACACTTAGTGTTTCTGGGATTTATGTAAACTGGTGTAAAATTGTAAATTGTACTACTTCATGCTTGAAAACCACAAATGCCAGATTTAAAAAAAAAAAAAAAAAAAAAAACTATTAGTGCACTTCCAAAACAAAAAAATAAGAACCTCAGTTTGTCCCTGTGTGGTAACTTTTACAGTAGGAGCAGCATGACTGACTCTCTGTAGTTGACAAAGAGCACAGACTCTGTGATTCCCTACAAGCAAACGTGTTTCTACACACAGGAACTACTATAAAGCTGAAAATAATAGCAGAGGAGCTGGGAGCAACAACACACCATAAACGCTGGTCTCAAATAAAGGCCGAGTCTGATTTTCTCCTTGTCATTGCATTTAGCTCATTCTAACCTCCGCAACCGGAACAGAGCATGTGAGTGGAGCGTGTGAAATAGTCAGAGAGCGGTGCATGTTTTTATCCAAAGACCTGGGCGATCGCTCCTTCTCGCTCCGGTTCTGCTCTGATACGGCTCACACCATGAGTCTAGGACATCAACAGGACTATGCGCACTTTTAAAAAGACTGGGCTACATCAGGCCGCATGCATTTAAAGACCGGGCTGACACCTGATGCGCCGTGCACGCATCGCGTCCGCAGACATACCTGGTGTGAATTACACACACGCTCCCGCGCCGCTCACGGACAGCTTCTGCCCTGCACCGCTCACGCACTGTGCAGTGGGAATCCGGTCATAGACAAGTTTCCACTGATGAATGACAATGAAAGACTTAAAAACAAAATGATACCGGAACACCGTGGGAATCGGGTACTTTGCCTTAAAAAATTAAACATATGCATCATATAGACGCCTGTCCCAAATAAACGCAGGGTCTGGTGAGTCATTTGGGAAAATATACGCCCGGGCTGTTATTTGCAGCTGTACAGTAGCCTACTTATTTCTACTCTTCTAATAAACATGTTCACATGTGAACTGAAAATCAACTGATGTCAAATCATAAAATATTCAGGTTGATCATTTCGTCTTTTGTTAGTCACATTTGTAAATTCTACTAATTTTAAGTTGCTACATTCCTTATTGCCCACACACACACACACACACACACACCCTATGTGTTTTACACACCAATTAAAAATTCTGGTCAGAAGCTCTACATCGACTCTCTTGCATTTCTTCTTCTCTTTTCTCCGCTGAAGTGGAAGAGGAATTTCCCTCGCGCAGATAACGTTGTGTCCGTTCTAAGAATCAATAATCCGTTTATAAATATGTTATTAATAAAAGAGTTAAGCCGCATATATATTTCATGGCAGAGGAAGGAGCGTCTCCCTCAGGCTGTGGGGCTTTACTCTGTATCATTCATTTATAATTAATCTGCACCACTTGGGACTTGGTGAATTAGGAATCCCGCAACAGACAAGAGCTGTTCTGTTCCCGTTCTGTAGCTGCTCACAAACTTGGGAGGTCCTTTTTTGTACCTCCGCTATTAAAATAAAAGGACTAGAAGAAGAAGAAGAAGAAGAAGAAATGAGGAAGTAGAGGAGGAGGGAGGGAGCGTTTAACCAGTGAAAAACTAGTGAAACCAGGTGGCAAAAATGTGCTTTCAGTGTCATGTGCAGACATTTTACTTTTCAATAGCAAATTTAACGCATCGCATGAAAATGTTTGAAGATCTATAAACAAAATTTCAACAGCAAAATGTAACTATAAAAAATAAAATAAAATAAATGTCAACCACACTACTTGTTTAAAAAGTTTTCTTTTCCTGAGCATTAATTCCGCAGCTCATTAACTTGTAACTTTGTCACTGACTGTGACTGTGTGTATTTCTGTGCTGTCTATTCATGTATAGTATACATACATTACATTTTACTTGCTTTTTGATTATAATTCTAATTATATTGTAATTATATTAAATAAAAACACTTCACTGAGTTCACTGCTTTTACCAGCAGAGAAACGTTGTGAATCAGTGTCACTTCACCTACAAATTCATCAAGTTTAATGCAAAATGAATATTTATCCATTTAAAATTAAGGACTTTCTATAAATTCATAGTCTGTAAATCTTTTTTGCTGCTAGCCTAACTGTGTGGAGAATAATAATAATAATAATAAAAAAAAAAAACATTTAAATTTAATTTGCACATAAAACAGATATACGTGTTTAAAATGAATAATCTTACTCACGAATACTGTAATTCTACTGATAATAGGAGCTCTAATAATAAAACAGAGATCAGATCTCCACAGAATACTGCATCAGTTTAGTTTTTACGTGGGACGTTAGTTTTCATTTGATTAAAATAATCATCAGAACATACTAAAGTTGTATTTAAAGAGCTAACACAAGCAGAGCTGATACTGTTTATTTTGTTGTTGTTGTTGTTGTTTGTGTGATGATTTATTTTGGATCAATCAACATTCTGAATAAGGAAATATGTGTCATCACCTGATCTTTCCGGTTCTACATAAAGAAGGAACAGAAACCACCTTGTATTCTCCAGTAGTATAAAGTTGCGACCTACAAGAGGCCCAGCAGTAACACGGCTCGTTCCTCAGGAGGCTGAAGTACATACTAACACACACACACACACACACCCACGCACACACACACACAGAATGAGTCCAGCCTTCTATTGTCCCTGGTTAATCAGGGGTGGACCCACTTTGCCGTCACTTTCCCTATAAAACAAAAGACTTGCTGCAGATGTGAAGGAGCTGTATCAGTGCAGCATCTCCCCGGCAGCACCAGGGCGGCCAGGCAGGCAAGAAGAAAGGCCCCATCACTGCTGGATGGCTGCAGGCGAGGAGAAAGACATTGCTGACAAACGCATTAATTACTTTATCAACTTCATTTCCCAATTAACCTTACATGCCACCTCCCAGGTAAGCCAACCGGGGGGAGGATGAGTTGCATGGCTCTGGCGCTGGCTAGTCCTCATCAACCAGGAGAAGAAAAAAAAAAACTTGAGTCAGAGAAAAGATGAGGAGAGAAGAGATGAAAAGTCCCGAAGACAATAGTTTACTCTGCTCTTTAAAAAAGGAGAAAAAAAATGACCAGATAACATTGTTGTTATGTGGGTTTTCCACCAATCGCAGCTGTGATTACCAAACAAAAATGTCCACTTTAATCAGTAAACCCTTCATTTACATATTCACCTCATTCTCATTACTGGTGTATCAGCTTTTCTTTGTCTCTCCACCTGTTAGCTTGACCGGCACTGCACCGTTTCATCTGCGACTACGTCCGACATTTTTTTTTTTCCATCACCTCACACACAAAAAGGCGAGTCAGGAAAAATCAGGACAGGAAGACAGAAATGCAATTAAGCAAAAGTGTGATTCTAGCGTCAGCGGGTGACCCAGAGGAATTAGTGGGACTTTATCATTAGTCCATATTAAAAGTGGGAGCTCAAGCTATTCAATTCACTCTAGTGCAAAAGACACGGTAATAAAACAACTCTGTTCCGTGAATCTCTAACAGGGTAATAAAGAATTTAAGAAAAAAAAAAAAAAGTACAATTATTTTGGGAATTAAATCACAATCTTACCATTAAATACGCAATAAATATTCTGAAAAATACACATTTTGTAACAAATGTAATAATTCAAACAGAAAAAAAAGCTGATTTCAAAAGGGAAATTGCTTTTAAAGGATTCTTTTATCATGAAAATGTTGTTGACATTATTTCACATATTTCAAAGATAAATTTAAAAATTGTAATGTATATATATAAATATATATATATAGAGAGAGAGAGATGGATGGATTGATGGAGGAAGCTGTAGTAGTACGAGCAGTAGTACGTATGTGTTCATTAACAGAGGGGCCACGCTGTAGCAGCAACACGTCCTGAATTCTGAATTTACACAATCACTTTCTGTTTTCTGATTCAGACAGCTGGTGGACTGCACTCACAATTTTTAGCTCACTTCTACCCATCGTGGAAGCAGAATATCCACAATCAAAAATTAACGTGAAGGCAAACTGTCTGACAGCCTCTGGACCAGAGATTCCTGTCGATAACATGAGTGAAATAAGAGCAGACTCCTGCTCTGGATCCATTTAGACCTTCATGAGTTCACATTTAGTCTAGCCTCATTTGAAGCTTTGGTCCACTGCAGAGTGGTGCATTACAGCCGAGTCTGTTTTTCTTTGGCATTAGAGTGTCTGCCAGTAGAAGATGAAAGGTTAACTCAAGCATATGGATCTGCTATTAAAGCCTCTTCCAAACAAACACACACATGCATCTGCACATGCACATGCATCCCCTCATTAAAACTTTGACTAGAAAATCTGGGAGGGAAGTGTTAATCAGATGTTTAATTACCATCCCCCCAACACTCTGAATTTATTGAAGTAGTTGAGTGCTGGTGTTTTTCATTCTGAAAGTGTGTGTGTGTGTGTGTGTGTGTGTGTGTGTGTGTGTGTGTGTGTGTATGGGGGTGGGGTGTAGTTGAAATGTTAATTATGACCCTGGCAGAAGAACTGAAACACCAAGACTTGGAGTAAAATGGAAGCACAAATACAAAGCAGCTGTGGTCTGGAGCTGGAGCTGGAGCTGAGGCTGACTGGGGCACAAAGGAGATATCCTAATGTAAACCCAGGACTAGAAGGATGGATATGGCCTGGTACTGATGATGACCTGGGACCTTGATCTAAAGACATTGCAGGGAACAAGACTAAATATGGTTCTGGGACAAAAACAGATAATTGAGAAAACTGAGACTGGAGTCAGAACTACAGACCCTGGGGACTAATACAGTGAATGTAGCTGAAGCTAGGCCTAAAACTACAGGTTACTGTGGAAGAGGGGTTATAATATGACTGGAATTATAATACTGAGGTTCAAACCACAGGCAGGGAAAGGACTGTGACTATGACTAGAATTTGCTAACTGCAGCTTGATTTGAAAGTGGAGTTGGGACAGGGAGTGGGATTAGGGATTAGATTGAGATTAGTTTAACACATCTGAGGTGAGGGACTATGGCGAAAGGTGAGACTGGGATTAGAACGTCACAGGGATAGGGACTGGATAAATGTCAGGCTGTAAATTATCTTGACATCATGATGTTCTGTGAAATAATCATATTTCATATATAAGAAAAATAACTTTCTGGATGTATTTAATCACAGATTCTAATCATAATGTGCAATGTGCAAGTATGAGTTAGATTAAATGTGTACAGTGATTCTAACCAGATTACCATAATCCAGATTGTCCAAAACAAGACAAGGGAAGCATGATAAATTTGTGTTATCACTGAGTGTACTTTACAACTGTGGACCTGCACATGAAACATTTAACATTTTTATTGAAATGAGCTCCTGTGTAGCTAAACGTGGCCGAGTTTCTCTCACAGCTACACATTTAATGAGGACAGAGTGAGATGTTTTGTTCCTAGTTCCCCCATTAGAGGGAACTGGGAGTATTAGTGGGACTCACTAATTCACCAAAACAATACATAGTCTAATTACCACTGTATTATTAGACATGGATGTCAAACTCAACGGGGAGGGAAGGAAGTTGGTCCTGGGCCAAGAGAATATTGAGCACCTTATTTGTTACACAAAACAACCAGCCCTCCGCAGCCCCCCACCACATATTGGATGACATATGAGCTCATTTCCTGTCCATGATTCCCCTCAGATGTGGGCACGGAGTGTTTCCGTAAGTGCACTTTTGAAAAGAGAGAACAAAACTCCTTAAATTGTGTGCATCAGTGTGCCAGAGGACAGCAGGTTGATAACCACTGATCATCACTGTCCCTTCCTTTTTTTTAGGAATACAACTTTCCTCTTCTCTCTGTTTTTCCTCTCTCTGCTCCTCCTCTTCATTCTCCCCTTCCCATCCTGCCAATCCCCCTCACCCCCACCCCCCTCCTCTTTCTCTTTTTTGATGTGTTTGTCTTCACGGCTTCTGAGCGCTCTCTAATTCCATCTGGCCACAACAGAGAAGGCGGCGCTGTGAGAAAAAGCATTTCCATATGTGCAAATTAGCCCACCCCTCCAACCTCCTCCTCCACGCACACACACACACACACACACACAAGCTGCACATACCCCTTATATATTGACTGCCAAGGCTGCTAATCGTGATCAAGGGGAGGTTTTTGTTGGCTCTGGGTCTGAGTCTGTAAGTTGTCAGGATTTAATATCTACATCAACAATTGTGACCTAGGGACAATTATCTCAATTAACATTACAGTGATAAACAGACTATTATTATTATTATTATTATTATTATTATTATTATTATGTTCTGTGTGTGTGTGTGCGTGTGCGTATGTACTGATCGAGAGCATTATCTTGGATTGAACGGCCTCCACCTGCAGCTTTATTACCTGTGCTCTGGTTTCTTGTGTAATTTCTTTGGTGAATTAGAACTTCCCCACTCACAGCAGGTCTCCACAAAATAAACGTTAGCACTTCATTTTGGTTTTAGAGAAAACACAGGACTGAGCAGAGAGACACACACGATGACAATTAAAGCCATCCATCCTTGTGTCTGAGTTGATGTCAATATATTTGCCACTTGCCAGATATATGAATCAACATGTTCTCATGATGTTAACAGGACATGTAAAATGTAAATGAATGTGTGTATTTTATGTATATGTTTACTTATGTATAATTGTAGGATATCGTAAGCTGTTTGTTTCTGATTCTTGGCACACAGACATTATGCCAACTATATGTCCATCCACCTCAGGTATGTCTAAGACCCTCCTCCCACACTGCGAATACAGCATGGTTAATAAAGATGCATGTACAGTAGCACTGTGTCTTTTCTGCTGCCTGTACATCGGTGTCATTCATGACACAAACAACTCCATTTTGTCTTGGTAAAACTGGGATCATTCAATCAATGCCTGTTTGTACGCAAGTCTGAGACAGCTAACTGAATTGTGATATATTGAGAGATTCCACCTTGAGTGTAAGCAGTCAATACTGCCATTCCTGAGCGGCCATGCCATTAAAGCCAAGCCTAATAACTCAAGGTGACACTGGAATGTCATATTTGTGTGTATATGTCCGTGTGTAAAGATTTCTCCTGCATAAGTTCTGTGATTGAAGCCAAACACCTGTCAATTCCTCCGTCTCTGCTCGTCCTTTACGCACACACTTTTCCTGCTGCTGCACAAAGTGATGGTCACATTCTCAGCGGCAGTCAGACAGAAATGAAGCAGGAGAACAACCTCGACCTCATCTCCTCATTTTGGTAAAACGTTGTATCTACATGGAGCAGCATGTGTGCTGTATTATGGAGACTACGCTGCTGTGAGTTTATTACTCTCCTCCAAACTCCTGTTTGTCTTTCAGAAGAAGCAACAACAACCTTTTTACAGCAGTCATTCATTCTACAGGCTCTGGTTTGAGGCCTATTTTAAGGCTGTTATGCTTCTCCAAGCGTGTACTGCGCGGCCACGCAGTCGGATCGTCTCAGTTGTGAAACCTTTCGAGTTCTCTGTCAGCTGGCGGGTGTCAAAGCAATTCACCACCAGAACAGTAGGGAGCAATATGTTTCCTTACGTTACGATTATTGACTGCCGCTGATAGTTTATTTACCGGCCTTGTTCCTCCACACACAACGAACAATGGAGACCAACAGAAGACATTTGTTGGAATTGGAACTGATCGACATTGAACAACAAATCGTTTTAAAGTAAATGAGACAAGAACTAAAAAAGGAGACGGATGTTGTTGTGGAAGGAGTACACCCGCTGTAGCGTGATTCCGGAAATGAGGTAATTCTAGCGGACCAATTAGAGCCATGTGCTTCCGTGTGCTTTCCGTTGTTTTCGGCAGATAGTTAAAAAATTGGGGAGGTGCACGTAAAGCAACGACGCTGATGACTGTGCGTCGCTGAGTTTCCACGGATACGGACGAGCATAAATTGGGTTTTAGTCTGTGTTGTTCTCTGTTCTCATGTTCTCAGTCAGATCTGAGACTTCTGTGAACTAACCCAAAGATTTTGAGCCACATATTGGATTTGAATATGTGATCAGTTTTATACAAACAATACGTGATTGAAAATTTGCACCAGCATTTTCAGACGTCAGTACCCAACTGCTGGCAGTCATTCTAGCAGATCATTCCCTGGCTCTTGATTGGCTAATGTGGACCGTCATGCAGGAGAACATCTTATCTCTACAAACGCTTTGTCACTTCATCGTTGGTTGTGTTGTCTGTAGCGTTCTGATATATGATAAAATTCTGTTCACATGATAAATATTGATGATGGATGAACAAAGGCTGTCTGTCCATATTAGATTTCATGACAGTGGATGAAGTGGGAATGAATCATATCTTTTACTATCTGTTTGTGAAGCTTTGAGATCAAATTATTTTGTATCTGTACAGTCAGCCACAATTCTGTCCTAGAAGAATTATAATGATAATAGCAAGAACACTGCTGCTCCAACTGCAAATAGTCCTGTCTTCAAACCCGGACACCTCAGGTGAACTCCTTTCAATACCTTGGGTTGGACTGTAAACTGACAAATCAACAGCTCCACCATAAAAGTACAACACTTGTCTTACTGCTGAGTCTGCACCAATCTGCCTGCCAATCTCCCATTCCATCAAAAAGATAAATGCTGTTTTCCTAAAGTGTGTTTCATCTTTGTGATATAATCATTCAGACTGAATGAATAGCTCACCCTCCCTCTGTGCCAGGTAGAACCAGCTCAGTAGGCTTTTGCCAAGGCAGAGTGGCCCAGCAGTGCCAGCACCGGCCTCACTGGGCAGAGTTCAGACAGCTGGCAGAGATGTTCTCCTAGCAGTGGCAGCTATCCACTTGACCTAAGCATGTTCAAGCAGAGAAGATCACAAGATTGAGGCAGTCATCAATTACAAGGCCATGAGGCAGCTGTCATGGGTGGGGGGGGTGCAGCAGGGACAGAGACACAGGACATCAGCTCCAAACAATGTCTGAGAGCTGGCTTGAAGGGGCTTTGTGTGAGCAAAATGTTTGTGTTCATCAATATGCGTGTGAGTGTTTATGAATGTGTGTGTGTAACAAGCAGCACTGCTGAAAGCGAGGGATAAAAAAGCCTCGAGGGGCCGGGGGGAAATCTTGGGCCCCCACGACCCCTCCTGTGGCTTGGGCCCAGCTGTGATGTACTGGGCATCTGCCAGCTAGAGGACAGATCTGTCCCCAGCCACACGCACACACAAACACACACACACACACACGAATGAGGCTCACACAAAGTTAAAAAGACACTCATACTACAGATGAACATGTGCACCCATGTGACTGACACACACACAGATCATTTGCAGTGATCTATCTGTTTATTTTGTTTTTCGTGGGGCCATATCCTCTCTGAGTGTGATAGAGGGCAGTTGTGGTCTGAGGAAAATCCTCTCAGTGCATCTCTCTGAAGGAGAAAAATCAAATCAAATAAAAATCCTTTGTTTCCCTCCAACAACAAACCCAGGAGCCATACTCAACAATCACTCACTCCAATGGCTCACACAATTGCCAAAGCGATAACATCCTGGGAAAAAAGAAAGAGAGGGTGACTGCATAAAATATTTCCCTATAATGTGAGACAACAGGAGCATTTTAGCAGGAGTTTGGTTTGTGGGTATTTTAACAAAGTCCGTACCTGGACACATTGTTTTTATCACTGATAATATTTCATCATTTTCACTGAAAGACCCCAGTACTTTAAACTGCCTTGTCTTTGACTGATGTTAAACTTTCTTGACTTTTAGGAGAATGGTAAATACAAATGGAAAAATACACACACATAAAAAAAAGAAGAAGAAGAGGAGATACATGATTTTTCAGGTCTGAATAGTGTCCACAGCTCCACCTGCCAGGCCTCTCACAAATCTTTAACAGTCTCTACCAATCACAGCTCATGGCAGCTCATATGTTTCCTTACAGGGAAAGAACCCAGAGCCAGAGACAATCCAGAGAGCTGGAGTTTGTATGCTGGACAGTTGGAGGACACTTGTTCAAGAGATTTTAGTGAATAAATTCAAATGAAAGTGTAACAGTGTCAATGACATGGAGAGAATACAAAGACATGTTCTCATCAGTCTCATGGTGGGACAGAGGCCAGTTGAACCATTTTGGCTTTGTCATGGAGGGGATGAAATGCTGGAACAGGAAAAGGGACAAACACAGTCTTGTGAAGGCCATGTAGTGTCTCAGGTGTGTGTGTGTGTGTGTGTGTGTGTGTGTGTGTGTGTTTCAGTGCTAAAGCTCCTGTTGGATGTTGGATGTGTTGGCGCGTGGTTCTGTAACCGTGTGTTAAAAGTGACACGCGGTGAAAAGGAACAATCTATCAGCTGAGACACTGCCGCTCTGCTTCACATCGCCTATTGTCTCCTTCCTGATTTAAATGAAACCCACACACACACACACACACACACACACACACAGGCAGTGTCATTTAAATGTGCTGTATAAAGACAGATGATGGAAATAAATAAGAGGAGGGAGAGAGAGATCCAGACCAGTACCTCTCTGTCTCTCTCTCACTGAGTCTTTGTCCGTCTATCTTACAGACAAGTGTTCTCAGTCAAAACCAGACCAGACCAGCATAGAAGGAAGACACATATTTCAAGCTCCTGTTTAGCTAGTTTAGAGTATTTGATCAAAGCAACATAAAACAGTAGGAAGAGAGAAGATTGATCGACTATCTCAGGTTAATATTTTTGCTATGATCCTATAGTCTGATCAGCTGTGTCACAGTTACTACATGTGTGTTACACTTTAGATACTCTCAACCAATCACTCACAACAGTCAAAACGAACCACCAAAGATTTAATTTTCTACCTGTAAATTACAGGCTGCACATGGTAGACAGATGATTTGCTGCTCATCTTACATGTTTGGATACAGAGCAGCTCATCGTTGTGTTTTTAAATTTATGGAACAGACGCATCATCGGTGTCAATGCAGTGTCAAAACAGAGGACACAGAAAAGTCACAATTATAGTCACATTGCAATTGTCTTTTCATTTACAAATGCTATATGGCAGTGTGTGATTTGAGACAACACTACTTTGCTGAAATAAACACATTACAACTGTGGGTACGCTGGAAGAATCTCATTTGAGATGCAGCAGTTGTTTTCTGGAAGATATTTTTGGAATCACCTGATCTGTGAGTTTAAATCTGCCATTCAGTTTTCTTCTAGTGAGGAGAAATATGAAAATTCATTCTTTTTTTTTTAAAATAAGTTTACTTATGATTTCAGGCCAGTTCAAAAGAAAGAGAAAAAACAGTGACCATCTACCATATCAAATATAATTTACTGGGAGTGCAGTTCAAGTAATTAAACCTTATTTCCATGACATGAAACTAAAGTGTTAAATTACCAAGGAAACACTGTGCTTCTATGTTGGGGATTGTTTAGGAAATCATTAAAAAATACTACATGGAAATGTTAAAAGTGTGTGCAAAAAGTGTTTCAATGTTGTTTGCCTAGTTTTTATTTCAGAAGTAAAAAATGAAATATTTGTAAGATTTTGTAGCTAGAACTACCTGTCTGTTATTACTTGCATTATAGTGGTCCCACAGATATAGGTGAGTATGTCTCTTACCTTTGAGGACATGACACAGTCTCACATCAGCCTTGTTACTGTTGGTTAATTAAAACAAATATTACACTGTAAAAAGTGGTGGTTGAGGGCTTTATGGTGACTGACAGGTTATAATTTAACTTGTATATTTACAACCCAATCAGTGGCAGAGCTTCAACCGCACCAACACTGGACTCCAACCAAACACGATACCGATGTTACCAAGAGCCATGAAGCCGAGCGGGGACGGAGAGAGGATTAGCATTATCACTCCATTTATGTTCTGTTCATAAAGTGCCAGGTCTGAGAGATAGATGCTGCTCTGCGTGTGAATTAGCACTCAGGTGCTTTTAGCTTCCAGCAACCAGGCTGATTAGAGAAGAGAAGAATAGCAGAGTGGCCTTCTCTGTTTTTCAGAGTAGAAGGCGTGACCCCTCCTCCCCCTTTGGCATCATTGCTGAAAGGGCACAATGACATGTAAACAGACAGACACATACACACCGAAAGAAGTTGTTTGTGACTGTGTGTGTGTGTGTGTGTGTGTGTGTACACATGTGTCTTCCTTTTGGAACATATCTCCCAGTTGTCGCATGAGACGAGCGTTCGCTGTCACCAAGGATGAAATATTTATAATGAGAGTGATGAGGGGAGGCCCTGAATTATTTACCATGAAGTGAAGGGGGTGCGGGGTGGGTGGAGGGGGTAGGGGCAAGATGGCACTAAACAATCTTCACAGTGTGGCATCAGTCTTCGCACACGCTCGCACACACACACACACGTGTGCACTTTTCTCTTATACCCGCGGTAGCAAGTGGACAGTGGTGTTTCCTTCCCACCCCCCTCACATCTCCAGGCTGCAGCAACAAAAACATGTGTTCCACTAGTGTGTGTGTGTGTGTGTGTGTGTGTGTAAGGTCCAATTGTCAGCCTGCATATCCAATGAGATGGCGATGCTCACCACTGTATTTTACATATTCATAGGTATTCGGGTGCCATCAATCCAAATGAACAATAGGAGGCAGATCAAGCAAACACTCAGGTCACACACTTCAAACACAAGCTATCACTATTATCATGGTCATGTTCACCACAGTTCATATCGCCGTGGTTAGCACCAACCCAGACTCTGATTTCCCCAGAGGGCCTGCACATAGCTTGCACTCAGGTGTTTATTTTGTGTATTTAAAGCTGCACTGAACCAGGGTTTTATGTTAAAACCCAACCACAACATTAAGAGACTTTGTTTGCAAATTTCATTCAGTCATGTTTGTGGTTTCAAACCATATTTACATGCACCATAACCTTATTAGTCAGTGGCAGCATCTCCTTGGTGTTGTTTTATCTGGAGGACTTTTAGAGGCCTGATGTCATAAAAGATGTAAAAGCTCATTATCCACAATGAAATTACACAAACACTACTTTTTTATCATTATTTGACCACTCATGAAAGTTGCAGCATGTTCCAGTATTTACACTCCTGGAATAATCAGGGGTCTACGTTCCCCCACACGGTGACTCCCTCAAATAATACAGTCACCACTGAGGTTTTCTTGTGATTTTCAGCTGCAGAGCATAGAACACAACCTCAGATCAAACAGAAACACTGTTTGGTCAGGGAAACCTATGAGGCTCAGAAAAGTCAGGAGGCATTTCATAATTTAGTCTAAGACAATGACTGGTTTGATTTTTGTTAAATAATTTTCTGTAAACAAGGATAAACAGGGGATGGATTTTCTCTCATGTGTTCCTCCTGTAGTCAACCCACCCCACACACACAGCTACCAGCCACAGATGGACACTGCACTTGGCCTCCTCACGTTTTCTCACGTTAAATTGGTCTAGATGAAGTGTACGCTCAGAGACGATGGGCGAGAGCTCTTTGGGGGATCCTGGACCAGGCGATGAGGCCACCCGGGACTGGTCAGGCTGAGCAGGGGAGAAAAAAGGCAGAGAGACAGCGAGCTGGAGAGAGAGAGGGTGTAAGTGTGTGTGTACGTCCTATTATCTGCGCCTCCTCAGCATTTTGTGAAAGAACCAGATGGGGTCCATTCACACCACTCTGAGTTCTGGAGGCTCCCTGCAGCCACTTCTTGTTATCTTTTGTCACCAATCAAGTGCCATTTCTCCCCCCCTCCTCCCTCCTCTGCTCATCCCCTTCCTCTCCTCCTCACTCCCTTTTCTTTCTTCTCACCCTCCCTCCCCTCTGCCTCCATTTGAGGCCGCCAGTGTGCACAGTTGACTTTTGTACTTTTACCTGACAGAATGCCTTATGTCTGGGGATTTTTATTCCATCCCTTCAGCTCCTGTTCGAAGGAGGGAGTTACTTTTCCTGGATGTAAATATAGAGAAAGCTAAACGTTTAAGCTAGAATGGATGTAATTTTTATTTATTTATTAAATAGTTGAGAGCTTGCTTACTTAGTGTGCTTGCTACCTTTCTAAGTAACTGGAACGCTAATTATTGATAATCTGCTTTTCCTTTTTTTCTTTGTCAACGTTCCAATATCTCTTAAAGTCAGACACAGATTGACTGTGTCACAGTGAAGGTCAGTAGACTGTTGAAAACAACAGAGACAATGATACCAATATGTTGTAAAGGATAAGTGTGAAGCATGTTATCAATAATGGAAACAAAACCAAACCCAGTACTGTGTTGATTTTTTGTAATAAACATCACAGCGTTTTGTCTTGTTTATGAATGGAACAGATTTCTCATGTTTTGGTTCTTTGTTCACATTTTCCTGTGTACACGCCTGATGGATTTCTGTGTTTCTGAGCAGGACCGGCACATGTTTATGTTCCCGTAAGGATATGAATACTTCTGTGAAAACCAGAACACTGAGAAGAAAAACCTTCACCCTTGAGCAAAAGAGGAAAAGTGTGAAGGCTCAACGAAACTCTTGTGTATATTATATCAATACACAAAGTGATGATATAGTGCGTATGTGCAAATGAGTAAACCTCTGTTGTATGTGTATATAAACTGAATGAGGGTGTTGTGATTGGCTCTCCTGGCTAATCACAGCTCATTGTTTTACACAACAGAGAACAAAGGCTGAGTGATTGCTGTGATTATGGAGAAACCAGAGGAGAAACAGAACCGATCCAACTATCACAACCACGCTTGCAAGAAGGAGAAGATCGTTGCCATCATTAACAGTGTGATCATCATCATCATCTTCACGTTCATCATCATCACATCAACACTATTACAACTGTCAAAGTCATGTCCATTTTGCTGTGTTCACCTTTATTTACTGTCATTGTTTTCACACAATCACACAAGTCCACCAGATGATGGTAAATATGATGGTCACTATCAGCTCATAGGAACATTACTACTCTATTGCCAAGTATGATGTTTATGTGTCAGCTGCTCTGTTAAACTGTGACCTGTGGCATCCTCAAACAATGATGCCTTTCTGCATAGACCATCTGAAACATTTACGTACAAATTCAAAGAATATCCAATCCATCAATTCATCCATTATTTGCTTCAGATTCAGGTCGTCATGGTAGCAGGTCAGTAAGACAGACAAGGTGTTCCTCTATACAGCAACACTTTCCAGCTCCTCCTGGGTGACACCAAGGCATTCACAGGTTGGATGTGATATATGAACTCACCAGCAGCTTCTGGACGTAGCTCAAGATATACCTCCACATCACATCCTGATTAGATGCCAAATGACTCATTCCACAAGAAGTACAGCTACTTTACATCAAGTCCTCCCAGCATGTCAATGCTCCTCACCCTAATCTCTACAACTTACACTTGCACCACATGTATCTTATTCTTTTGGTCATGATGTAAAGATTATGAACACAGTTGAGGGTTGGAATGAAGATGTACTGTAGAAGTAAAAACACTTACAGTCCTTTTATTTTCTCTGAAATATATTCATGTTCATCATCAACACTCTGCTACTACATTATTGTAGCATCCTACATGTGGTAAGGTTTAGACAGACACACATAGAGATACAAGTTTAACTTGACACAAACAAGCAGCAATATAAAATTGAATTTAAGAAAATACAACAAAATAGTGAAGCGATAGTTTAGTACCACAAATAACTGTCTGAGTGATAGAGTATCTGGCGGGACCACAGATTACTCTAATTAAAGTTAGGCAGATATGATGGCTTATATCTAAACAGAGCTTTGAAACTCATAATGTGCTGAGTAAAGGTGTTGAATTTAATGTCTGTGCTCTCATCAGTTATAATCACTAATACTGACCAGTTGGACAAACTGATATATTCTTCAAAAGGTCTTCTCATGAGGCATCTTCCAGCGACAAGTGAAGAACTTGCCAAGAACAAATAAAGAAGCAATGTTGCACAATAACAAATACAGAGCAGAGACACACCACACCGAAGGTGTTTAAATACATTTAATCTGCTCTGACTCCCGAGTGTGGATGGGCTGGAGTCAAACCAAACTAAAGGTCAGAGAACATGTATCTATGTGTATGTAAGAACATGCATGTAAAACACTGGCTATTGTGTTACAAATATATTAAGTGTGTGTTTAGCTGGAGGAGGCAAGGTGGGTGGTGGTGGTGGTGGGGTTGGTGCATTCAGGCCTGGCATCCTGTTTCTCCTGCGAGGTGTTAACCGAGTGAGAAAAGCAGCGCCCGATAGGATGACTGGCTCGCCTCCACCTCCTCCCACCAATGCCACACTCTCCTACATCTGATGTGTCAAAAAAAAGAAGTGAGGAGCGGCTAGACGGGGTCACCAGGGAGTACAGACAGACACTGTGGATTTACACAGCACTAGTGTGCATTTCTATGCACGTGTTCATGTACAGATATTCTGATTTACTGCACCTCACATTGAAACTACCATCACTTCAAATAGAATATTTGTCTTCTGAATCATACTTTAGACATCCCTGCACTATAGCTTGTCAAATGTGAAAAATTTGTGTTTTTGTATTCTTACTCAAGACAATGTGAGCAGAGCTTACAGGATCTTAGAATGATGCTTCAATCATACCACGTACAGCAGCTGTTTAAAGTCTTTATGACACTTACAGTGATATACATACATACATATATATATATATATATATATATATATACACATGACACGAAAGACATGACAGGAAAGACGCAAACTGCAAGAACAAAACTGAAAGAAAGGAGCAAACTTCGGATACTAGCTAGAAAAAGAATAGCTAGAAAAAGTTAACATCTGTTATACACAGCTCATCTGTGCAACATCATGAGCCATAGCTAGAGTTTATTGCGAGGTGACCTCTATTGACCTAGTAATTACAACAGGAACAGCGGAGGAGGTCAGGTGACATAGTGTAAGTAGGTATAGTCTATGTTAGGAGCTGGTTGGTTCTTTTATTTGCGAACATTATACAGCCTGTGATGGTTTGTACTTATCACCGTATAGAGACAGTAGGATCCAATGTTTTGTGAGATTGCCCGGTTGTAAATGTCAGGATACATCAGCCTCTACTGCTTCATTCCTCTGAGTCTGTCCCTCAGACATTCCCCAGTGTTATTCAAGTACAATATGACTGGATAATCACAACTGTGATAGTAATGTTGAAAACGTGGACAGCTGTGTGTGTGTATGCATGTGTGTGAGTTTGCTGATCATTTCACTGTGTTCACTGTGCTTCCATCAGAGCAGCATCTCTCTCCGCTCCCTCACTCACTCCACTCTGCTGCTTGTCACTAGACACCGGCCTTCACCAAGGGCACTGTGGCAACGAGATCCACAGCCACTGCCCTCCACCCCCCCATCCCCGACCCACGGCCCGGAGCCCAGACGAGTGTTCAGGGGCAGAGCTGATCGATAAAGAGAGGCTGAGATATGCCATTACAGGTGAGGCCATCCCCTGTGCCATCCTAGCCGCTCCTCACCGCAGCTCCTTGCCCATTCAGCAATATCTGCACATACTGGGGAGGGGTAAATTGAGAAGGGTCACTTATTCTTTCAAGTGTTTTTTGAGGTCCTGGGAGGATTTAGGGATCGTTAGGGCATCTATCGTCGGTCTACCACACCCTGCCTTGACATTGTCTGTGGCTTGGTCAAATGAAATTGCATATCAAACTCAATAATCCCAAATTTCTCACTGCTGCTTTACAGCTTCAACCACACTGACTGCCTCAAGGAACAATACTTCATTGTCGAGCAGCGTTGACCTGAAATTTCCTACTGGATAAAGAGAAAACATCTATCATCTTCAGGTCAAGAAAGGTCTTATTGCTAAGTCTGTTCATTCAGTGTCTGTTCTACCCACACAAACACATTCGTTCCCTCTCCATTACCATGCCAAGGCTAAACAGCTATGAATCCCCTCCTTTTCTCAACACTCTCCCCGTTTTCTCTCCTGAGGAGCAGCTAAAAAATTTCTGGCTGCTGCGCCTGTCAAACGTCCTTGTGTCCTTTCAAGTTTGACTCAGAATAAGAACGGTAATGATGGGTGACGTGGGAGTGGATAGTTATTGTGGTTAAGGCAAATAATAGCTTTTAATGCCAGCACTAATGGGCAAAAAATAGATTCCCTTTTTATCTAGAAGAAGGAGAGCAGTTAAGAGCACTTGTGTAGAGTCCCTGTGAGGTAAAGAGCCCAGACTGGCTGCTGCTCGCGTCTAATGGCTGAAGCATCACTGTCAACTAAGTGGCATTGCAGAGCTGGCCGACAGTTCGTTTTCTCTGTGAACAAGGTTCATTAAGCATCTGAAGGGCACTAACAGAACTGTGACAAATCATAATTGCCAGATGTTCTTCATGATGTTGGTGAAATTCTCTTATGAAAACCCAGGATCTGGTCCTGAACAGAGACATGGCATTAATGTATTTGTCCTCTTTATTCACAGGAACTTTCACGGATGTTTGATGGATTTTCGCTTTAAAGTAAGAAAACACTTTTTTTACCCGCTGGTTTGTACTTGACATGAATCATATGACAGGGAATCTCAGGCAAAGGTGACTCATATTTTATAAAATCTTTTGTATTTCTCTTTTTAATCAGCTTAGGAAATATCTCTGGCTTGTACTGATGGTTAGCGACAAGTCTTCCAAATTTGGAGATGCAGGTCAGCCTGATTCCATTAGGAGAAAGATGTTTATTGATAAAAGAAGATAAAAGACAACAGGAGAAACAAAACTTGATTGAATGAAGTTTAATATGATCATGTTGCACTTCAAATGAACCATTTTTTAACTGTTCCAAACAGATGCTTACAGGAGGTGTAGCTCACGGTTGAGTGAAATGGTTGAACAAAAGTTATGAAATCCCTTTGGAGAAGTGCACAAGAGGGTGAATGAAATGGTTTCTTATGAGTTACAGCCATTGTGGTTGTGCATTTATTTGCCAGGAACAAAATTCAAAGGTGAAGACACTGATGGACATGTAGCATCTTTAAATCCAACACAAATGTCCACTTTATCGTTAACCGTGAGCACTGTCTTTTCCTAACCTCCTAATGAACAGTTAGGGAAATGTATTTTGTGCCTAAAAATCTTTGTCCCGTGTTGTTGGCTGTGATGGAGTTGATCATTTCCCCTCTCCTTTACTTCCACCCAATGGCAAATATGTTTACATTACGTATTTTTAAGTATGAAACCATAAAACTTGTCTGTGATACAACAACAACATAGCTGCCAGTAGTCTCTGTGTTGGACTGGTTCCTTCATTGGTCTAGAAGTAGCTTTGGCTTCCAGTGTTAATCTCTGGGCAATTGTGATAAAGTAACTGTGATCTCAATACCGCAGTATGAATACACACTACACCCAGATCAGATGTGCGATTATGCTGTGCCGGTCCCTGAAGCCTTGCGTGCACTCAGTGATGCCTCTCTCACTGTGGTTTCTGATTCTTCATGATCACTGAGGACAATGACTTAATGATTCAGAACTTTTCCATTCTGACTACTATAGCTGAGAACGCTGTCTGTGTTTGGGCATCGCCTGGTTCTGTTTGTGCGAGGACCCTGCTGCTTGAGTGCTGTCGGCACCTGTGTCTGAGACGTCACACTGTATGGTCACTTGTTCATTTGGGCTGTAATACTTCAGCACCACATTTACAGTGGTCTCTTTCAGTTTGAGAAACACTTCTTCATGTCGTGTTCAGGGCTTAAGTTGTGCCAGATCCTGCTGGACGGGGACCAGCATCTATTTGATTATATTGAGCACCTCCTTTGTCACTATCAAAACAAGTACATTTTGTGTAATATTTAATGTCATCTGATTTGTTATTATTTTTTTCTCAATGAAGTTACCCTTAAATTGACCTGTTTTGATGGTTTTTAATGTGGTTCTGGTTCTGTATGAAGTGTCAGTCAGTCAGCTGTTGGATGTGTGTAGATGCTGCACTGTGACAGACAGAACACATCACTTACTTCACTTTCTCAGCCTGATGGTTTTCATGGTAGTAAATACAATTTTAGGACCTAATTCTATTTCCACCCTCACCCAGGAGCTTTCTCACAAAGAAGTGAGTATCATTGACTTTGTTAGTGTCCACTTCATGAACAGTCTCAGTCTCTACTTCAGTAACACAAAGAATTTCCTCATACTCATCACTTGTCATTCTGCCACATTGTGTACAGGTTCTTTCTTCTTTGCTACTTGTGTGCTCTACATGGCACTGCACTGATTTTCTCCACATTTCTTGTGTATACCAGGCATTTCTGTTTGCTTTCTGTAAAGTATTTCTCCAACATATTACATTCCACTGTGTTGCTGGTTTATCTCGCATGCTTTGCTCTGTGCACTGTATGCATCTCTTCAACCAGTGGTCTGGCTTTACTAGCTGACATTACTGCTAAAATATCCGCTCTCCTCCTGTTTTGTGTTCTTCTCATGCAGCAGTTGCCCTACTATGTCTGTGTGTGCGTGCAAAATTTTTCAGTTTAGTCAATGCTGTCTTACTGCTGCCTGTGATCTTTGTAAAGAAAGTATATAAATAACTTGTCCCACTGTTCTTGAAAAATTACTGTGAGAGATCTTGGTGGTTTCAGTTGGTCCCTGTCATGTGGTTGACTGGTCAAGGTCTGGTCATGTAGATGGATAAATGACTGACTGGCTGCAAAATCTCTCAGCTCTCACTCTAACACAGACTGACTTCATGTTTAATTCTGCCCAAAAAAAGCTGCAAGATTATTTACCTCTTCCCAAATGAGTAATTGGTTTTATTCAATGCTACATATATATAGACCACTGCAACATGTGTCTAAACAAAAGTGTCACAAATACAGTATAAACATGTTTATACATAAAAAAAACACTTACACAGACAATTTGCATTGCAATTTAAACTTGGGATGTATTTCTACTGATGTTATGTATCAGCATGCCTCTTTCAAACCTCTCTCTATGTGCAGCCTAGCTGCTCTTGCCCAGCCTGCCTGCCCTTGTCCTTGGCTGGCTGGTGACAGAGGACATGTGGCAGACCAGGTCAGCTTTCAGGGGCTAGTGGCTGGAACTTGAACTTCTATCATTCTTTAGTAGCAGGAGAGCCCCTCAGGGAGGCTCATATCAAAGGGGGCCTCCTTTTCCTCTTCCTTCCCCTTTCACTAAAGAGGGGATCTCTGTACTCCTCCTAAGGAGAGGGTAAAGGAGGGGTCACCACACAGCAGCCAGCTGAGGTCTGGTCAGCAGTGTAAATGATGACATTCGTACAGAGACATGCAGAGTGCAAAATGCTGCATGTCAATCAATACTGGAGAAATGGGCCAAGGTCAGAAATGCAGATATACAACAGGATTCTTGTGCTTCTGTTGTTATTCCGTCAATCATACCCCAGTTTGACTGAAAGATTTAGAACAGAAATAACAGAATAAAAAAAAAAAAAATCATCTTTGTTTCCATTTGAGACAAATTTGAGGCACAAACGAAACACCAACATCAAAGCAGGAAGACTGAGTGCTGTACAATGTACTTATCCTTTTCCCACATTTTCATTCATTTGCATAGAAGATAAAATGTCAGATATGTAAAAATGTCATATACAATGTCCCAGAGCCAGAGGTGACCTCAGATGGGTTGTTTGTCCAGTCTGACATTACTTTAACATAAAACAAAGCAGCAAATGATCACATATTACAGTTTTTTGGTTCGAGTTATTTTGCGTAGACATATGTAAAAATGTTGGTCATTCTCTTCATTGCGGCAGTAAAGAGTTTACAATTCACCAGTTATTTCACACTCACCTATACTTAAGAGCTTTAGTGCTGCTATTCCTTGAGGTGTTAAGGATCCTTCCTGACTGCTTTCAATTAGACCTTTTCTCTAAATATTCAACTTATAGGAGACCCTGGGACATAATTGAGACACTAAATATCTGATCTGGGAACACCTTGGGATGCTCAGGAACAACCTGGAAATCCTTGCTTGGGGCAAAGGTGTCTTGTTAAGTGGAAGGAAACAAACAGATGAAATCACAAGACCTGCTGCAAGTGCAGTCCTTTTTATTATTACAACACCGATGTCTGACATTAGACCAAAATGAAGCTCAACTGCAGACATACAGTAATCATTATCAGGCAAACAGCATCAGTGAGACAGTGGACCATAAAAGAGATCACAAAGTCCTTCCCAGCATTTAAGTTTACCTCTGAACTCTTACTTTTGCCAGGTTTTCATTGTGTAATATATCCAGTTTCACTAGCTTGGGAAAGCTATCAGTAGCTACCAGAGGAAAACAACACAGTCCTATGTGTGTTTTGATTGCAGTGGTGTAAATCACTGAAATTTTGTAGGCTACAGATTTACACAGACTAAAGCAAGACAAGAACAGACATAAAAGCAGATGGTACTATTGTTTTATATCCATGACCTTGTGCCATCAGTGTTGACTTCATAAAGACATCAGCTTCCCACATGTTCTGACCTCCATCACCTGTGTTTCTTTGTCAGCTGTGACCATGGTTCCTGTTGAAACCCTGATGAAGTCGGGCCCAGGCAGAAACCCTGAGCTCTCCTTGTTACTTCCACATCACTATCACAGTTCCACATCTGTCTTCGTCTCCCTCATCATCATTTACAATTTCAAATCTGCATTTTTCATATAGATCCCACCTTACTCTAATTTTAATATCACTGTTATTTCCCATGACACCTTTTGTTTTATTATACATTATGAATTTTTCCCTCTCTCTGTCTCTCCTTGCTCTGTGTTACTTTCTCCTGCTCCCCCTCCTCCCTCTTTTCCCTCTCCCTTTCCTCTTCTAATCCCTGTGCCCACACCACGCTTATGAGCTGAAATATTTTATCAGGTGGAACCCTCAGTCAAACTTATCATTTTAATCTTATTTCAATAAAAAAAATAATCTCTCTTCTTGGCTGTTTGACAGCAGCTAATGGTTTTTCGTTATCGTAAAGGAAACTTTGAGGGCTGAGATAGACTGCCAAAAAAATACAAAAAAAAAAAAAAAAAAATCCCCTCCTGTATATTCCTCCCCAGATGATTCATAAAACATGAACTAAGAACAGGTAACATATGAGGCAGGAGGACAAAAGCCTGCCGAGTAAATTCATGCGTGCTTGCAGATTTACATATTACTTTGGCCTTTGATGCTCGTAGGTTTGACTGTTTTGGAAGCCTGCATCGTGTTGCATTGTTGCAGCCCAGCTACTACTGCTGCACACGTGCCTCCGTGTCAGCTGCAGGGTGACAACAGTGGGTCTCGTGGGACAGCAGGCTTCAGTTTGGCAGCTGCTTCGATTAGGTTTAGTGAAATGTGCTTTAGTTTTAGTCAAGTTTGCTGATTTGTTTACCGTAAAGATACTTCACTTCAGTTTTCTCGCCGTCACATTCATTACATATATTTCGATCATATATTTATCAGATCGTTATGCTTTTAAGTTGCCGCCATCTTTGTGTACAGTTGCCATGGTTACAGGTGTGTCTTTCTTTTTGGAAATTTCAAAACTGTCCGTGTGAACAGAACCATGCTCACTAATCTAACCCAGCATCCCTGCAGCTGTCTGTGCTGCTCACTGTTTACACTTCATTGGTTACGCTCATTGGTCCTGGGTGCTTTAACAGTTGAGATTTTTAAATAAAAAATAGTTTAATATTATTATGTTGTCATGTTTTTATGATAAAAGGTTGTCAGTGAACATTGTCAGTGTGAACATTGTCACAGTCCTCCAGCATTACCATCATTCCAGCCTTTTTAGTGTAAAAGTTTTGACACAACAAACCACTAATCCACTAATGATCTACCTGGCAGTTTATGTGGTCAATGGTAAATAGAGAGCATCCATATAGCACTTTTCTAATCTTCTTGTAACCACTCAAAGCACTTAACATTAGGTCACAACAGGTCACATTCACTATTCACACAACATCCTTGACATCCTACTGTCTCTAACAGATAATTTCATTTACACACAATGGAACAGCCATTGAGGGCAATGTGAGGTTCAGTGTCATGACTTCTCAATTGATTTGAAGAGTCAGGAACTAAACCATCAACCTGATGATTAGTGTACGACCCGCTCTAACACCTGAGCCAGCGCTGCTCCTCCAATATGTGGAAAAACAAATGATAAAATCTCTGAACTCTGAACCACCACTGTGCAATTTAGCAAAATTAGCAGTGAAAATGTAAAAACACATCAAAACACACTGACTGATATAACCGTGACGCTGTTTATCACTTTACAGTGCTGACATTTGTTCATACACCTCAAGGAAGGGAGGAGGAGGAAGAGGAAGCTCAGAACAGGTACTAGGTACTATAGATGTTCCCAAACCAAAGTCTTCCTGTTTATCCTTCCCTGTCTGTAGCTGCCTGTTAGAGCCAGTGATGGCACGTTGTCTGACACATGTCTTGTTGAAAGTTTTTTTTTTCTTTCTATATGTTTGGTTTGTTTTTTATCAGTGTGTGTGTGTGGTGTGTGGTGTGTGTGTGTGTGTGTGTGGTGTAGGTGTGTGTGTGTGTGTGTGTGGGAGGAGCCTGGGTCACTGAATTTGCCCCAAGGGTGGTTTGGAAGGAAGAGGAATAACAAGGCCCTGGTGGGAGTGCCTGGGGATCCGAAAACATCATTCACATCTCCCCATAATCATCAAGGCCATGCTAGGATGCCTCCTTAATTTACATAATACCGTCCCGACACTTTTACTCCTGCTATCCATCACGGGTGGGATGAGAAGATGAGGCCCTCTTCTCCTCTGTTCTCCTTCCTCCGTCTGTCTTTTCTCCCTCTGATTGTGTCTTGTGTTTATCTGCCCAAGCACAAAAGATTGATTCCCCGCTGTTTCTCCCCCTTATGTTCAGCAGATATGAATTTTCACGGGATGATGAAGCACCGAGTCGGCTAATAATAAACAGAAAACACATATTCAAAAAGAAAGGCAGAGAGGGGGGAAAGCGTCTGTCTGCATTTGCCTGATGAGGAGAGATGGATGTTGTGTGGTAAGAGACTAGGGAAGATTCTCTGAGGAAAGTTGAATTAAAAACCTCCCCTTCACACAGTGTTGTTAAAGCTGTGTCATCAGACAAAGTCTGATACTGCAACAGATGAATCAATCACAAAATGTCTGACTGACAGACAGGAGCCCAAATATAGTTTCTATTACAACTAATGATCACCTCACTTGATCCTATAGTTTCAGACCGTGTCCTGAAATTATTTTTTACTTATTTAAGTATTATCATGTTTAACGTAAAAAAAAAGAAAAAAGTCTCTTAAGACATGTATTCTCTCATTAATTATATTATAATTTAGCCTGTGTTGTTGCGGTGCAAACACAGTTATTTCATACAGAAAATGTTTTTCTTTCTAAATATCTTAAAATGCAGGTGTTTAAAAAATGTAAACATTTGTTCCTGGATGGATTAGACAATGCCATTGACAGCATTGCCAGATCTGAAATTTAAAATCACAATATCAAGCAGTGCGGGCCTTTAACTCGTGCAGTGTTAAATCAGAGCTGTGTCTGGGAGCTGTGTGCTGTGTCTGTGAGCGCACAGGGCCATGTCTGGTTCATGGAGGACATTACCATAAGTACCATTACTGTCAGAAAGCATGAGATCTGTATCAGTGAAATATACTACTGCTGCTGCTACGGCATCTGCCTTGACTTACAACGCCCCTGCCCTAATACTGACATTTCCAGCACCAGCACCCACCGTGCCGTTTGCTACCAGAAGTAATGTGGCAATATGTCGAATACCACGACATGGTATCAATTCAGTCACAACCAATATGAAAGAATGAAGAGGCTCAGCACTGGGATTTGGTGCCATCCTGCTTTACATGAAACCCATCTTTAATAAAATAAAAGTGTATTGTCCTTAATTCAACTGTATTCACATCCCATATTTCTGACTTTTTTTCTTGGGGCCTTTTCAAGAAATCTGGAAACATAACCTCAAATACACCCACTGCAAACACAAAGCAAATTTATAGTGTACATAATTTATATAGTGTTTTCTGAACATAATTCCATATGACTTTAGTTCTAGCTAATAGGAACCAAATGTTAAGAGTATGGCCGGCCGAAGCATCCTTGGCAGGAGCAGCTCTCTGTTGTTTCTCTCCTCTACTCAGCACTGGCGAAGGTTGAAGGACGCAGGAGAAATACTGTGGCCAAGTCAGTGCAGACGCTGACACACTGTAGTGGATAAAATAACACATAACAATGACAGTGTTTCCCCACATATTAAGATAACTACCTTGAAGAAACAGAATGAAAAACCCGATTGCTTTTGTTCGGGATTCACACAGGTTATGCATGTTTGAGCGCTATCATACATGGAAAAAACATTCTCTGTTCATTCCCCAAGAGACAGGTCTCTTGATTTAGAGCAGAGGTCTGTGTAGGACATGAAGGGTCCTTAATTTGGGCAACTGATGTGATTGTAGTGTAGAGTCAGTTAACATCAGAGTCAGTTAACATCAGAGATGCATCAGTTGTCACATGCTCACAGTAAACTCTTAGACTGGGAGAGGATCACACATGCCACCAAGACTGATGACATGGAGACATTTGGTTGTTAAGAAAGTTAAACTTTGTGTCCTCTAATCTTAGCAACTGGCAAACAATAGGGCTGCTTATGATTCACTTATGATAGCATTTACCATCTGTGACTGCAGCTCCCGAACCAGTTGGTGGTTCTTTACCAGTCCCAGCTCTATGGCTCCAATGTCATTGTTGTGCTCCATTTGTAACATCTTATACTGCGAGGTCAGCATGCACAACAAAGACAATCATATTGTACTGTGACATTACATGGCCGTGGCAGAAAATAACCAACATCTTTATTGTGTGAAATAATATCTGATGGCACGATTGTTTTTGTCTGGATGTAGAAATCAGCTGTGATAATAACTTCATATTGTTGACTGCAGCAGCAGGCAGGTCAACATCTGTAATTCATGGCCCATTGCAACACTTTGATGCAAACTCTTTCACTGCAGCGTCCAGCTGACTGTAACCAAAACTACATGACGAGACACTGGACTGATGATTTGACAATTCAGTTTCCATTCCATGCCAACAGAACACGCTAGCAGGGGGAGTCAGGAGGTAGCTGAGGTCAAATGCTCCACTTGGGATCAGAATGTCGGAACTGATAAAGGTTCTTGGACAAGAAGTGAAATGCCATGGTTTCAGGTGTGTCTGCTCTGGAAATTAACATTTTTCAAAATGAGGAATGTCCAGTTGTCTTAGATTCACACAGTCACACACTCTGGGACTCCACCTGGGACTTTATCTTCCAGACTTATAAAGGAGAACTGGGGACCTCACTGTGGACTGCATTTTTATGAGCTTTCATAAAATATAAATACATAAAGTTTATTGGTTTAAATAATTTATTTGATATGAGTTAAATTGTGACATGTGAGAACTTCAGCCCCCTGAAGGTGACATGATGTGACTCAATCTACTAGAATTAATTTGTCTCACTCTGTTAGAAGTAAAGAAACAGCAATTTTACCCTTGTCAGAGTCGAGGCTCTTCTCTTTGACTAATACAGACAGCAGTGTCCGGAGACACCATTAACAGACCTGTCATTAACTTACTAGCAGAGTTAAGGACGTAGCAAGTTCTATATAAGTGTATAATCACCTGAAACCAAAAGTTGTTTTTTTTCTTTACATAGAATGAAGCTTTTTTATATGCATCAGAATCAAGTCCTCTTTCACACAAAATCTTCCATGATGGACCGACATGTTTCTACAGACAAACCAGACACTGTCTCTACAGAAGGCCCTAATCTGAAAGAGGCTGAAGCATCTTAAACATGCTCAGCATGAGATGGAGTCAAGAGGTATTTTCTTGGTTGTAATCTACAATCTCACTATTACATGCCATTAAATCCCACCCACTTAATCTTAAATCAGGTGATGTGACAAACTGTTAACAAAATGTGTTATTTTAACCAAAAGGAGCAATGTTCAGCTTATTGAGTCAGAACTCTCCCTTGTTCACACAGCAGGACACAGGACAGCCTGGCTGCAACACATCAACCTGAGGTGAACAAAACACAACACTTTGATGAAAGTATTTGACTTCAATCTGTATCTCTCACAGTTTTGTACTGTAGATATCGCCCAACCCTCTCGCTACATAGATGACATTTTTTTTTTTTTTTTTTGTGATAAACAGATCCAGTGCCACTTTTTAGTGCTAAATGTCAGATATTGATGTTTTATCAAAAGAAATCTGGACACAAGTCAGGCAGGAAGTCTGGCTGTGTGGTACAGGCAGAAGAAATATGAAGAATATAAGAGACATTGATCTGTACATGTCAAACAGGAGTAGTTGGATATAAAAGGTGATGGGTACACACTGCAACCTGAGTACTAGTCCCCTCAAACATAAATTAGACACACACACACACACACACACACACACACACATTTAAAACATGTTTACCTTTCAGCTTTTTCTCTTCATCATTACTTGTTTTCTTTTATAAAACTGTTCTTATCCCTGTTTTTATTCCATAATGCATTGTACAGTGTCCTTGAGTAACATGGAAGGCACTTTACAAATCAAATGTATTACTTTGTAAACTTCCGGTGTTTTCAGCAGGACAGAGTGCATGTTCAGTTTGTTGACTTGTCTGTTGACTCAGTTAAAGTCATTACTGGCAACAGTCAGCAGTAGCAATAAAAGTGTGTTTTTGTCCTCCCTGCCTGGGATAATCACCCTGATAATCATTTTCATTTCGGTCACTCGGACATTTTCTCTTTTGTAGTCCTTACCCAGCAGTGGCAGGTCATAGTGGTTACTGTGCTTACTGTATAATGGTGCAAATTTA
Source organism: Polydactylus sextarius (assembly GCA_016801845.1). Taxonomy (NCBI): domain Eukaryota; kingdom Metazoa; phylum Chordata; class Actinopteri; family Polynemidae; genus Polydactylus; species Polydactylus sextarius. Next base: position 1,519,746 of record CM028919.1, read on the forward strand.
AAGCAGTTCTCTGTCTTTTGTTATGGGTTGTAGGCGGAAATAAAGAATATGCCACTAGTTTTGCTAACGACAGCCACACCGTAGACGTGTGGCGCTGTAGGTTTTGCAGAGATACTGAACTATTTATCCAACAGCAAGGTTGTGAGGTGTGTGTTTTTTAGGATTCTTTCTGGGATTCCTCTTCTAGGATTCCTTCTGCAAAATCTACTGCAAACCGTCTTTAAAACCCTCAACATTAGAGGCTTCAGCAATGCAGAAAGGGGACTGGATTCCAGCCAGAACTTCAACACTGATGGACTCACCCATTAGCGACTACTGAAGGTCAGCATCTGACATTATAAAATTTAATTGTGTCTTCGAGCACCCAAGTAATTATGCCACTTAAGTGAAAATGATCCCAAGTGTACAAGTCAAGAAAGTTCAGCGTTATTTTGATTGTGTTGACCAATCCCTGATATAGTCCTAACTGCATTGCATAATGATCCCCTTAAATGGAGCTTTGAACTTCATTCATCATGAAGGCTCTTTGTACTGTCATCTCTGAATTACACAATACCAGCTTCCACCTAGCAGCAGCATTAGCTTCCGTTTCTTGGGCTTCATAGCAGTCCTTTAGTTTACTGTCAGCTCAAGACCGTGCGGTCAGATTGTGGAGGCTGCTAAAGACATCGGTGGACAAATCAGATAGGTAAACATAGATTGTTAAAGACAGTTTGACACAGATAGGTGATAAGTGAGGATTTGAGTCACTTTCCATTTGTAAATGTGAGAATGTTCCTTGAGATTTGTTTCTTGAGACCATATGGAAACTCACTTGACTTGTGTTTATTCATCAGTAATGTGAAACCTGAAAAACATACAGCTTCATTAACAGTTTTTAAAGAATACTTAAGTTGAAAAATGATACATCCAATATGGGAAAATCAATATAAGCTGCATATATGTGTTGAATACAAAAACAGGGTCAGGACATGGTTATCATAGCTTAGCATAAAGACTGGAACCAAGGGGAAACAGTTAGCTTTGATTAGAGGTCAAAAAGAAGGTCAAGAGTTTCCTCCTGAGATACTCCTAGGCTAGATGAGAGCTATAATCTTCTCTGGGTGTTCTGGGACTGCCTTAAGGTTTCCTACAAGTTGAATGGAAAACGTGGAACCCAGGAGGCATCATGATCAGCTGTCTAAACCATCTCATTTGGCTTATTTTCATGTGGAGAAGTGAGAGGGATCTATATCAAGTTCCCTCTGGATGAACAAGATCCTCTTACAGTGTTTTCTGACACAGTCCTCATTTGCACAATTCTGGCCAGTGGGCTATTTTTGGAGAGTTTCACAAATCCAAAAATATTCAACTGCTTAACAGCCAAAAGGAGTCCTCCTTCTGAAAGCCTGCTGTACTAACAGAACCACAACCACCAACTGTAAACCAGTAACAGATCCCTATGTTCAGAACTTAGTATCCTGGTAGTCCTACTTCTTCTCTGACTTTTCTCCAAGCCCTCTGCTTTTTTGCTCTGTTTCTATGACGTACAGAACTTGTATCGCACAACTTCAGGTTTTCACAGACAGCCATGATAAACTACTCCTCTATTTCTGATTTATAGTTTCATCAGTTTAAATCCACTGCAACAAGTGACACAGCAGTGATACAGCAGAGAGTGACATTTTTGCTCAAGCTGAATATTTTCAAATGCGTTTACAGAAATGTTTGTGTCAACTGGCACAAATGTATCTTTGATGTCTTTGCATTGACTTTGTATGTAATCCAATGCAATGTGCAGAAAATTAATTATTATATTGACTTCAGTTAAATAATTTTGGATGCCACATGATATATAGTGAATAGAAAGCAAAGAAGAGAGGAGATATAAATAATATTTTAAAAGGTATATGTGGATATGAGGTAGTGATGTGGATATGTGATAAGCAGAACTAGGGAACCTTAATACCAACCCAACAACAGCCATGCAGAACTGGATTTTTGGATTGTCTGTCAGTCCTGGTCACTGATGACTATTTTGAAAGTTGTTTTTAAGCTTTTCTCTAAATACATAACTACAAGGAAAAATTGTGATAAAGTCATCATGATCCATGGATAAGTACAGTTGGTGTTTGAGGGGATGGATAAGAGTTGGAAGTTAGCTGAGGGGAGACGAAAGGAGGAGATTACTGTAGTGGAGGTATTCTGGAAATAGGTGGGATTGAGTAGAAGTAGATAAATAGACATGACATAGGTAGGTGAAACAGGTTGACAGGCCTGAGGTGGAATAGGTGGAAACAGTTGGTGAAGATAGGCAGAGATAAGAAGGGAAAGGTGCAGGTATGCAGAGATAAAGTGGATGCAGATGTGAAGGGGAATGGGCTGTGATGAATGAGAGGGTGAGTATATTGAGTGTGAGGTAGAGTGACAGGGATGGGAGACAGAGTGAGAGACCTTCACAAGAAGAGAGAGAGAAGTCCAGTCACAGCCAGCCCCTAATAACCCTCTCTCCATAACCCAACTCTGCCCTTCCATGTTAACATACTGTGAACTGAGCACAAGTGACAAAATCAATCCATCACGGCCGCCCGCCGACCGGCACAGAAAGGGACAGAGGAGCTAACAGAAATTGATGACATCCCCGCTTGAATTTTACACCGTTTCGGCCACAGCGGCGATTGAAACAGACAGAGATTTATAGTCCAGCCGGGGACCGCGGCTATCCTTGATTGCCTCTTTTTTTTTCCTTTTCCTCCTTTCTCTACCACAAAGCCCCCTTTTTGCATATTTATTCCCAAGCTCATCAAGAGTGAGCGGACATATCACAGTGACAATCTTATTTCACCTTTTGGGGGAGGGTGGGGAGGTGGTGTAGGGTGGGAGGTTACATCCTACACTGGATGAAAGCAGCACTACTGTCTGTCTGTCTGCTTTCACTGCACACTTACACTTGGCTCTGATGATATTCTCCAAATCTGACAGTAAAGATGAGATGAAAAGTGATTTCATGACATGGAGCTGATTTCATGTTCATGCCAGGTCTGACAAGAGGGTGTGAGCTGCTCACGGGTCACTCCCCATCTCTTTATACTGCTTATATGCCTTTGTAGATGAACTGTGTCCAGCCTGACCATTTTCATATCATGTTTTATAGGAGCGATATGAGAAGCTGCTGAAAGATATTTCTTCTCTTTGCTATTTTAAAGAACAACAGAATAATTGTGTCCGAAATTACAGAAACAATTACTGATGAAAGCTCACAATAATGAATTTGTTTGGTTGTTCTCTTATATTAATGTGTCTGGATTCCTCAAACTTGTGATCTGTTACAGACGTGACACCAGGTTAAGCTTTTTAACATCACTATCACAACTTTTATGGTGAAACATGTTCAAACATGGTCAGTGTTCAGCACATGTAGGAAAAAAAAAAGTAATGTGTGAAGTAGATAAACTGTCGTAGTGAGATGTTGTGAGTGAGGGTTTTTAACCAGTCTTCATGCTCACTGTTAAATTTAGAAGTAATTCAGGACAGCATCTGCTTTCAGCTGTTTGAGATCTGTCTGTATTTGTGTGCTGCAAGAGGCAAAATGATGTATATTGCTCTTTATTGTGTTTGCAAACTGTTTTGTGCTATTGTAGAGTTCTGTACATAATTTCGTCTATCTGTCTGTGAGTGACTTTGTTGTCGGCAGCTGTCGTCTCGACGAGGGTGCCTGGGCACGGGTGGGGCGGTTGGGGGGGGGTTGTCAGGGTGGGGGTGACTCCCCTCGCTCAGTCATGCTTTGAAGGTTTTACGAGTACTTATGGAAAATATAAATTTCACGGACAGCGCGGTGCTGCAACCAAACGGCGCTTGACGACGGTGTCGGTGAAACGGCCGCAGCAGTTAGCCTGACAGCAAATTGATTAGAATAATTCAAATGTGATGAATAACTTTCATCATGTAACCACATAGTCCGGTGAGTGCGCCATTCGTTAGGGCCGCTAGGGTTTATGATAGGACTGTGCACTGGAGAGAGACAACATATCAGGGATGTGCATTACACCAAACATCTTTGTGGCAAATGGAAATGGCTCCACACACTGTGTGACAACTGTCATGAAAAACTAGAGCCTGTCAGACTTTCTACTTTTCTCTCTACAATTTGTGTCTTGACGTGACAGTGAATGGGACCGAGATCCAGGCTGCTTAACTGTGAGTATGGAAATGTAAGATTATGACTGCACCATGATCATTATCACACATATGTTCGAGACATGACAAGACAAGAAGGTCAAAGGTTAAATATATAGAGACGATTCTAGTCTTAAATGTTTCAGTGACCTGCATTTATCTCACATCGCCACCGTTTACAGAATTACTCCAATTATTCAAGATTTCATTTAAGATTTCAAGGTGTAGAATGTCAGTGTGGTTTGTTCAATTTTCATTGAGAAGGTTCATGTGGAGAGGTCCACAAACTATCATGAAAACTGTTTTGGAGAGCTGGCATTCCAAAAACATGGCATTCCTGTCGCAGAATGTGCCATCATCACGCAACATGGGAATGTGTGGAATCATTAAAGGAATTCCTAATTTGTAAATGTGAATGATACGGATTGATTGGGCCATTTGGAAGCGGTTCTGGATGGGAACCGGTTTTCGATTACCCCCAGTCTCAGAGTCTCAGAGATGAACAAAAGCCTTCAGTCTGTTAAATTTTACCTGATATATTACACGTTACAAAAATTACAAATTCCAACATGGGTGGTTGTATTCATTAGAAAGACACCTTCAAATCTTTACGGTCAGATGAGACCAGCCAGTGAGTACTGGTGAGTAGTGGCCCAATTCAGGCACTGCTTATTAACATTTAATCAGATATTTTATAGCGAGTGTGAGGGAAGTTGGACCACTTTGAATCACATCAAAGGACATAAATCCGACAGTGGCAGGTGTTGCCTTGAGTTCGTCTGATAAATTGTTGAACATTGTTCCACCAGAACACCAGAACAGAGCAGCCAAAGTGCAGAAGAACATGAATAATTCCACTGTTCCAGCTCTGGCCGCAAACTCCATGTCTCCGAAAAGCAGAGAAAAGTGCTTTATACAAATCCCTCAGTGATGTTATTGAAGGCTACCGTGGCTTCACTAAAGACTCCACATCGACATGTGCTCCTGTTTGTCTGTGAGTTGTTATCACTGTGGCTCAAGAGCTGCATTTTCAGTAACTTTTAAAGTAATAATCAGTGACATTTTCATATGAATAAATGTCACTGTTGCTGCGTTTCTGTCCCTGATTGTTATAACGCAGCAGGGAGTCAACCTATAGCCAGTTCATGAAAGCTTTTACTTCAGTAAATGGCGTAAAAGCCGCTGTGCGCAGTGTCATTGCAGAAAAAGAAAAAGAAAAAAAAAGTAAGGAAACCTCAATTGCGCAGTGATGTGTTTTAATGTTTACCTGGAATAAGAGGAAAAAAAGTTAGCAGACTGGGGTTTATAGCTAAATTAGCATTTTTTTTTTGAAAACATTAAATTTAGCACAATTTCGGTTGTAAGTCGATTAAATTAATCAGTGTGTATTTAACATCCACCAAACACTGTTTTCACACATAAATGTCTCATTTTTAAAGTTACATAGCTGCAGAAGGTAAAACTCGAAACAATATTTGACTAAGATGCAAAAAGGGAAGTACGGACAATGAGGTAACATTTCGTTTTTAATTTCTGTCTTTTTAATCGTCTTGTGAAGCGAAACAAAGTGGGGGGAGAGATCGGGGGTCCAGACCCTCTGGTTCAGGGTAAAGTTTATGGACTGAACGTTGCTTGTGAGGGCTTTTGTGTGCGTGTGTCCTTGATCTGCACATGGAGTCACACCTCCTTTCACAATGCCACTCAAACGTCACACGCATCTGCATCTTGTGCAGTTTTGTTGCCGCCGCATCTCGTGCCACTATTGGTTGTTGCCAAGCAACCTGTGTGTCTTACAGACTATTTCCCATGATGAATTAGCTAGACTGTTACTATGCCAACAGAATTTGTTACTTAATTAAACTGATTCGGATCGCAATCGGCTGGACAGGGAGAGAGAGAGAGGAAGAGAGGCCATGACACACACACACACACACACACACACACACACACACACACACACACACACACACACGCATGCACAGTAGTGTGTAAGTGAGATGAGGCAGGAGAATCCACAGAGGACTGAATGTTATTAGATGGGCTGAGATATTGAAATGGTCAGGCTTTGTAGAGGAGGGCAACAAAGGAAGAGAGGAAGGAAAAAGAAAATACAAAAAAAAAAAAAAGAAGACTTAAATTGGAAAAAGAAAAACAGCAACCATTTGAAATTAACAACACCTTCAAAGGTGATGCATTTTGTTCTCTGTGCTTTTAAGACAAATGAATTTTCCTCGACAATAAATTTGTTTTGATTTCGCGGAATGAGCTGCTGCTGTCGGCGTCCGGAGTTTCAACATTAGAAATCAAGGCCTTTTGCCGTTATGACGGAGGGAGAAAGGTCAGACGTGACAAATAATTTCAGGATCCACTGTCAGAACTGAGCTGATACTCCCCCCCCCTTCACTGCACTGCTGCAGCTGAAACCGTCTGGGCAATTGTATTGTGTAGCATAGCATACGCTGCCACCGGGCTTTGACCGCTAAGCGAGGAAAAGAAAGAATGGCAGAACAATTTGGCCAACGGAGCAAGACCAAACGGAGGGGAGCGGCGAGCATGTAATCTCCTAATTTGGAGCATCACGGCGTTGGATTCCCCGCCTGCTCGCTGCGTTCTCTTGGCCTTACCTATAGGCATGCTCTTATTACCATAACTTCCTGACAAAACCATTTTGTCCTGCCTGATTGGGCCTATTTGCATCAGACACCTCTTCTGCATATAGATTGATGGGTTTAATCAGCGAATCAGGGAGAGCGCTCACACATCAATCACTGTCACACCGCTCTGTCTTGCTTTCAGTGGCAGTAGCCATTTTTTTTTTTTTTTGGTCACTCTCTGGTTCTTTCTCTCATCCAGCCCTCCTGATGTTCCACTCACATTCATCAGGGAACACCACAGAGCCACGGAGACTGAAATAAGGGACTCCTCTGTATTTTTTTTCTCTCTCTCCCTCCCATTTGTTACTCCAGTGTGACTTTACTGTGAGCACTGATGCTGCTTCTGTCTGAAACAGACAAAGGAAAGTCTTGGTCAGACCACTGCACTCCTACAGCACAGTTCTTTATCCACATACACACATGTTGTGTAGGTCATGTGACGTTTGTTTTCTATTTCAGGGACACCTGATCTGTTTGTAGGAGAAACTGTATTACTATCAAACCATGATGACAAAACACATTGCATGATATGAACAAAAATGTGACATGGACCTGCATAAGAAGCATTCAGGGATCATCGTATTCAAATGATCCACTGAATTAGTTTTTTTTTTTTTTTTTTTTTCTGAAATTGACCTTTATCCATTAACCTCCTGGAGCACGACCCTCTGTCAAGACTCTCAGGACCTGCAGTTTATTTTGTGTTTGGTTTGTGTCAAAAATAATAAAGAATTATAGAATCTCAGCTTCCAGAAGCTTCTAATGTGAAACATATGTGCAGGAAATCTTTGTCTGAAGCTCAGTACAACTCTGTAGAAACACAACAGGTTGAGAAGTTTGGTGCATGGGGCACGGATCCATGCACCAAGCAAATTTCAGGACTACGCTTGCACTACTATTAGAGACCCTCTGCCTTTGTAAATTGTGAATCATATGTTGTGTTTTGCTTGCACTTGATATTGTTTGTTTGACAAATTCCTGTCAACTGTATTGTTGGCTGTAATAAACTTGAACTTGATGCTGTTGGTAATAGTTATACATGTTATCAGCACCACTGTAGCATCGGGTGGTAGAAAATAAAAGACAAAATAATTATCATCATGTCTCAGTGTATGCCAACAATGACCTGGTGCTGCATCATCGAAGCACATGTTTGACACATGTTAAATGAGTGAAACAAACAGCTCATGTAACTGACAACATCAACAACAGTGGCTCTATAAAATATTTCACAGCCAAACATAGACATTTATAGACATTAGCTTGTATAGAAAAGTTACAACTATGATTTATTCTAAGATTTATTCTTTCATTCAGCAGTTTTCTAATATGTATATATATGTAAAGGTGTATACTCCAGGCTCACCTCACAGTTAACTATCAACACAATGATAACACGTCTAATTCAATAGTGTTTATCCCCTCAGCCAGCAGTAAAGGGTGAGGGACAGAGAGGACAGAGGTGTCACCACATCTGTCTGACCCTGTGACAGTAAAAAATCAAACCAATCAGGGTGAGGAGGTATCATAACATCATGATTACACCATCAGATATTTGTAGAAAAGCAGCTCCACTTTACCTACACCCCGTTCAACAAAACCTAAACACCCTAACACCCCCAGCAGTGTTTCTGAAAAGAGACACAGACAGCTGTGATGTTGTACTGATGCCTTGTTCTTGTCATGTGGGAGATACTGTACATACACACATCACTGCATCAGATTATATTGTTTTCTTTTGTGTGTAGTGTTTTTAGCCTGCCATTATATCAGCTTCTGTTGAAAACAAGGCCTCTCTCTGCAGCTGAGCTAAAAGCTGAGACTTTACAGTATGTTACAAATATTCAAATGGACTATGAGACCTGAGCATACTTCCTCATATTTAAAAATAACTGAACACACCTCTGTGTACACCCCTCTGTGGTTTGAGACAAGGAAGGTGGGAAATCAATGTCTGTGCAGAGGAGGGGGGAGTCAGGTCATCAAAAGGATCCCCATTCATCCATGCACATGTAGTCATGCACTTGTGAGCATCAGACACACACACACACACACACACACACAGCCCTGCCTCCCCACCTCTGTTATCTATTTCCCATGTATATGCAGCAGACAGGCGGTGCGAGCTATGGGGATATGTGGGATATGTGTGTGTGTGTGTGTGTGTGTGTGTGTGCAGATGCAGGAATATGAAACCTAACAATGAGCTGGCTGGACGGCCAGGCCCTGGGGACGGCAGGCTGGCCTGGAGGAGCAGCCTGCACCACAACATCTACATCAATAGAATGGGGCAGCTCATTAAAAATCCCTCTGATATAGATTGATGTGTCTGCACTGTGCTTCAGCTGACTGAGGTGCATGCTGGGTAACCGTGACAATGCTGGGGTCAAATCTGGCGAGGGACCTCACAGACTCAGTGGCCTCTTCCTGGTTCTGTCCAATCAGATGAGCACAATCCTTCATGAGTATTATGGCTGATATTCTGTAATAGTGTGTGAGTGTAGACTGGAGTACAGACTGATTCTGTCTAAATCTGTATTATCATATTCATATTCATTGTTCCCACAGCAAGTTGACCTTGTATCTAACACCAGCACCACCACTTGAACAAAAAAAAATGGTCTGTGATGATAAAAACTCTGAGAAATCAACAATTTTAATACGAAAGTATGTGTTTTATAAAAATTGCAACATTTTCTCATACAAGCCTTTTAGTATCTTATGCAACATTTCAGCGTGACCCAGCATTGTTCAGCTATTTTAACAAACTGTTTGCACAGTCTGTTCATTTTCATGTATTTATTTTTGCCACCGTTGATGTAGTGATGGTCCAGATATGAGCTGTTGACCATGTGTGTTGGTGTTACAGAAGTGATTCTTTCAGAGCTTCTTTGTAAAATCTGCTTTATATACAGTCAGGCCAAGAACCCAATTGTTTCCTCAATATGAAATTGCATCATTTGCCACTGTAATTTCATTTTCATTAATGTCAGTGTGATAAATACTGCAGCATCTAGTCTTTAGTTTTAGAGTAAGGTTTTAGATCCATATAGCCTAAAGGTCTATGTCTTTATGCGATAGAGGCAGGTTTTACTCTACTGTCCTGTTCATGAAGAACAAAGAGTATTTCTACGTTTCATGCAGTTTGAGTTTGACTTGAAGGGATAGCAGCCACACTTTTCCAGTCCTCCTGAAAACATTGTGTGTGGTTCTCTACCTGAAATAATAATAGCCCTTTAAATGTTCTACTCTTGTGTGTTCTGAGTCTATCATAACGTGCACACAGCTACAAGATGTCAGCTTTGAACAAGCAGCGGTAACAGATTAAACAATAGTCGCTGTGTGCTGCCTTTTTACAGTCCACACGTTTTAGCATCGTGTCATGTACAGACGACCTGAGCTGAAATACTCTCTCACACAAATGCAGCGTTTGAGAAACAAACCCTGGCATTTGAGCATAGAGGTCTATAAATGATAGAGATTTGCAAATGGATGCTGTTCACTGCTCTCGGTCACCGTACATCCTCAGGCCTGCTGTTGAATTATGAAGCGCAATGCTTCGCCTTTGAAAATATATATCAATCAAACATTCATGGGTGAGGACGTCTCCAGACAATGGCACTATGAAACCAACCACACAATACACTGTGCATGTGTGTGAGTAAGGAAACACACTGGTTTGCCAATTAGAGCAGAAGCTGACCATCCTGTAAATATTTAAATTGGCATCACATATCATATACATGAAGCAGACGAGCACGGCAGTGTAGTCTGCAGAGGTTGTGAAATTTATCCTTAATCTCTATTCTGATTCTTAAAATGTCTACTTAGCAGATCTACACCTTCAACAGGATCAGCTGACAGGCTGAGTTTGAGACATATTATGCCTGGCAGCCAGTCAAAAGATTACAACCTGAACAAAGATGGAGACATCGTAAGAGGTCGACAATCTCTTGATCATTTCATACCAAGAACTAGAGGACACTTTTTATAAGAAGATATTCAGGGCATGAAGGTGAAGAATGACAGTCCCTGTGGTTCCAGGGAGCACCTGTCCCCTCCAGCTGTACCCACAATGCCTTTAATCGCATGGTCCTCCTGCCTCCAGAAGGACAGAAACTGTCCCCCGGTGACAGGCCGGAGTGGGCCCGAGCAGAGTGTCCTCAAGCTACAACACTGCACTTTAAACCAGATCTCACTGTGGAGCCAGCCTTTTTTGATTCCTGTCTTTGACACTGACTTCTTTAACACATGTGAAAATAGTGTCTCTTTGACGACAGGATATGGGTTCTTAGTCACTAAAAAGGTATTATATCCATCCGCGGTCACTAGGTTGCATCACATTAGAGGAGATTTAGCTGATGTGTGTAACATGATGAGAGTAGAGGTAAAGTGGGGATGTGCTTCTACATGTGACAGAATTTTTGTGTGTGTGTGGTTAGTTAGCCTAGAGGCTTGATGAGTATCAGTGCTGCTGTTTGCTAACGTCCTCTTTGTGGTATTAGCAGGTGAGAAAATGGTTTCCTGTGTGTGTGCTTGTGTGTGACAAAGAGGGGGGGAGGGTTCACTGCTGAACAGGGTTTACATTGCTGAGTGGGTGGTTACTAAGTGGGCCCCAAGGTGCGAAAGCAAATCTGATGATTGAGATGAAAACGAGCCGATGACGATGTTTCCGAAATGTCAGTTAAGATGAAAACCAGTGTGAAAGAGTGAAGAGTCGGTTAAAGAAGAGCAGCCAGGAGTAAAAAAATGTGTCAAGTTTGCTCTGAAGTGGTTCACACCAGAAATATTACAGTGAAAGAGTATATAGAGCATCATTAGTCAATGACCTGTTTAGGGTCACAGGCTGATAACACAGTATGTCTGCAGTAAAATGTGTTTAAATGTGTTTGGAGTCATGTCTTGACATCCTCTGGCCTCAGGTGGACCATGACTGTGGGAATCAGCAGTTCTGCTCAAGTTCAGAGCATACAGGACCTATTTATCTCAACCAAGACTTTCATAGAACTATTGAGACAGACAGGCTGGCGTGGTGGCTGCACAAACTGTAGTTTTATTCACTATTCACCTGACAATCAGTTGTATTGTTTATTTTTATTACTGATCATTGGGTTCAAAGGAGTAATCATTACTTACCTGACTTTTGTGTCACTGCAAACCTTTCAGCAGTGACAAGGAATGTCTGACTGTGGTTGTAACATAATGACAGCATGTTCAGTAGAGTTGGAGTTTTTGAAAAGATGAAGAAAAGTTTTTTTTTTTGTACCTTAGAAATATTGTAACTTCTGCACTAAATCAAGTGTTGCAGTAGTGAACGATTTTGGCCTACCATCCTTTAACATTGTTTCATGCTTCCTAAGTGGCCTAATGGGTAAAGTGAATACCACAGACACCAGAACTTTCTTATTCCTTGTCTCTCTACTGCCAACTATGAGAATACTGTTTGGCCAAGCTGAGTTGACTTGGGGAATCAAACATATTATAATTCTTGGATATATTAGAGATATTCAGAGAAGGTTAGTTTGTACTTCTTGCCACATTGTCATAACAGTTAATGTGTGTTTCCATGGACCCAAAGAAAAAAGTCTTGATTATATTTCAAGTCGATCCCTCTTGCAAACCCTCCTTTAATAGGACCATCAATTCAAAACTCATATTGTACATATTAGATATAGTCTGATTTCAATGGTGTACACCATGAACCCCGTCCTGTCCTCCTGAGTTCATGTAGAAGTGTCATTCAGTCAAACGTTAAAGCCCTGACAGCCCGTCGTGCTGCACCCTGTGAATGGATGAACAGATGCAATAAAGTCTGAGTGAAACAGGACCATACTGTGGCTGCGTTCACTTTTTCCAGTCTATACTTCACATCACTACTCACACCAAATTGTAATTTAAGTGCAGGTGACATGGTCTGGCTTTGAACACAATCAGACCACATTTCAAAGTCCAGAGGAACGTGAATGTGATCTTTGGAAAATTCTTACTAACTAGAAAACACTTTATCTTCTCTGGTAACCTAGGAACTAAACAACACAAACAAGGCCATGACAGATTTTTGGACAACTCTTGATTTAGTAAAATGTTATCCCACTCAATTATATTTAATCTGTCGCCTCGTCATCAGGCTGATGAAGGTGGTAATGAAAACATTTAACATGTCCTTTATATTGCTTTATACTGTGACATTTCCTTGTCTGAAATAACCACCATGGGATGCAAACTGTTTCAGGTTGCTGTAATATATGGTATAAAAGTTTCACAGTAGCCAACAGGATTATGTAAACAACTAAATGAAATCCTTTTCTGTGTAGAGTGCTACGGACTGCCTTTCACATTAGCTGCTCTCGAATGCCATTCACACCTGCTGTATGTGACGCATTCTGTATGCTGCCTTTTGTTGCACGCCCTTGCCCTTGAGTGTGAATAGCCGTTTGCTTGATTACTCCAGAAGTCATCCATTCAAAGGTCTTAGCTTTTGTCTTTTTGTTTTTACTGGAAACTTTGTTGCATCCTGCATGTTTGCTGTAGTTCATTACCACCACGAAACATAGGAAAAAAAAGAGAAACTCATCAAAGAACATTCTTTCCTACATTCTGTTCAGCCAAGGTTTCAGGGATGAGTGAGTGGTGAGAGAGGAGGGAACAAAGAAAAGAGAAGAAAGTATAAATAATCAAGTCAAGTCAAATTTTACAAATGTATCCCAATATCACCCACCCCGAGGCATTGACAACCGCAAAGGAAGAGATGGGTGCCAGTACGGCCGATGGTCCAACACCAAGAGCATAAGTGAGATGAAAGTACAAGACAGAAACGGAGATGGAGACAGAGACGGAGGAAAAGACTGTGCAGACTGTTGACTTGTCTTTAACTCCAAGGACAGACACAAGACCATTAGGTTTGAGGAGATCAGACAGCTGTGATGAGTAACATCTGTTTAGGATTTTGTGAGTCATCGACAGCATCTTAAAGTCTGATGTGATATGAAAGTGAAATAGTTCTAATGTGGTCAAACGTTCTGCAAAACTTTGAACCAGTGAACCGAACTTATAGTACGGACAGAGGCATGAAAACTAACCCTCACAATCTAATCTAATCTAATCTGGACAGAATTTTATGATACACAGGTGAGAACTGGTGATCTGGAGAGAGTATAGGATTAAATTGTAGACGTAGCCATTGTCGGTGGCTGTGGACGACCAGAACAAATGTTACTGTTCATAATGTCAGGCCAGTGACCTCCACCTTAACCTTTTTCACATCACACTTTTTTAAAACAGCCCTGAGAAGGATCGTAAGTTTTTACAGGAAGAGGTAGCTGAGTGTCATCAGTGTAACAGTGTAATAAATTCAGTGACTGAGTAAGATTTGGCCAAGATGTGAACAAAGCAGGTCCAACCGCATGTGAATAGGAACGTGATTGGAGCTTTGTCTTACCGTGTTACCACCTCTCGTCTTACACATATATTTATAGAGGAGGCTAATTTCCCCTCTGCCCCTCCATATGTTATTGGCTCTCACAAAAGGTGTGATGCACAGAAACACACAACAACAGTGTCATCTTACCAGGTCTGAGCCCTCCATGTTCCTGCCCCTGTGACAGTGTGTGTGCTATTGTCACCACTGCTGGTGTTTACACCCGGCGGCTGATTGAAGGGGGAGTGGTGGGCTGAGAGGGTGGTGTGCACATCTCATTATCAGGTACAACAGGTGAGGTGTGAGTATGTCGGGCAATGCTTAATCAGGAGAGGGTTTTACATCGTCCAAGCTGCATGAAGCCACCTTCCGGAGTATTTGTGAAGTAGCTGCAAATAAGAGTTGTCAGCTGTTGTCAGCACATTGCTGCAGCATTCTCACGTCAACACTCTGATTAGATTTAGTGAGAACAAACAAGCTCCGCGATGAATAAAGTGACAATTGATAAGTCAAAACGAGTGATTTTGGACACAAGGAAGTTACAACAACTACTGGTTGCAGATACGTTTCAATATGTATCACCTGACTTTTTCTTTTTGTACTGCTGAGTATCAGTATCTTCTCAAAAACCAACGTGAGAATTAATGAAATTTTATTGTCACCTTCTAAAGTCCTGGTGTTTCTAACAAACCAACATTTTATTTGTTTTAATTCCTTTGTTGGACACTTAAAGTTCCTGAAGTGCAGAGATTCAGGACAAAATATCACCTTTGCTTGTGCAAAATCAGTTGCAAAGTATATTCATACTGTTGAGGTACCAAGGGAAAGTGTCCGTCAACTGTTTTCAGCTGCCTAATGTTGGACATACTGAAACAGATGAGCTCCATGACTAATTTAGTTTATGTTACTCAGCTAACATCTATCTATATTCTCATAGGTAAATTAGAGAGCTCATGAACTACTGTGTTATCAACCTAACATATGCACTTTGGGGCCACAGAAAGGACACTTGGTTCACACTTGTCACATACAGAAGCAGACGTTCCAGGTCACTTAGTTAGCACATCCATCTATGTTGTCATCAGCAATAGAGTGGAACATTTTTTAGCACGAATTGCATCTGAAATATCATTTTACTCATGCTCTGTTGTCTGGTAATGTTCAGATCTGTTAAGCAAGTGGGCCAGCAAGAGATCCCCAAAATGTTCAGACACTTACTGTGGAGAGGATCGGCTTCAACTTTTAACTGCACTTTGGGGCAGATTTATGAGGGTTTCGGTGTGAAAAAGGCAGCCAGTTAACCCCAACATTAGTATCTGTTATGTGCTCATATGATGGCACAAGGTTTGAGTAGCAGAGACAGAGCTGTGTGTTTCCCTGGAGAGAGGCCTACATCATCATTTAAATATTTCAGTCCCTGTGTTTGTGTCAGGGAGCTCTCTCAGACTCCCTGCCGTTCCCTGTTAATGAATATTAAGAGGGACATTTTCCTGAGGCTGAGGCCCCTTTTATTTATTCCCTTTATTGTTTCAAACTTTCTTCTCTTGTGCGCTTGGTCTCTCTGCCTCTAATTTAATTGTGTGTTCATCAGCTTGCGTGGGGCTTGCATCATTACCCAGTGTTGACCTGGCTGAGTTAAATGTAGAGGATGAGTGAAAGCATTTAATCAGAGGATTAGCCATGAACAGCTGAGCTGATAACGGAGGAAATCTACCTTTCTGTGTGTGTTTTTTTTTTTAAGTTAAGCCATGTGACATGGATCTAGTTCGATCTCGTCAGTTCAGTAAGAACAGTGAAAGATTTTGTATTAACAACTACAGTTAAAGTCTGTAACTACATTCAGGATAGACTCTAGTGACTGTGGCGATCTGCTAACTTTTTCTCCATTTTTGGTTTTGACTGAAACATCACATATTATTGGATGATTTGCCTGATGTTTACACAGGGTGGTGACACTTGGGAAAGATCTGAGCAATCCCTGAATGGAGAAGCACGTCTTCAGTGTCCATTACAACACTTGAATTTACACTTATCACCTCCAAAATCAATGACTTTCCTATCATCCTCTGTGTCTGTTTGTCATCACAGTGAATGAACTAACTCTACAGACTATACCTCTATACCACTATTTTTAGAATAATGCTCAAACAGACTCAATGTGGAGGTTTATGTGGTTTTGCATTTGTGCTCACATGACACAGATGCAGCTGTATCAGAAGCGTTAACCTTCTGACGATTTGAAATAATTTCAATATAAACATTTTTTTTTGTCTCTAGCTTCAAGATCAGTCAGTCAAGTGGTGGCAGCAGAGCAGTAGCATTACGTATCCTCTGTTGATGAATTGAAGTAGTTAAAAATATTTTAATGCAGTTCTTGTCAGATGCTTTTTTTTTTAGATATTGGCCACAGTTGTTATTAAGTCTGCAATTATGTGTGCATACTCACACACACACACACACACACCGAGTGCAGCAGCTGCTGTGAGTGCAGATTATTCTATCAATGTCAAACTTCAATGACACTTGTCATCTGATAAAGTTTGGTTTTAATAAATGAGGGACGAGCATTGGAGCTGAATGCAGCAGATTAACCCCCTGTATGCACGGCTCAGCACGGTGTCAGGCCGACAGCTCCTACATCACCACACAGCATTCATGGTCAGGAATGGCGCCATCCTCACACTCATCGTCAGTTACAGCAGTTCAGAGCTTCATAACTGAGCTGCACACGCTGGCGGTGGCTACATGCTGAACTGTAGTCCTGTTAAAATGACAGCCGTCATGCTTAACGAAAAATAAAACTCATTCTTCTGTTGTCATCGCAGAGAAATTGAAGAAAACTTTGAGGACAGGACATGACTGGCTATCCCTAACATCGTACACGCCTGTCAGATCCAGATAGTAATCTGAATCCAGGCTGTTATATGGATTCAGATTATTGTCTGTATCTGTTAATGCAGATAACACCACAAATCTGTTTGTATGTATGTCCAGATATACACTACCTCAATTTTGCCTTTCGTGTGAGGTTCAGACATGATGAAAAAATTCACGGATCTCCACTTGACTGGATCTGCAGTTAGGTGTAGATCAGCTTAGCACTTTTTGTGTAATCCTGCTGATAAACCAGCAAACAAACAGAACCATCTATAAAAGAACACCATGTACACCTTCTACGCCTTCATGCACTTCAACAGCACTTCAACAGCACTAAATGCACAGGTTTTATCAAGATGAACATGAAAACGATTAACTACTTATTTCAGATTTGAATTAAGAAGCTGCTGAGAAAAGACAGCCACATTACCTTGGTGATGTTGTGGCATACAGCTGCTGCAGTGCTGCACCATGGGTAATATTTGGGGTTAGGCTTGTTCTGTTTTCTGACTACAGTGTCAGCGAATCGTTCCCGCTACTGGCTAGCTTGCTATGTAGAAGCTACTACTGTAATGGCCGAGTGGTAGGCTGACTGACTTGAACGTGTTCCCTACTGAGGATTCGGATGCAGCCAGTGTCAGTGGGTGTGTGGCAAAAAAGACATTCAGCATCATGGAGCTGGTCTCTTGTCTGGGCTCATGATAGCCCACAGCTTTTTTATCAACCAATATCCCTCAGTGCTCTGAGACTTTTTTGAACATCTGTATAATGTCTTTTGTGTTTATTAAGCCCTCACAGATTACCTTCTCTTCCCCTGGTGCTTAACCTGATTCTTTTATATATTGTGACCATGAAAACAGTTTCCCTTTTCTTCTCACTCTCTACACTGTATAATGATTATTGAGGCCTGCGAGCTGCTGGAATTTAATTTCTCCACATAAATCTCCACAATAGGAAAAGGAAATTAAAGTTGCCATTACTGTCGGCGGTATTATCGTATCCTCACTTAACCTGCCATTCAGGAGGAATGAAACATTTATACTGCAGCCCCTCCTTCCTCCTCAGCCCTCATGTATCGTCGCGTGATCTGTGTGTGTGTGTGTGTTTGTGTGTGTGTGTGTGAGAGAGAAAGAAAAAGACTAAGGCAGAGGAGTAACGATATTGATATTTGAGACGTTTATATTTCAACCAAGCCAACACTTTGTCCTCACCTACACAGAACACATTTTGTACAGTATCTCCAGATCTGCACTGTGCACATACACATGTTCATGTGCCAGGGTTGAAAGTTTATGAAATGTTCTCGAAATACACTTATTACATAAATTATATGAAAACATCTAATTATATATTCATATAGTCAAATTATTTTTCTTATTCTCTTTGGCTTTTGTTTTTTCATCTGTCGTTCCCACCAGCTAATCTTCTCAGTAATCCCTGGCCAGCTCATAATAACAATACCTAATAATACACACACACACACACACACACACACGGACAAAAAAAAAAAAAAAAAAAAAAGAAAAAAAGAAAAAAATCAATTATGCTGGCCCTGACCAGAAGTGTCTCATTATTTCATAGGCAATAACCTGAATGATAGAGTAATAAAGAGCAATTTATTTGGAGAGGGGGGAGTGAGGGGGGAGGGATGAGCAGAAGATGGATGTGTTCAGATAGACAGATCTAATTAGCCTCATCGGAGCTGCAGCTAGCCGCTCCATTCAGGCTAATCCTGGGTTACAGCTAATGACCAGCAACCTGCTCCTCCTCCTCTTACTCCTCCTCATCATCGTCCTCCTCTTCTTCCTCCATCAGTCTGGGACTGTGTTAGTCTTCTGTGATATGGAGACAGACGTCCAGTGTGGAAGAATGGACAACACACCAGTCACCATAACTTAACTCTGCTTTATGCGTGATAGTGAACTATAATGAACTACCATATATCTTAATTCTTCATATTGTTTAAAGCCCTAATAACACATTAACGGCACACTGTATAAAGTGCATACTCTTTATATGGTGTATTATAGGACACAATAGTGAATTTAAGTGCAATGATGATATTTGAATGTTACTGTTATTATTCCTGTAAGAGTTTATAATATGTCTGCTCTGTTGAACTGTGAGTTCATAACGTGTCAAAATTATTAGCCAATGTATGGAGGAATGAAAAGCAGAATAATTCTAATAGTGCTGAAGTCTTTTATTTTCATTGGTGTAAATATTTTATTAATCTCGTTTTAAAGTTATGTTCATGTTTACTGTAAATAAATGATAAATATGGGTTGTCAGTGCTGTCATCCTCTGGTCAGAGGATATATAGATACACACAGTGTCTGTACAGCCATGGACTGTCTTGATTGCTGCTTCATTGTTTGTAAAAGTTAAAACACTGTAACACTTTGTGTCGTTGAACCTTTGTATACTTGATCTTTTAGAGACAGTGATGTTTCTACATTTACCCGTTGAGTTTTTGCATCTGTATGTGTCTTTATGAGGACAGCTGGTGGTGAGAAGCGGAGGATGAACCGTGAACCGTGCTTCTATGCGGGGTGTGGCCTTCGTGTGTGTTCATAAAACATACACAGTATCAACATCATTGGCTTTATTGTTTGTTTGTCACAACCCCTCTGTTCATTTACACACCGAGCATGTTTATATGTTTGCACTGTGTATTTGACATTGCACAAACCAGTCAGCATGAGTACGCATGTAATTAATATTACTGATTTATTCACAACAGAGGGAGAGAGAGATAACAGGCAAATTAATCTCAACCTTAAGGGAGAGCGGAGGAAATGAGGACAGGGGAGAGGAGAAAACTTGGCCTTTGGACGGCTGCCATCACTCAATTTACATCTGTTTACTCTCTCCTTCTGTGACCTTTCTGTCATTTCTTTGCTGCCGAGGTTCGCTGACCCTTCTCTCTCTCCTTTTATCGCTCCTAAACTGCTTTATTTTCCTCTCTCCAGGTTTAACATCTCCCTCCTTGATTCCCTTCATATCTGTGAGAGCCAACAAGTCAGCAGACGAGGTTCAGGGAACTTCTTTTACTGGGAACATGTTTTAAATTAAACATAATGCCACGTCCAGGCCCGCGGGGGATTGTTGTGAAGGAAGAGAATATGAAAACATGCAACCGCTGCTGCTGTGTCAGTGTAAGCGTTTAGACTGCGAAGCCTTTGCCTCTTTCTGTTACCATACCTTACTCCTTCTCTTCCTCGGTGAGTCTGTCCTTCGATAAAAGCCACGTTAGCCCGACATCCAGAGTCATTTACTGAAGATTGTTGTGTGATGGCTAATTCGCTTCCTTTCAAATGCTAATGCCCACACTCCTGCCATCACGCTGGCAACTCCTCTTTTATTGCTCAACATCCTCATTACAATGGAGGGGGGGGGGAGAGAGAGAGAGAGAGAGAGAGAGAGAGAGAGAGAGAGAGTGTGTGTGTGTGTGTGTGTGTGTGTGTGTGTGTGTGTGTGTGTGTGTGTGTGCGCGTGTGTGTGTGTTTGTGTCTGTCGCCACAAGGGGGAGTTGAGAGTTGGTGTCAAAACACCAAACCTGCTTTTGTTTTTTTTTTTATTATCATTATTATTTTTGTTTAAACACACATTCACGACAGAGGAGGAAGCAGACTGAGAGGAGAGAAAACTAGAAGACGGAAGGAGAGAAAAGGGAGAAAAAAAAAGACTTGACGAAGATGAGGGAAGATGTGTCACTAATGGGAGGGGGACAGAAAAAAAATGTTGAAAGACAGAGGAGAGAGTGTACCGACTTATGGAGGGTTGAAGCCAAAATGCTTAATCAATTTAATAAAACGATTGAAAAAGAAAAATGTGTGACTGAAATGTTATAGTTCACAATGTGTTTCCACGGATCATTTTGTGTCTAGTGAGTGACAGTTCTGTTTTATACAACTGCACTTTTCAGGCTATTACTTAGTATGTATTAGAAATAAAGTTTTATAAAGTACATTGGATCCCAAATTTCCTGTAAACAACTTGTTTTCTGTCTTGGTCTGCCTTTGTTTTTTTATGTTGGTTTTCCTGTTTCATACTGAAATTTGGTTTCTCTGTATGATCTTGTGCTTTACTTCCTTAACTTCTCTCCAGTGTGATTGCCTGCCCCTACTTTATTGTTTTCACCTCTGTCTTTCTGTATTTTTGTCCTGGTGAGGTCCTTTGTTGGTTCATTCTGTGTTCATCCCTGGTCGTGCATTATATTTATTTTACTACACTTGTGCTGCATTTCCAACCCAGTCTACAGTGTTTCCAAAAATCATCCCCATACGTCCTTTTGCCTTTTTTTTTAAGGGGTAGTTTTTTTTCAGTTTTGGATTCTGTTGGATTTAGTTTTTTCTCTACACCTCATGGAAGTGTTGAATTTTTTCTGTTTGCACAAATAAGCCTCTTTGTTCCCCCCTTACTCCAAGTCTTTGTCCCGCTGCCTGCATCCAGCTTTTACTGCAACTGTTTTCACTACATCATACCTTCATTACAACCTCCCTGCCTTTTAAATATCTGTAGACTTGGTGGGAAACTAGGGCGACACGGGTTGGTAATGCCTTCATCTACATGATACAAGTATTTCCTCTAAGTTGATAATGGGACATTTTGGGCCAGAAAGTTAGACACCACCACCATCACCAACACCAAATGTTTAAATGTGTTGTGGAAAAATTGTGTTCAATGCTAAGACACATTGGAGCTGTTCTGGCAGTTTGACACTACATCTCACTCAGACATCTTGTGCAAGTTTTTCCTTTAGTTTACCACCTGGTTTTCACAGGCTAAACTGTCCTTATGATCATAATTGCAGTGAAATCTGTGCTGATCTCACAGCAGATCTCTAACCAAACCTCAACACTTACAACCCATCTACCTAAAACATTGTCAGTCTGTTCTGCATGTGTGAAAGTGTACACAGAATTATGTTTGGCCATTTCCCATTGTTCATATATGAAAACATATGAGTTGAATAATATGTCTTTTCCATACTGACCAAGATGCATCCAACAATAAATCAATAAAACAACAAACCACAGCCACTCAACAATAAACAGCACAACAACAAGGCACATTCACAGTTACAATAATAGTTCAAGTGAAGGACAACCTTTACCTTAACACCCTCAGATGGTTTTTCCACCTTAACAGTAACATCTTGGCTCTATGGAAAATTAATCATCTCTCGCACCTGGAAAAATCTAAATTTGCTAATGTATTCTCTCTCAAATAGTCTGACAAAAAAAAACCAATGCAACATTGGCACCTTTAAGTTAATTATATCTCCAGTCCACAGCTCTGGTGTTAGCACTTAGCGTTAGCACCACAGTCAGCCTCCCACCCCCCACCATCTTGTCACCCCCCTCAGGACATTCTGTCCCTCCCTGCCACTATCACCCCCCATCATAGCGGATTAGGCGCTAACTAACCCTCCTTTAATTAACTCATGATTAGGTATTAATATCTGGCGTGGGTTTCAGGCTTGCAGTTGTTGCCTTAATAAGTGGATTAGCATTAGCCTCTCACAGCCTCTCTCTCCCTGGCTAAGAGATATGTATCCTCCTCTCCATTCACCCTCTTTCCACATTCATCCCTCTTGGCTTTCTCTGGCAACTGTTCAAAAGTAGAATTTTCCTGCTAACAAGTTTGTTCTTGTGGCCAGAGTGGATGGGCTCAGTGTTATGAACACTTTCATGCAGACAGAGTTACATGCAATGCAATATGCCTTCACATAGCTGCTAAATAACACTAAGCTTTGGTGTAGATGTTTTCAGAAGTGCAGTGTAGATGCATTGAACCTTCTTGGACATGTTCCAACAAGCTAATAAAAGGGTCATGAGTTCGAGAGACTTTGTTCTCTGCTGTCACTGTTTTTGTTTTCTACTGCTAAGTACATCCTCATAGCTGTGCAACTGCTAACTGGAAGCAGTAAAAAGATTGTGTGAATGTGAAGGCTGGACCAGAATGCAGCTGTTGATTTTTTAAATTGTGGTCAAGGATTATAAGGTTGACATTTTGTCTTCTGCAGACAGAGACCATCTTCATCTCTTATGTGTTAGCTTGAGTACTGGAAAAAAGACCAATGAGCTTATCATCATCTAAAACCTTTTAAAATGTGTCACCTGCTGTCTGTGGCCAATCAGGAAGCAGCTCTGATCAGCCACACGTCTTGGCAAACAATTAAACATTTTGGCTCACTGCAATTGAACATCCATTTCACCAAACATTTTCCCAGCTAACATTTATTCACTTTACAGCTCAGCCAAATGTTGATCCGCTGAGTGAAGAATGTGCAACTTCTCAATACACCAATATTATCTCAAAGATGTTACAGACTGGATATGGAGGGAGTTGGCTCTGTCACACTGGGAAAGAAAAAGGAAACTGGTATCACATGTGTAAGTGGGACCAGAGGCCTCATCCATAAAGGTTACAATACACAAATATGTTGCATAAATGGAGATGAAATGTGCAGACGCATCATTAATCCAAAATTTGGGCTTGGTCGGGAATATCTCAGCCATCATTCAGCGCTTTTATGCTAGCTGTTTTGAACGGTCTCTTTGAAATGACGCGTCGTTGTTTAAGGTTTCCTTACACTGTGGGCGGGCAGACCAACATTAAAGTGCAATTTGCAGTGATGTCTGGTTTTCTAAATGTAATTTAAAACTATTGACTGCACTCATGTTGAAATACAAGAGCTAATTGAGAACAATTTTGCTTTTGCGAACAGCAAACAATACCATTCAATCACTGTTCAAGTCATTTGCACAGCTGACATGATTTTGTCAAATGTCATGGCTCGATGTCTCAACCTGTGATGGTGGGTGTAGGTGTAGGAAGTGGGTGCTTCTAGTGGGAAACCTTTATCCGCTTACCTCCTCACCCTATGGCCAACACACAAAATGCAGCACAGAGGAAGTACAGTGATGTGCCAAAATGGGCTCGTTCGGTCACTGAGCGCACCAGTGGGTTTATGAAATTCAGTTGGAGAACATTTGATAAGTCTGAAGACATTTGATTACATCTGCCTGAGAGGATTTGTGAAATTATCTGTTTATATGCTTGTGTGGTTCTACACAATTTGCCACTGTGTGATGGTGTTCCTGCAGGATCGCCCCATCTATTAAGGGGCTCCTACCACCATAGTGTAATACAGACACAAGTGATCACTGATTGTGGAAGAAAATAGTGATAAATATGAAATATGAGGGAGAAGATCATGACAGGTTGACCTCATGCAGTGCCCCTCTCATTACCTGTTCAGAGGCTTGTTTGGATGGTGGGTGGTTGGTTAAAGGCTTACTTTATGATGAGTGGAGGGGAGTTTGACAGCTAATGACTACACCTTGTTCGGATATGTTTTACAGCTCATCTAGGAAAACATAGCGCAGCTGTGGGTGTTTAAGTCACATAGCTCCTGGTATCCGGTAACTGCCACCAGCAGTTTCTCTGTCTTGGCTGTACCACCTTGATAATCTCCTCTTGCAGTCAAGATGACACACTGACAACTGCTCTTTTGGTTCTGGAAATTATTACAGTGAACAATTTGGATAATGTTTGTCTATTTGCAGTCTAAGTCTCACCTGTGTCACATGACTGTGCTGATATGTTTCAGGCAGTAGGAAGCACAGAAGTTATTCTGGTACTTCTACTGCAGAGCTACAAAATGTGCATCTCTTCTACAGCAATAACCTTAAGGGCAATATTTCTCTTGAAAATGATAATAAAACACCCTGGATAACATTTTTACCAGCATTTAACTTCTTCAGTTAGCTTAGCGTCTTCAGACCCTTTGGCTGGCATAGCATATGTTCTTTAAGAGAAACACATTCTTATTTACAGGAGAAAAAAAAAAGATTTTCCAGTGCATTAAAGTGAGACACCTGCATAACTTAGCAGGTCTAAAGAGCAACTTTCAGGGAGCACACTCCAATTTAAGTAGTGTATGCCCCAGAAACACACTCCCAGCCAGCATCTGAGCAGACCACAACAAAGTCTGTGTGTTTATTCAGGTATTTATGGCTAGCCTGCACACCAAACACAGCTCCCAGGATCCAGAGGCAGGAAAAGGAATGAGAGAAGAAACTTCACAGTAGATTAGATGTACTCTGTCTTAACTCTTAATTTAGTCATATGAAAGCGAGACTTTACTTTACACTGTTTATCTTGGTATTTAACAAAAGAAAAGAAAAGAAAAACAGCATCCTGCTCCTTGTTAACCTTTGACCCCATTTTAGCTGACACATCAAGAAAACAGAGGTCACAATGCAACAATGTTATTTATTTAAATGACATAATAATCACACTGGACATAACACAAAGCCAGAGATTCCTTTCTTCTCAGCACTGTGGAATGAAACACCTACTTCTGTGGTGCCTGGTTCTAAGTGATGTTTGCTATTTACACCTCCTGAGTGCTCTTTAATTATCGCCTTTTTAAGGCCGGAGCAGAGACATGGGAGATGCCTCAGCATCAGTGTTGACGACATTAAGAGGCAAAAACTGCCAAAACTGCAGTGTTGGATTCTAAAATTAGACGTTTGCAGCCTGGATGGCCAGCATTAACCTCTCAGGACAACATGTTGGGACATCTCCAGGGACCTCACCATCTCTGGTTGTCCAAAGCTTTTAGTGATGTAATTAGTGAAGTCTGCCTAGAGTAAAAAGAATATGGAGCATAATTTAATCATTATGTGTGGTAAGTGCAGCAAAAACCGCTTAGTTAAAGGCTCAGTTCAGTCACGCTGCAAGACAACACTTCACCTCACCTGCTTCTAGAAGTTTGTGGTCATTGTATAGATTTTTAGGGTCAGTTCAGTTGGTTCAGTTTTGTGAAATCAACTTGAGCAGGTTAGTAGTTTCAAACAAGTAGTTTTCCAGCAGTTTGGTGATCAGTCACTGAAATGTTTTTTTTTTTTTTTTTTTTTCTTTCAAGATATTTCACCGTGACTCTGCACTATAGAGAGAGATGGAAACATTCACCTTTAGCCTTCTCTTTCTTTGTCTGTTCCATCATTAGGACTAGATCTACAACACAGTTGCACCTCCACACGTTTCCTCATTTAAATCTGCCTCTCTCTCTTTCCGTCACCACCTTGCTCTCTCTCTTGCATAAATGCCAGCTCCCCTACCTGAAAGCCTTTTGCACTGATTTACGAGGGAGTTTGTACCGTTCATATTATAAATCTCTCACCCCTGTGACACTCCTCTGCTGGTATTCATCCACCATTTTTTATTTTGTCTGTTTTGTTACAGAGTGCTTTGGACCGGGGCCAAGGAAATGCACTCTGGGATTATCGAGAGGTTTAACAGGAATGAAGTGTGAATTACAACCGTCCGGCTTCGCTGCCGCTGCCGACCTCTGCAAACTCAAGTCTGTATTCTTTTGTTTCCTCTTCTGACCTGTCAGATAATTTCTCACCTCATACTAAAATGGCAAATGAGAAAAGACTAAAAAATATCTTCAGCAGGGCCTCAGGAACAGATCCAGTAAGTGCTTCACGACTCAAAGACATTTAGAAGAGACAGAAAACACCCAATTTTTGAGCACCTGAGCTTTTTAAGGTCTTCAAAAAGCTGCTGTGCACACTCCTCCGTCTTTGCTTTTAATGATGTTTTAAATTTTGCCTAGTTTGTACAGTGTACTGTGATCATCACTGTGTACAACACAGTGATTCTCCCTTCAACCTTTGCATTTGATGAAAACATTTTCAGTGAAATGAAATTCAGTTCACTTTGACATTTATTTTGGTGAAATGTACACAGAAAAAAAACTCTGCTGCAGGCTGAGCAGAGCATATTCACATGTAGCAATAATACTTTTTTGTATATGCTGTATAATTACACTATTATAACTATACTGTAACTGGTGAGACACTGGTTTTGACATCCTTACTATATGCATAGTACACACCATGTCTATATGAGATTATATCAGCTGTTATTCAGCAGAAGTGGCCTGTATGTGTCTAACACCAAATCCAAACAATAGGTAACTCCACAGAACTGTGACACTACAGCAGTGTCAGAGGTCTTCATTCGGTGTATCAGATGAGGAATTGTTACCTGGATGCTGGTATGTGGCGGCAGCGTGCTGGAGCAGCGACGGATGGAAATGATGGTGGAATCGGAGCTGCAGGAGGTCGTCTCCTCTCCCTCCCCATCTGGATGCCTTTATTTCTGCGATCCCGACAGTCCGTGTTGAGACTTGGCTTTAATCACTCAGCGAGGGGCTGTCTGCAAAGGTCAGCTCCATTGATTAAGAGAGGGAAGGGAGAGTTGTCATCTTTTATGCCAGGTATGGTGATATCTCTATAATTCTCTGTAGGAGACTGGATTGTTTCGAGGTGGTTTTCCCACTTACAGAGACAGTGGAGGAGACGTACTCTCTGTCCTCTGTTAAATCATGTTGGAACACTGCCTGCAGAATCAATCACATCTTTTCTTCAAAGTGGGAATTCATGACTTCTCCTGTTTTCAGTACTGTGCTGCCATTTAAGATTAGATCACTTGTTTGTGTTATAGTATGTAACTTTATTCCATACTGACAGACACATACCTTAATTCTGTAATTACATTACAGGGAAATTGGTAAATCTAAAAATAAGAAACTGTTTAACACACAAAGCACTTCCACCTATTGTTCTCTATCGCTTGGTGTTCCTCACCTAGAGAAGATAAACACTGTCACATAAACATTGTGTTGCATGTGTCCACAAGCTAAAACCCACCTCTCCATGCGTGTGCGTGTTGTCTAAAGACATCCACAGGGTTTTCCTGTTTTGACTTTTCGTTGTGTTCCTGAGAGTTGCATCTTGTGTGTCTGTCAGTGGACTTCTGTGACCTTCACCACCATCTTTAGAAGCATTCGATAGGTTTCTAACTATCCTTCTGCTTGAACAAGAAGTTTAGTAGTTGAGCAGTAGTTATGTTTAAGTTTCAACAAAGTCTAAAAGGCCTGATATCAGAGAATGAATTACATTGTAAAACATGTTTCACATCCTCAAAAGTCCTGTGTAGTTCTTCATCTAAACAAAACAAAGATACAGAAATGACACATAAGTCATCCACAGAGGGGCAATGGGACTGCAGAGGGCAGGTTTGAGGACATTTGAGACACACAAACCAATGCCTTTAAAGATAGTTCATCATTAGCATCACACTGAGGCTGAGAAACTTCCCTGAGAACATGAGATATTTAAACAGCAGATAAAGAGTTGTAAAGTCATTATACACCTAACCTGTCCCATCATGCCCATTGATTTTATCCATCAAAGAGACACAGCACAGCCTGCTACAGCAAGCAAGCACAACATTTGAACATGAGGCAGCCAAGCAGCCAATGATTTGATAATGATTTGGGGGCAGTGGTGGCCTGGTGACTTATGGCATTGGGTCCTAGTTTTGACTTGGGCTAAGAGACAACTGTTGTTGGCGTTTCACTGGACACAAGTGGTGGTCCCAAGCCTCAGTCCTGTCATTCATCAGTACCTGGTATGAGTTGACAAGGCATGCTGAGCAAGTGTAAAAGAAAATTCGACTGTACAAGGGCAAGTCTCAGATCTGCTGCAGACCAGCTGATAGAGAAACATTTGAGAAACATTTTATTCTATGAATAATTTATAGTTGCCGTGGTTTGGTATGAAAGATCATCAGACACACAGAGGAGTACAGGACACAACATCAGTGAGACAGTGAACAACACAGGGAATTACAGCAAAGGACAAGAGAGACAGATAACAAGGTTGTCAACTGCAGACAGGCATCATACGCTGGGACAAAATGTCAGACTTGGAGGTGATCTACAGTGACCTGCTGCTGACAGAGGACTGTGTATGTGTTTGATGCACATGTTTGTAGAGAGAAATTAAAAAAGAAAAAAAAAGAAATAAGTTATTTAAACAATAAGCATCACAATATGTGTTTAAAGTAAACATATATGGGATGTATCTCCGGCCATGTATCCTACAGTGTTTCCACAGCAGTAGTCTTTTCACCAGAGACTGTTGTGAAGATTGATTGGATACCAGGATGGCCCTAATCAATTTAACTGCAGCTTATAAAATAGTGAACACAGTGGTATCAACTGGATAGTCTGAGCAACAAAAAGCTCAAAGTTTCCTCTGGCTGATGGCTTCTCTTGAGGCCAGCAGTTGGACTAATTGAAGACACATTAGTGTAACAAAAGCTCCACCAAGCCTGAAGATTCTGAAGGGAAGTCTGTAAGTACCAAGGACTATCTAAATACATAACCCATTAAGTGGACTACAGACTTCTTCAGAGTCTGTTTGGGGTGTACGCTCCAAAGACAAAAATTCTTCATAGCAACATGTCTGTTTTGATGGAAATGTTCTCCAATCGTTTTCTGCTTCCTTTCATGTTAAATCATATTTACTGACTTCACATAATTGGTGTCAACTCATCATTACAACAATGGCCCAAAAAACCACAAGGGCTTCTACCTGCTAATACCATCAGTATGGTGAAGCATGGTAGTGGTCAGCATCATGGGGGATCAAAAATGAGGGAAGGATGAATAAGGATGAATAAGTGGATCATGGTTTTGACTTGGGCTAAGAGACAACTGTTGTTGTTAGGCTGGACACAAATGGTGGCCCCAAGCCTCAGTCCTGTCATCAATACCTGGTATGAGTTGACAAGGCATGCTGAACAAGAGTAAAAAAAAAACTTATTTTTAGAGCCTCAACTGTACAAGTGCAAGAATCAGATCTGCATTGTCTTCCAGATGAGGCTCACCGTAGAGCATGTGTAGAGCATGTGTAGACCTAAATATGGCATCTCACAGTCACTTGCTATCCAGTCTAATGACATCTGAGAGGATCTGTGAGGAAGACTGAGATAAACTGATCAGACCCAGGTGTAAAGCCTGTTGAGACTCAGCCAAGACTGAAGCTATAACAGCTGCTGAAGGAGCTTCCACAAAGTCCTCGGCTCTTTTTTTGTTTTGTTTTGCTTTTTTTTTTTTTTTTTTTTTTTTGTAAAATAGAGATTTAAGGGTTTTATTCAAGCTAAATGTCCATTGTTTCACTTTTCTACTGGGCTGATTAACAGGACTTTTTTTCATTTTAAATCAAATCAATGATAAAAGCAAATTGTAAAAATAATTAAAAGCAAAAACCTCTGAGTAATTTATTTATGTCCATATTTTATTTTATTGTAGTATTAAGTATTAAGTGAAACAGTCCTAAGGTAATGACTCCAGGTCCTGGTCCGCAGTTAACCGAAAGGCTTTTCTCATACTTCAGATTTTCGCCCTTTTGGTTTCAGAATTTATCATTTACAAAATGAAAAGATTTCAAAGAATTGGGCACGTTAAGAAGTGCTCACATAAACTTTGGTAGAAAATTATGTGATCTATTAATAAACCTTGTTTTCAATAGATGTAGTCAAACATTTGACTGACTGTACGTAGAGCAGGAGTATAGAAACAGTATCTGAGAACAGTAGGTGGGCAGACAGCATTAGAAGTCATTAGAGAGAAATATACATAATAAACTGACAAAATACTTAAGTTACTTACAGTTTATTTCAGCTCCATATTCTCCTCCTGCAGTTTGCTAAGTTGACATAAAGATAAGACAACGGAGTATACTGAGGACTATCATGAGATACTGGAAGATGTTGGAAGACTCACCAATAATCTAATAAAAGGACAATGAGCCAGCTATAATAGAAATGGATCAGGTAAAGAGTTGCATACAGTTGCATATTACATTTCTGACAGCATACGAGTTCAGACATGCTTATTGTCCTCAGTGACACATTGTTTTACACTAGTCTTGAAAAGGTTGCGAGTCACTGTTGCAGGGGCAGCAAACTAATTCAATTAGCTCTAATATAATGATAGAAACTTTTCTATACCGTGTAATGGCCTTCAAGAGTCAGCTTTTAATTTGAAACATACAGCTGCTTTACAGCAACACGCTCAGACTGTTTTGCTAAATGTTGAGATCAGAGCATATCAGTGATTGACAGTGATAAAACCTAATGTGAAAACTTCAAAAGAATCACTATAATTGTCCTTTCTGCTGCTTGAATTAATTTCTGAAACACATTGTTCTGATGATAAAAGTTATTTTTTTGGCAGCCATCACTTGATTTTAATGACAGTTACACATCTTAAAATGTTGGTGAGCAGAGGCAGCTGGAAGAGAGCAGAACACGGCACCCCTGACACAGTAGCTGTCTGTAGAAATGACTGGAGACTGAACTATCCACTGCTTAACATGACAATATGAAAGGCTTCTCTGTCAGAGAACATGGTGGGTTACACATAAAGCTGTATATGTTAGAGAACAAAAATAACTGACATTTAAAACATGATGATAAGGAACACATAAACTGGAATATTGTTACTTTTGCCTACTAGGTGAACTAGCTTGTTTGATCAGACAAAAATAACAACTGTTTATGGAAAAGAAAAATAGAAGTACACATCCTTTAATTAGACACAATTTATTAACTTTATTTTTAAAGTTTTCATAAAATAATGAGCTCTCTATAATGTGCAGTTTGGCTCTCTATTTCCTTACAGCATGGAAAAAGGGAATACATAATAAATTTATCATACCGAAAGCAGATTAAAAGGGTATAGTGTTAATATAACATGAATCCATTCCAACTGGTGGTGGTCAGTAATGTGGCATTGACCCAAATTAAACAGCACAAACAGCATGTCAGGTTCAGTCTGGACAGTAAAAAATGTTCAGACAGTCTCTGGTGTCGTGTGTATGTTGGTCATTCCTTGATATTTCATCAGCTGTCCATTACCTCTTGCATTGTGACCTTTGGCCTCTACCCAGTGGATACTGTGTGTTTTGGTCTCATATTCACACAGAGGTGGTGCATGCACACAACTGTATCACACCCAAGTGTGTAATACTGTGGTTCACAGGCGATGCTACATTTATTAACTGCAGTTATAAGGAGATATGTTGGAGTGGGTGGTCACTCAGGAGATTGAGACTCAACTCCCTTCTATGGATACGTTTAGACAAAAGATATAATTTGGTTAAGTTTGGGAACATTTGTGGTTCTGGAGTTTGGCAGCTCCAGGAGAGTGGCTTTATTCTGGTGTGATATTGGTCTAAAGAGCTAATCAAAGCTAAACCATCAGCCACCTGCTGTACATGGATGACATCAAGTTGTATTTCACAACACTGACCCACAGATCTACTTTGTAATCAACCTGTTATCTATTGCTATTGCTATTATCTACAGCAAGGATCTTAGGATGTCATTCAGACAAGATAAGTCTGGCCTATGTTGGCTAAAAGTGAGCAAGTAATCAAGGGGACCACACCCCAGATTCATGGAAGTATGGGTCTGCTATAGCAGACAGGTCTCAAAATAGGCCCCAAAAATATCCCTGAGACAGTATTGCACATAAAAGCATGGGGCACATGTTGGGATAGCATACATCTGTGCCCGCAATTGATGCAAAATCTCACAGTCCCAATGACCCACTCCACTCAAAGTGGCCCAACTGGACTCAAAGAAGCCCAAGAAGATGGAAGAAATAACTGTGAAAGGCAAAGTCCAACTTTGTTCCATCAGGTGATATCACACCCAGTGATAGGAATCTGCTGGAGTAACTCCAGGCACGATATCTATGGCCTTTGTCCAGAACAGCGCAGTCCTAAGAACAGCTAAGACACTGCACAGGACCACCAATTTCCCAGGTCTCCAGAAGATGATCTCATTTACATCTCTTATGTATCTATGTTACATGTTACTCCTGTTTCCTAGCAACAGCAACAGTTCATAAAAGTTTGAGAAAGAATTCAACCAAATGCATGTATTTCAGATAAAACAAAACTCTAAACTAAAAACATACTCCCCCACTGCTGCTACTACTTCAGAAATGTCACTTGTATGCAGTGAATCTTGAGATAAGCTGGACACAGCTTTAAGAGAAGTAGGCTGGGTATTTGAAGGAACCTTCAAAATGGGACACCGTAGTTGTGAACATGGGACATATGTGACATATGTGATCTATTCATCATTTATCTGTTTCAAGAGAGAGTGCTAGGGGTTGTATCAGGGGTGGGGACAAACAACCAGTGGCTGTTCAGGTTGGAGGATGTGTCGAAAAAGGAAGACCTGGACTACACAACATAAACTATGGACACTTCCCAGAACTTCATCTTGACATCTCTCTGCTGATGAAGGACTACAGAACATTGCGTTCTGTTTCAGTCAGTTTTCAGTGCAGGAAGGAGTGGAGGTGAGCTTCAAATGACACTCAGATAAATTGGCCCTGTCTTCACCTCCTTCACGCTCCACGCTGGTCCATTAATCTGCAATATCTTCACCCCTCTGACACTCCTGTGGGACAGTTCAAAGGTTATGCTTACCGTAGGATCCTACCCAGAGGCCCAGACTCCCAGAGGGGAACATTCTCAACTTGACCTCTGACACCCTCACCCCAACCTGAGGAGGCGAGATGGAGAGGCAGGAGGGTCACGGTCAAGGATTTACTGTCTGCTCAATACCAGGAACACACACACACACACACACAAATACACACTGTGGCTGTCGTCATCCATCAACCATGTGCATTTTAGGCTCAGACTGATTCTGGATGTCAACATAGACACTATTGATTTCCCATTCATGTGGAGCAAAGACCTACAGGAAAGGAAAGGTAAGGAATGGAATAAAGGGAAAAAAGAAAAAGTGGCACAGATAGAGCACAGGGCAGAAAAGAAAAGGGACAGAAGGTAAGATTACCCTGACAGTGTTGAGTCCAAAGTTTAAGGTACAAGAAAAACATTAAATTTAAAACTTTACCTCAAGACCAAAGAGTGGTAATCTTCAAATGTGAATTATTCATTTCAGCCCAAGAATCCAAGTAGTGATAAGTAATCCACTGTGGGAAAAAACGTATGTGACCATAAATCAACCAAATCAAGAGGTTAGCACAGAAGGTGGGGACTGACTTGACAATAAGACGACACTACCTCTAGGAGTAAGCCCATCCTCTCTACAAAGAAACCTAATTTCAGCTGCTTATACCTACAATCTTGAGTTGGTTACAACCAAAAAGAACAGAGATCAACACCTTAGTCCAAGTGGATCAGTTCAATGTTTGAGATGTTCCTGCCTGCTAGAAATACAAATATTGTTGCTGCTCCACTTACATGCATTGACCTAATGTATTTCCACAAGGCACTAAGTTTACCATAAACAATCGATCCCCTTATCCCCTAGGTAAATATAAGAATCACCAGCCTAGTGTGCTGGTCCACAGAAAATGTCTCAACTTCAGTGTGGCATCAAGGAAATGTATCAGCCAATACTGCCCGATAAAGCCTTGGATGGTGCAGATAGTTTTTTTCATATTGTCATGTATCTTTGAATTTTTCTGCAATTAAGCTACCATGTATACATTTACTTTTTGAGATTGTGGGATCCAAATAAGGAACACTATACTAACACTGGACACTTCAGCATTAGTTTTTCATGCCTCTAACATGTGTTGGGAGTGTTCCTTTGAGTTGCTGCTGCACGTAGAAATGACCGGTAACTGTGGCTAGAAAGGGATGAAGATGGTGGTATTCATGACTGTGGCCAAAATTAAATGGTAAATGGGCTGAATCTGTAAAGCAGCCTTTAAGGCCACTTTAAACTACAAATAACATTCACCCATTTATGCACATTTACACAGCATTATTAGTCAGTGCTCATCTACACAAAACTCACAGATCAATGGAACAACCATTGGGGAAACATTCTCAACTTGACCTCTGACACCCTCACCCCAACCCGAGGAGGCAAGATGGAGAGGCAGGAGGGTCACGGTCAAGGATTTACTGTCTGCTCAATACCAGGAACACACACACACAAATACACACTGTGGCTGTCACATCAATGGAAAAACCATTGGGGAAATTTGGTGTTCAGTATCTCACCCAAAGACACTTGGGGACCGAAGGAGCTGGAAATCAAAAACCCTGACCCTATTTACCTCCTGCCATGGCTCCCCGACCCAACATAGTCAAGAAAGGCTGACAGGAATCTTACATAGTCTCTGCTGTTGTAGTCCATACACCTCAGACTTCTGTGTCATTCTATCTGATGCCTCACTGTTCACCACATTTGGTAAGAGTGGTTATCTGAGTTACTGTACCACTCCGACCAGTCTGACCCTTCTGTGATCACTCTCATTCTGTCCACAGAGCCGCTGCTCACTGGATGTTCCCTGGTTCTGGCTCAGGGCTGACGTCTGAAGTGAACGATAACTCCTGATTAACTTCCTGACCTAAATCTGTTACTGTTTGGATAATGAGTAGGTGTGATCTTGATAAGAAAATAATTCTCTCCTGACTTAATTCTGAATTCTAACAAAATTCTGGCCATATGTTGTCTTAAATTTAATTTATTTTATTTAAATCTGACACATCTATTGTGACTGGCTATTTTAAAGTATAGAAAGTAAAACGGTTTAGACAGCTGGTTCATCAAACCCAGTTTATCTCTGTACTGCACTCCAGCCCAATAAAATCCCCTTGTATACAGTTGCAGTGTTTTTATATTAGCACCTCCTTGTTCTCAATCATTTATCATTTTTAATTAATCTTGTGACATATATTCCTCTGAAACTGTGTGAGAATTAGGTTCAGCCTTGAACATATTTAAGGTCATATCAAATTCAAATTTGACTTAATTTGAATTTGACTCAACTTTCCTCTCGCTGATAGAAGCCTTTGGTTTTCAACAGCTTCTGAACTGTTTCCTGATTCAAAACATGGTTTTATACACACTGCACACTGTTTTTTATTGCTTCTCAAGTGTATATGTGGACAGTGGGTAGATGCTGGAGAACAGCAGTATGTGTGTATGTGTGTGTGTTGTCCCTGGCTATGCTCTTGTTGCTGCAGCAGGCTGTGGGGTGGGGGCATTTATCAGTCCTCTAAGTGGCCGTAGGAAAAGCAATGCTCGCTGGGAGTCGAGCTGACAGCAGTTTTCCTCGGATCGATTTGCAGCGCTGCTCCAGTTTATGACAAAAGAGTTCACGACACGGCAGTCACAAAGTCAATACCGTGATAAATACTCCCCCTCCACTCGCTCCTGTCCGCCACTTTACCAGGCATTTGGCCTGACAGTTATTACTCCCGCGGTAAATCCACTGACCAGAGGGAAGAGAGGAGAAGAAAAGGCACTCTGCTCCAGGTCCCTGCACTGGATTTATGGACCCTGGTGGACCAAGTTTACTTAATTTAAAGAAACCATATAAACTTGGTGAGTTGCTCCTTTTGCAGGCGAGCCGCTGGTGTAATTTTTCCCCTGGAAATTTGAAGGAAAACCTGTAAAATTCACACACGCCTCCACACACTCCTCATACTGACACTCATATGCACCCCTCATTCATTCATTCATGTGTTCATGCCTGTATGTAAATAAGGAAATTATAAGACAGTGTTTCAGGCTTTGTCCAAACATGTGGAAGACTATTAATATACCCAAAACAGATATGCAATCCATCCGTCTTCCTCTCTTCTAGAATCTAATTTGAATAATGATTTAGGGAATTAAAATCAGGGATTAGATTGTGCGCTGTCACATACACTTGTTTGTTTTTGCCTTGACCGACTAAGATCCATGAAACTTTCCATCACATGCTCTTCGCATTAATGCAAAAAGATCCCCATGGTTCAGTTTTTCACAAATGAAGAAATATTAGGAAATGTTTGTAATTTGTCATAGATCCTTGCTTTAGCACTAATCCAACATATTAAATCCCTTTACAGTTAAAAAGTAGCCTTATCCTCACATATGGCTGGGATCACAGTAATCAATGCAGCCGATTATGTGGATGAAAATTACTCTGCTACATATGAATATTTTCAATTATTCTGGTCCAAATAATACAAGTCTGGTGTAAGATTAATATTTTTTTTTTCAATAATGACTTACAAACAAGACATCCAGTGCATGTTGAGTGGCAAGTGATCGTGTTGCAGCATGACTCATAATCCTGTTAGAGATTGGGAAACATAAAGAGATCTCATTAAGATTTAAGTTGTTGCAAGGATCATCAATAAAGCGGTGGCACAGACAACATGGTACTGCTCCCATCTCACAGGCTGTGACCCATATCAGCACCAACGCAGTGTAACAGCGTCAGTTAAAAGTCAGTGTAAATGCTACCAATACGTTGCCAAACATGGTAAACTACATCAACAACATCTCTTTCCAGTTTTCACTCTTTTATTTACTATCTTCTCCTGTCCATATGTAAATAAACTAATTACCTTCACCAAACTGCACTTCTAAAGTTCTAGGATTTGATTTACATTTCCAAAATATTGTATATTTTTCGCTGCTTTCCTCTACACAGAGCCTCTCTGGATATTTTCTATTCCAAATTTATGTCACAGCTGTTGTTACCATAGTGACTTAGAAGATAATGATGCAGCTTTTAAATCCAAAAAAATACAATATGACACTTTAATAAACATGATACCCACCAATGTGAGAGGGTATATATTACTATAAATATCCCCACATAGATGGAATATTGTTAGTGCAGAAACTTTTTTTAAACAAGTTGGAACTGGAGATGATTTATATTACTGGTTGATTAGTAATGTCCACGCAACCACACAATGAACCTTTGTTTTCAGCTTTGACAGACTAACAATCCAGACAGAAAAATGAATAGTTGCCAACTTACATTACAATATTTATACATGCCATATGTAGTTTTTATACATTTAACCAAGGGTCTGACATTGTAATGAAAAACATTGCATTGAAATGAAAATATCAATACCAATGCTCTATATGTGTATCCTGTACAGACATATTTTTACCCAAGTCATCATCTGCAGAATATAGACGTCATCTCCCTACATCTGAAATGCAACTACGCACCTATTTGGTATCACCTGCAAATGTGTAGTCTCTAAACCTCAGTAAAGACAACCCCAATGACTTCAGCATGACATCACCGGGGATATTTTCTTTTCTTCTTTCCGACCACTGTTCTCAGTAATGAGTAAAGTGATCTCCATGTAGATACTTGGTGAAAAACACTGTTACATTGTTTTATTCTTGTGGCCTCTTGGTGAATTCATGTGTGGCCATGCTAGTGACATCATTGCCGCACTGTAGTTTCAATACAATTGGGTAATTTAATGTAAAACAAAATGACAACAAAAAATTGTTTTACTTCTTTTCTCTGTAATAAATATATTATATGTACAGGAAATTAAATTTTTAACAAAGATATTCATTAAAGCTGACAATATTATGAGGAACATTTACCTCTCTGGTTTCAAAAAGTTTTTTCTATGACTCTCAGTTTTATACTGTCTGTTTTTGTTTTGTTTTTTTTTTACTGACTGACTGAAAAAGTATTTCTCACCTCATTCGCTTGAGTGAACAACGAAGCAATGAGCTACAGAAACAGACTGATGCTTGTATCAGTATTTTGTTTCTTATTGTACTTAGGTTTTGCCTGTCAGCCTGCATACACAGCTAGTATATGCTACCTGAAAGGAATACCTGCAGACCACGGGAAAAAAAAAAAACTATTAAAAAACTTTCAGTTCTTAGGGAAAAAAAGTGTATTTACAATTCTAAAAGTGGCTGGACTGATAGTCATATAAGTTATATCCGCACACTATACTAATCGTGTGTGTGTGTGTGTGTGTGTGTACATGTTTTCCACATGGTATTTGAAAGTGTCTAGCGTTCTAGAGGGAGGGACAGAACCTGACAAACAGAGGGAGGGAAAACAGAATAATATAAAATGAGAGGAGAAGCAGATGAAAGAGAGACAAGCGGAGAGCCAAGAGATGAAGGCAGAGATTTTTCTTCCAAGTTTGACTGCAGCAATACAGCAAGCTGTAATTAATTACCTCAGACAGGTACGTATTAAAAACAATATTCTATCTCACTGAAGCCTTGGAGGTCTGTGCACCAATAAAAGGAGGTATTCATCAGATGAGGTCCTGTCCAAGTAAAGCTTCATGAAAGGGGACGCTGCCTTGTGTGGTTAATTTATATCAAAATCCCTGCATAAACTGGGAGGCTGTAAAAAGTCCCAATTAGCCATCTGCGATTGTCTGGAGGAGGTTTGATGTATGGGCCTATCAATACAGCACAACTGCAGGCTGGGCTGTAATATCAAACTGTAATACAGAGTGCACATGGTGAATAAGCGCCCATTGACTCTGGGTTTGATTTTGTTAGCGTGTAGAGGGTTGAGAAGAGCCATTTCAATATAGGCACAGCCAGTGTTGGACATAAAGCAACAGATGATGTCGGCAGTGAGTGTGTGTTTATCTGCTGTAAAATTCTACATGGATCTTTGGAGCGCTTCTTGTGTGGTTGTTAACTGGTTTACTACTTATGTGTTTTAAGGTCAAAGTAGAAACATGGAGCAGAGAAACACTACAGGAAAATAAAAAGAAAAAAAAATCCAGAGAGAGAGAGAGAGAGAGAGATTACACTAACCTCTAAACTCAGATTTCTCTCTGTCTAAAGAGAAAGTATTGGTCCCAGCACACAACCCTGTCCAACTCTGCCACTGACTTGTGTGAATAGAGGATAGACTGAGTTTATATCTTACTTTTCTAGTCTCAGAGAACTTTATGCTACAAGCAAAAGCATCAAACAAATGATCCAACCATAAACCCTCTAATCAGTGAATGAGCCTGTCTATTTCCAGAACCTCCGAATCCTGTTAGCATGAACAAGTGTGCAGAGTGTGGACAAGTGTGGAGTATGATATTGAGCTTTTGTCATCTGTATTGAAATAAATGATACAATTGTATAGTTTTGCAGTTTTTCCATAATATTTCAATTGCTTGTTTTGTGAAAGAAATGTTTAATGTAGAGCCTTCTTTTAAATACAAATCATCACCTTAGTCACACTAGACCTGACAATCACTGGTATATAAATAAATGTCTATTTTATCTATCTGAGTTGATCTTCTTTTGCCACCAGAGAAAGAAAAAAAAAAAAAGATTTAATAAAAATGTAATGTAAAAACACCAGGATTCCAGCTCAACATCCATTGAAGAAACTCAGGTCTGTTAAATAATGAATGAGTGGACTACTATGTAATAGTATTAATAAGTTATTGACTCTTCTCTCCAGCTTTTACTGCTGCTGCTGAGTGGTTTAAATATAAATGTGTATTAATGTTACACATTAATATTTCTACCTCCACTGGATTGAAAAAAACTCAGCTCTTCGCTTTATTTTTTTCATTCCCTGGGTAAACCAATATGTCTGAGTTTTACTCATGGCTTCTTTTATTCACCATGTGTGCACTTGACTCTAAATTGATTCTGATCAGATGATCTGGACTTGATAAATGAGATAACTCTGCGGTTTGTTAAACCTGCTCTCTGGAACAGTCCCAGGACAAAGCATGTGCAGGCTGACTTTCCAAATGCACCACATTAGGAGTGTGCCCAGACAAGCAGATCAAGCTTTTTGAGGATGAGACAGAGCTGGAATTATTGCTTTAATGTAAGAGAAGAAAGTTAGAAGAGAATGGAAAAAAACATAGAGATGCAAGTGATGACACATGATGTCACATGATTTTCTTAACTTTAAACATATCAAATCCAAACCTAGAAACATTTAACAAAATATACAAAATATGTAAGGAATATACAAATACCATATTAGTTTTTTAGTGCAACACCTAGTTCTTACATTACCCAAAGTTCAAGGTATCATATGTTTCCTCTGAACGCAATCCAGCCACAGATTACATATTTGTTGTTGCAGTTGTGTTGAAATACAATTTCTAGCGGAGAGGGATGGCCGGAAAGACACAAACAGTAGCCTTGAGAGCTGAATGGAAGAGGGGAGGTGGCAAACAGAATTGGTTTATAGTGCTGAGTTTTTTTTTCCCCATTTCTCCAATTACCAGTGAAAAAAAAAAAATGGAGAGGAGATGGAGAGGGAGAGGGAGGGAGGGAGAGGTCTGAACTCTGTGAGTCAGCAGAGGAAACAATGGGCCATGAAAACACTTGACCTGCTCACACACTGATACAGATGCTGCTATATCACACTGGTAGCATTAAGTACACACTAGCACACTGATCTGTGCACACTGCCACAAATAATAAGTATGAACACACACACAGTCACACATATACTGCAGCAGTTGTCCATACAGTCCCAGGTTAATTTGATGGCAGCTCCACCTCCTCATCATCACACAGATGGCCACGGGAGAACTTAATTCTTCCTCTATTGACTCAGTTTGCGTCGGCAGTCCCTGCTGTAATGACTGATCCATCACCAAACCTACTGCAAGCTCAGGGTGAGCCAGGTTCACACTCTGTGCGAGAGAAAACTGACAGAGACAGAGAAGGATGTCAATCAGAGATAATGTACCTGTGCATACATCCGCACTCTGCGTTCCTTCTACTGCTATATTTAACATACACCATTATTCAAGCATAATCAGTGGTGATCAAACAGGATTAAAGGATTGAAGTTTAAAAAATAGCCAATGAGGGGGGAAATAAAATAATTTGAGTGTTGCCACTGATGCTAAAAAGTTTGAATTATTAATTTTATATATTTGATATAGGTTGACATTAGCAAGAAATAGCAGCAGTCTTACCCACCACTGTCCACCCACGAGAGACAGCTGCGGCAGGAATCGAAGCTCTTCAGTTGCTGAAACCAGTAAATTCGTCATTACACAAATGGAGGTGGATGGGAAACCCGTGTAATGTTTACAGTTTGCAACTTTATAAAGAGCTACTTTCTTTTCTCACACTCAAATATGGTCAAGTATTAGAGCAGGAATTCATTTAATAAGATTTCATCCCATTTGGGAGGATTTCATTGTTGCTGATGTAGTGTTTAATTGTAAAATTCCCAGATGACAATTATTTCTGTAGAACTCTAACACAGTGAAATTAAACTGCAGTTAATTTCACCAGAGGATCAGAGGAACCACCCTCAAGGACCCTGGAACTGTTTTAAGCACCTTTGAAGTCCATGCACCTCCCTCTTGGAGCCACGCGAAGGGTTAACCAGCTGTCTCACCGCTTCATTCTCTAAAATTCTGACAAGTCTAGACTACTCAAGCCAGTTCCTACGCCATGATGGACGCTTTCTAACAGTTGGCCATTTCCAGTTTTCCTCGCAGACGTCCTCCTCCCTCCCTCCCTCCTCCTTTCCTCCCTTCCTCGCTCTGTCACTTCCTTTTTTTATTTTTTATTTTTTTTAAAGATGCCTGCAAGATGAAAGGCTGCGGCCCTCGCCCTCGCCTTATCACTGTCTTTAGAGCTTGCGAAAACTTGGCGGCATCTCAGCTTTTTAGAGAAAGAGAGAGAGAGAGGAGAAAGAGAGAGAGAGAGAGGCAGAGAAAGCAAGAAGAGAAATAGCGTTGGGGATTATAGTTCTGAGGACAAACCTGACTATTCACACTTGGCATTAGCAAGACAGCCCGGGTACAAGAAGGATATTTTTTATTCCCTTCAATTTAACTTTAATTACTCAAATCTCGGCGAGGGCACACAAGAAAAGCCCAGGCATTTGTGTCTGGGAGATTAGCAGACTGCCCTGCCAAGTCCTCGCCAGCGCTGCATCGTTAGATAGAATTCAAATTCAAATCCAGGCTAAAGACAGTGCAGCTGTCGCCCCCCTGGCCTGAAAACCCCCTGGATCAGGAACGAGCTGTCCTCCCTCCTCCCTGCTTTCCCCTGGAGAAACCTAATCCTGCCTCCTTCTCTTCCTCTCTCCATCGCTCTCTCTCTCTCTCTCTCTCTCTCTCTCTCTCTCTCTGATGACTGTGACAGCTAAAATAAAGCCGTTAAAGCCTCCCTGAAATAATTAGTAATTAAAAATAAAAAAGTGGGTTGTTTTGTATTTATTTGGCATCTTTACTCAGGCTGGGATAGAGGCTGGCATTTGCAGGTGTCAGGGGTGATTGGTCTTTTTGAAGTGTGGTTAAAGAAGGGATTTCTTCATCAGTGTTTCAGGTTAAACAAACGCGTCCTCTTCCTCGCGCCTGTTCTAAGAGAAAACTTGCTGGGCTTTCCTCTCCTCAGGAAGTTTGACAACATTCCTA
This sequence comes from Polydactylus sextarius, assembly GCA_016801845.1. NCBI lineage: Eukaryota > Metazoa > Chordata > Actinopteri > Polynemidae > Polydactylus > Polydactylus sextarius. Next base: position 1,562,933 of record CM028919.1, read on the forward strand.
AATTCTGCTTCTCTGTGACGTGTGATACTGCGAGTCTTCATTGGGGGCTTGTTTAATCTTGTCAGCGAAGGACTCTTCCTCCTCCCCGCCTCCCTCACTCTTTCCTGTATCTGAAACCTCTTTGCAAAGACGGCTCAACGGGAGTGTGTCTCACACAACGCTGAAATCCCCACCAGTTGTTCGCCTTTCACCCGCAATTGACTTTGTGAACACCTGCAATGTCTTCGATAAGTAGCTCGTCTTATCTCCTTTGGGAGAGCAGACCCCCATTATCACAGGTTTGGGGGCAGATACCCCCATCGTGCCGCAGGCCGTAAATGATAATCCATGCTGCCACACTGCTGAAATCCTGGTAAAGTGATCCTAAATTGACAAAACCCTTGGATCCTCTGGACTAGGTTAAGCCTCATCTATTAGTGCTACAGTAGTTGGGATAAAGGTTCGTCAGCCTTGTGCGACTCCTGGGAACGTCATCACCGACGCCGTCCTTTTGGTTATCTTCTTTTTTTAATCCCTGCAGACACAGCAATGCACAGCAAGAGGGGCAAAGAGTTCACATTCCTCTCTCTTTAAAGTCTTTTGGTAATTTCTTCATAAAGTCATGTGGTTGGGTCTGTGAAAACACTGCATCAAGCCGTAATATCACAGCAGACAGCATTAAGCCTATGTGCAGAGTGCTGCAACTTGTTATTTCACTGGCTCAGAGTCTGTGAGCACAGTAATTGATTGGCATGATGGAATTAAGGGGAGACTTGCCATGATAAAGGGAGAGCTGGCACGGGCCTGGTACATTAAATATCTGGCATGGCTCAGCCAGCCAGGCATCTGATTATGATTTCAAAGTACTCGGACCTGGACTTGATTAAAAACCACGTAGCTTAGATGAAGGGCCTGCAAAGCCCCCATGGGCATCCACAGAGATGCTAGTAAGGGGGGCTACAGGGAGTAACAGCAGCCCTGGGTGAAGTCATGGCATGCCAGCATAATTACAGGTTCATTTAAGGCAGCTTGTTTCAACCAGCCAGTCCCATGTTGTCAAGGAGGATGTAGGTAGGTTGTGGTTGCACACCTTTGTCACAGAGGTAAACCCTCATCTGCAAGGCCACTTATAAAATTATGGCAAATTCAACAGTGGGAAAGAGAAAAGAGACAAGAAAGTCTAGACCTCCTGGAGGAGTTTACTTCCTGCCTTCCTTACTGAGTTCTAACAAGCTGCACAAGCCAAGTTAATAACCCCCATTCCCCTCTTTTCCATCTCTCCATCCCTTGTTCCCATCTTCTCTCTTCACCCCTCCCTCATCACCCCCACATCCTCCCTCCCAGTCTCCTCAGGCCTAAGGGACAGGATAGCGATTAATATCTGCCTAACTTGTTACCTAATTCATTATGGAATAGCAGTTAATTTGATTTGATATTATTTTAATAAAATTCTGTAATATATTAGATTGTTTCAGGCTATCAAAATCATTTTCCAATTATTACGGTTACTCAAGCAAGTCCAGCTTTTTCCCCCCTTTGTGGCAAACTGCAGTTGGTCTGACTGTGAATATATTAGCTACAACAACTCCATCCCACCAATTGAAGGGAGACTTCAATATACATGTATGCATGATTACACCGCAAATGTTATTAGTGCTATAGATCCACATTCCCACAATAGATTGGAGTGTGGCTGGCTCAGCAAGGTGCCTTAAATGTGTTTGATTGAGCCCTCATAAGGACGAATAAATAAAATAAATCCAGAGAGATCTGATTTCGTTCTGTGCTAACAGCCGCACATTGGTGTTTGGGTTCTCTGTTAATTAGTAACACGCTTCAGTAGCCATGCCCTTTTGTGAGGCATCAAGGCACAGTGGGCTTCAGCTCAGATGGACGTGATCTAAGTACCCACCACTCTCCACCACCATATATACACACGCACACCTCACTGCTCCCCCACCAGCCTTTGAAAGCTATTGTAGAACAGAAAGACCCAGACTAAGCGTCACATCTTGAATACCCTGCCCACAGCTTCAAGGAGAAGGATTTAAAGTGGAACAACACCTTATAAATCACAGCGTGATGGTTTGCTGTTTGTAAGCTTTTCATTACCAACACCTGTGACCTCGCTACTTTCTTCCTTGTTCTCGGACTCTGTCCTCACTTCAGCGCATGGTTACGCAAACTGGGGCAGAGGGAAATACAGTAGTGTGAGTCTGAGTGGGGCTTTTAGAGTAGATTGTATGAAGGTTTCAGACAAACTGGTTTTGAAGGGGTGTGCATTTCACATGTGTAGATATGTCTGCCTGATTACTCATATTGTACATCACCTCAGTGTAAGTTGAGCTAGGTTAAGTATGCTCAACCATGAGTGTAAACACCTGTTAAACCGACAGACTGACCTGAGGGGAGTGTTTGTCCTCTACATTATTGCAAAGCTGGTGCTTCAAAGTAATTTATGTACTCTTTATCTACATTACTTCCTTGTACAATCAATGGCGGGAAGTTTCCACTCCCTGTCCACCTCTTGGGAAATGCCTATGCATCAATTATCCCTCATCACACACTCAACTACACCCAGCTGTCACAGCAGAGCCAGGTTGAAATTGATGACTTCTTATTTGACCACAGACAGGTTTTGTGTCCCAGCACCTTGTCCAGCAGCTATGATGTCTGTGCCAAGGAGTGCCCCAGGGCTCTCACTCAGGGCCCAGCCCATATTTACAAGTTCAACCTCTCTGAAACTCATAACTCAGTTTTGATGTGCTGTTGGCACATTCCCAAAGACATACCGATCTCTTGCCAATGTATGCAAACGCTCTCGTCCTGAGAGCTCTGTTTTTACCATACCATGACAATGGAGTTCAGTTCTTTAACGCCCTACTTTTTTATCTTTTATTGCATTCACATAACCGCCCTCTTTTTTCTCCCTGCAGTCACAGTGTTATCATGATTTATAGAAGAGTCCATTTTGTTTTCAGTTCCAAGACGCTCAAATCAAAGTACCATTGCAGTACTTTATCTTGGTTTATTGGAAGCCACTGCATACTCCCATCTTGGTCAGTTAAATGTATTTAAGTGTATATTTAGATAAAAATAGTCTCTGTCTGAGCTGCAGATTTCATTGTTTTCTGTGTCAGTGATGAATCTCTCTTTTTTGATAGTTACTAGCAAGGAGAAGAAAAATGCGGGCATGGCTGCACTGTTATTTCCTCTGAAGAAAAAAAAACAGAAGGCACACAGGGTAAGAAAAAGAGACCAATTCAAAAGAATCTGATTACTCTACCTTGTTTTGAAAGTATAGCATCTGCAGCACATTCACCATTGAGGTTTGACATTTAATTACCATGTCAAAACTATTTTGGTCATTATTTCAAGTTTTTCCCCCAGGGTATTTGCCCACAAGCCTGGAATGTTCCCATCAATTACTGCCACTCCCTTCTCTCCTCCGCTGGCTGTGAGGACACGAAGAGAGGTCACTGGAAAACTCGTCTTGCAGACTTGAAGCGCATTATGAAGCACACCGTTCCAGGGGTTTATATGCAAAGCAAGGTGATGACAAGGCACACTGGAGCTGACTTGGCGAGCATTTCACAGAAACACACAAGCTTTGCTTTCCTCTCACCGTCCTGCACACCCAACTCAGCAATGAGCGTCCATGTTCTCTAGCACTTAAAGGAAGAGAGGAAAAACACACAATACACAGAAAACATGAAAACCCACCTTTGTCTAAATCAGGTAACAATACCTCGCTGTCTGTCAGGAAGACACAAAAGCCTTTAGGATGCACCCTGCTGTTTCTGTGATTCTCAGAGAAAGCATCTGTACGAATGGATGACGTCTTATGATTTATACTGTGAGGACACAATATAACAGAACAATGGCCAGAGTCCTTCCACAGAACAAAGGGGGAAAGTAGAAATGCTGCTGAAAGGCAAGATGCTGTCATTTACTGCAGGTAATGTGGATGGAGAGAGGCCAAATTTGATTTCCAGGCTACGGTACTTTACTAAGGTGTTTGCAGGTCATCACTTGCAAATCAACACAGCCTTAATCAAGGACCACGGACACCTCATAAGAAAGGACGGATGCATGTCTTTCATCACCATGTGCATCAGCTTGTGAAATGTAAAAATCACAGATTGACATTTGCTGTGCACGGCACAGGGGTTAGCTCTATTGCCTCACAGCAAGAAGGTCCTGGGTTCGACCCCCCGGCGTTGGATACAAGGTCTTTCTTTGTGGATGGATTGAAAATGGATTGATGGATATTTATTGTGTGTGTTGTGTCTACAGTGGAAACAGAATTTCACATGAATCAAACGAGTCAAACCTGGAACAACACACATTCTCCACTCACACACACAGAGGAGTTGTTGTTTTTGAATTCAGGCCACTTCTTTGGTCACCACAACTTTTGGGTTTAACCTCCATCTGACTTCAACACACGTCTTTTAAACTGCTCTCTGCCGAGGCGACCAGGGGCACTGTGTGTGCTTCCTCGCCTTAAAACCTTCTCTCTTATGTTCTGGGAGATTGAAAGTGTCCAGCGTATTATTCAAATGACACGCTGCCTCACCGGGTGCCTCTTTTCTCTCTCCTCTATCTCCTTCCCTCCACCCCACCACCCACCCCCACTCTTCACATTATTTTTGAAGACAACTGCAGGCTAGAGGATAAGAATCCCGGTTGCAGTGCTTGCCGGCACTTCCTCCTCGGCCCTGATTTGAATAAAGAGCTTTGAAATTAAGTGGACAGGCCCCATCAGAAAAGCAGCGGTGCGCCTTTAAGAAAGCCACTGTGCCTGGGTAAATTATTTTGATTGACGGTAGCAGGAAATTTTTTGCGAATTGGTTGATTTAATTGCAAGTGCCATGGGGCATCTTCAGGGGCCAGGTACCGGCACACCTCGCCGCTGCCCGTTTGATCTCCTCTAGCCGTCTCCCGATGGTACCGGCCGCCTGGGCACCAAGGGCCAGAGGGCAGATGAACAAAGGCAACTCTGTGTCTGTGAGCCTCTCTCCCCTTCACCTCCTCTCAAACGGAAAAAAAAACAAAGCTGTGGAATGGGCAGCCAAAAGTGTGAAAATGGATTTCCAAGCTCATTTGATGTTTAGTCTTTAGTGTCAAGAGTGGTGTATTCATTGATAGAGGGGAAAGAGAGTGGAGGGGGTGGGGGGTAGGAGGAGAAAGGAGGGCGGGAGAGCAAGTGAGTCTCTCTTGACAAACAGAATTTTTTTTTTTATTTCCTGGATGGAGGAGAGGTGTGGACTGGGTTTCAAATGGGAGGGAGGATTAGGAAGAGGGGCTTAATGAGAAAAGGATCCCTAGTCAACGGACAGGCCCTGTCAAAAAGAAGAAGCCAATACTCACTCACAAAAGCCAAGACCCATCCAGCAAACACACACCTCCACAGCCAACAGTTTTCTTTAAATCCCATCAAGCGAAGCCCAGCACCACCCTATATAACCTATCCTACTATCTCCACCAGCTGTCTGTCGCACACTCACGCTCCCTCTGCAGAAAAAACCAGCTGGAGAACCAGTTGTCCTTATCAGTCCCACTGCTCGATATGAACTGAACAGAGTAGCTTGGCTGCAGCGCTCACATCGAGCCATGGGCCCAGATGCCTCTGGTCTCAAACACAATCCTGTTGTGTCTCAATCTCTGCCACTGCCGCTCGCTGGCTGCTTTATTGCTTAAGATCTGCTCATTTACATACATATAACATTAGCTGAGCCTTATTTTCTCCATCTGCTGTGAACTACAACAATGCTCAAATGCAATTACAAAGTATTTAGTGTAGACTGGTAGCCAACCGGCACCAAGGTGTATGTGACCTCAGCTCAGTCATGTTTCAAAGGGAACAAGCTTCTTTCTAATAAGGCGTCCTTTACAGGATGTACTCCATAATGCATCGCATTTCTGCCAACACATACACATAAATACATCTATATTATATATGTATAGCTGGCTTCGCTTTCTTTAAATTTCCTCATGGTAAGCAGTGACTAATTATTTCAAAATGATAAATTATATTTTTACTAATGATAAATAACCAGTATGCAGCAACAACAAAAATAGAATGTAGTTTTTGGCAAATAAAAATATATTGTAAGTGTTTAATAATGTGCTTGATAATGGTATAATACAACTGTAATTAAACCACATAAACATATTATACAGTGCATGGAAACTTGTGTACAAAGCTTTATCAAGCAGGTTTATAGATGTTGAAACCAGATGACATATCAGTATATATAGTATAATTACAATAATGTAATAAGAGCCAGTTAGAGTGGTTACTGTCACTTCACTGACATTAAAACAATGGTGTGTCCTCATGTACACATAGACACCTTTTATTTCTTGTTATATTTTGTGTGAATGATGATGTGTGATGATTTATTTATTAGCAAAACTAAGGAATATCAGTGGTGCTTCCACAAACCTTAGTTTTCTGGTTATGATCAGCGTCAAAAGCTCTTTGAAATAGTTTATTAGAAACCAGGGCACAATGCTGTGTTATCACAATGCAACAGTAAATATGATAAATGATGTAATGATCTACACTCTGAATTTAAAGTCAAAGTCTGATAGCGATAATGCAAAGGATGAGATCACAGACCTTGATACATCATACACCTGCATAGGTACAATATCTTCATTCACAGTTGACAGAGATAAACTGTGCAAACATGCAGGACTACATCATCAGATCCACTGTCAGGAACCTGGATCCTGCTGAAAGAACAGATTTCATGTTTCATAAAAAATCATTTCAAATGTGCATGTAAACATGTAAACATCTCACATATGCATTTAAATCCCACATGCAGCTACAGTCCGGATGCATTAGCAGATAAGCATTACAGCTGCATGTCCATTCCATAAAACAAACAAACAAAACACATGTAATCAGCATTATGACATTTACTGACATATATCTGTGTAGCTGGAGGCTGTGGATGCACAGTGAGTGTTGGGACGGACAGCGACGCCTCGCTGCTGATGGAAACGTTCCCTCGCCTCTCAGTGTCTCTGTGTGCGCGGTGGTGTGGAGGCTGCAGCAGGCGTGGGCTTGGACTCTCTATATATTCTAATCTACTTGTTGATAAAGACGAGTGAGATTTAGACGCTGGCTCGTATGGAGACGCTCCAGAACTCAGAGCTACAGCTATACCTACGATTACAATGCTCATACAGAGCTAACAAAGAGATGGATCTGCATGTGGTTGATAGAGAAAAAAAACACTGTGTTTATGAAAATCTCGCATTGCAGAGAAAGGAATAATTTCATTTGCAAAGAAAAGACCCTAAATCGTCCCCAAATGAAGACCCCCGAGGGCTGCTGCTGCAGTACAATAGACCTTTAATCCAATTCACACACACACACACACACACACACACACACACACACACACGCATGCACTTATCTTTGCCACTCACTTCTTTAACTTCTTATATACTCTGTGTTTTTGTCTATATTACATCCAATGGTGTTTTTTTCTCTTTGAATTTTTTTTTACAAGCACTTAAAAAAAAAAAAATCACAGACATGATTTGCCAATATTAAAATCTCACGTCTAAAAATGCGGTTTCTTGCAGCATTTTTTTTTCCTCTGCTGAATGAAATAATAAAGGAATAAAGAGCTGGTTGCCCCTGTGTTTCAATGAAGTACGTGGGCGATTGTTTCTCATCGAAACGCAAAGAGTGAAATGGCCTTCCTCGAAAGACAGTGCTGATGAAAGAAGTTAGTTACATTTTCTCCAGCGTGAAAATGCGGTTACTTTCTGCTCCTGTTTGTTTTGTCACACTTCTTTAACCTAACTTTTTTTGGCAGTAACTTATTTGAGATGAACTCTCTGGACCGGTCCTGACTCCAGAGACTGATGGAGAAGATGAGATAAAACCTGAATCTTTCGTCTGTCATCATCAGTGTGAGATCACTGGAAAATAAGTTGTTGTGGTACCAACACAGCATTTCTATTTAGTTTAGTTGCCATCTAGTTCCATTTAGTCCATTTAGTTTGGTTCATTTGTAGAACTTACATTTCATGGGTTACTGTCTGTCGTGTTGTTGTTGTTGTTGTTTTGTTTTTGTCTGTTTGAAAGGTTTGAGAAAATACACAATAACCAAATATAACAATCATAAAAAATTAGATTGATCGTGGTTTGAGGCCATGTCAGTTTGGCCTTAACACTTTTGGAAAATGTGCTATTCACTTGCCAAGAATGGAATGAGGTCACACTCCCATCATTGTATCAATTTGACAGTTTAACTAAGGATGAAGACTGGAAGCTAACCTGGTTCCTCTTAACCATAAATGCTATCAACACCTCTCACTAATTTATGTGCTATAACATACTGAGTTTATTTTAGGTTGGCTGGTTCAAAATAACCTTGTATTTGTGGTTGTTTGTTATTATGTTGTCAACCAATGGAATTTATTGAAAATAAATAAGTTTTAAATGTTCTTATCGAGAAAAAACTTCTGTTGTGATTGATCTGACAGCAACGTGCTTCACAACATCAGTGTCAGATGAGGAATGAAGTGACACACCCCTTATATCTCCTTTATTTGTTTAAATGATATACTGTAGGTTTCGTGTAGGTATATTTATAATGTCCTTCCCCAATCACAGTCTGACATTACATTCACATACACCGTGGGCAATAAAATAATTAGCTGTATGTGTTTATATAGCTGCATCCATCCTGTGATTCAGTGACAGGAGCTTCATCCACCTGCCTGCTGTGATGACAGGAAATAAGACCTCCGCCTGCTCCTGTGCATTTTAAATTCACACCCATGTACACAGGCAGTGCCTTCTGTAAAATGATGCTATTTATCATACACTATTTTCTCAGGATGGGAACTGCTGGATGGCCTCCTAGAAGTCTGACATTTTGAGGGAGAGATTTCAGATTTAGATGTAGATTTATGCATTGTCTTTAAAATGAATTCTTTGTGATAGTGTGTGCTTGTTAAAGGACTCGCTTGTGTTTGAAGTCTTTTCCCACTCTCCTCTTAAATACCCTTTTTTCTCCCTCTATGAATCCAAGCAACGTTCCACTCCCACTTAATTGACTTTGCATAAAGAAGCCTCTCTAAACTGGGATAATAATGTCAAGATAAACCTCTAAACTTTGCATAGGGAAATCAAGTACACATTGTAGAGTGGTACATGATACACTATGCAGAATGTATCCTCCTCAGGCCAAAAAGTGTGTGTGTGTGTGTGTGTGTGTTTTGTTTATATTGCATGTAAATAACAGAGCGATAGACACACATTATGGTAATAAACAGTGTTGAATGGACAAAAAAAAAAAAAAGAAAAGAAACCATCCAGATACTATTCAGTTTTTTCTAAATTTGACGAACACTTTGTTGTTGTGTCAATGGATCTAAGAGATTTCACTCCTCGCTGTTTAGTTTGAACAACATCCATGCTGTGCAGGTTCAGTATAAGTGGTTTGTTCATAAGTCAGGGGAAATACTGGCAAAATAAAAAACAGTCTATCTCTGATATGATGGAGGTGTGAACATCAGCACCAGCAAATGACTCCAGGTTGTTTGTTGGTGGGAAGGGGAAAATATAACATGTTTATCTGTAATAACTTTGAGATTAAATACAAACTGGATTTTATTTTCTCAGGACGTCATTTTTAACCTGAGCAGTCAAATGTAATCTTTAAGTGCTAACAAAGCAACTAACTAACAACTTAACAAAAGACTTTCTATGGACTCTGTTGGTGTAGTCATGCAGACTAACCTGTATGTAATGATGACATATACAGCTCACATTCAGGGCCACAGTGACAGTCTATCTTCTTCAGATGAAATGAGTATGAATGAATACGGACTCTTTTCTTAAAGGCGGTCTAATGAACAATTTGAACCCCAGTCTCAGTGACCAGAACATCCAAACAAATCTCTAAACAAACAAGTCTGAATCCTGACCATGATTCTCTCCATCTGAGCTTCACTCTTGTTCCATATCAGTGTCTGCTTATGCTGTCCTTTCCTCCCTAGACAAGATTCCTTTACTGTTGCTGTAAATCAATTCTTTGTTGTCCCAAGTGACAGAACAGAAGTGTGCAGACAGAACAGAATGCAAACAAGCTTATTGGGGGAAAAAATTAACAACTAATAGTGCCATTACTCTATAGCCAATTATTTTAAACAGTAACACTGTTGCTCTGGGTTCCATCTTCAAACTGTCTGTTCCATTCAATGAATGTAGGAGTAATTAAATTATGCTCCTCCCTCCCCCCGACATACTCTTGGTCTTCTGTAGTTAGGGATGACGTTCAATCTTACTCAGTATTACAGTGCAGCCCTTCTTTTACTGTCATTAGTATGTGTCACCAGGAATTCATGTGTGAGTATTTTTAGATGACCTTAATGTATAAATAAGTCTCAGTGTAACGTCACCATATCTGACACCTGCGGAGAACATGCACTCATGAAGCAGTGGTGTAGGACAGAGACAATGTGATGAACTTGATCACAGATGCCGTCCTGAGTTACAACGAGTCCCAGCAGACACAAGTCCTACCCTCCTTCTGCCCTCCAATCTACAGCCGAGGGCAGTGGGGCAAGAAATAAATAGATCTGAAAAAGCAATCAACAGTCCCCCCCACCCACCCCGCACCCCTCAACCACCCCACCCCCCGAGCTGATTTGCATCTGATCCCCAGATCATGTTTTATTTATCAGTAATCACAACCAATCAGGGAAGAAATTAATCAATGAAGGCGCGAGGCAGGAGAGATATCCGCCATCTGGGGGCTGCGCTGATCCTTCCACCCCCGGACAGGCACACACACACACACACACACAGGCATGTACACTTACACATCCAAGGTCCAATACACAGACACACAGTCACACATATGCACATACACACATGGACAGGGAGCAGCAAATACAGACATGCAGTGAGAAAATACACACTCTCTCACAAACACACACACACACAGTGCAGTCCCCTTTCTGCTGGCTTGTCATAGGCCCATATTTAGGTGACTGATATTTTTCTCTCCCCCTACCAATGAGCTCCAAGCAAGTCCATATGGCCCGGATCAAAGGTGTTGCTGGGTGCATGCTTCTGCTTTATTGCCAGCCGCTGCTGTTAATTAGGAAACAAGATCACAGGCAGTATTAAAATCCAATTAAATTGATATGAACAGATTGCCAAGTGATGTTCGCTAATGTATAATTGAGCACCATGCAAATTTCTCTGGCTGCCTTTTGTTTTGCCGTGTCTCTCCCTCTATCTCCCTGGTCCACAATGAGCAGCCGAGCTTGAAACTTTTCCTCTCTCTGTCGTCACTGGCTGAGAGATAAACAAGTTAATGCCCTAAGATGGGGTTATTGCTTTCATCAGTTAAAGTGATATCCTTCCCATCATGCACCAGAGGGGCTCTGGAGGATGAGAAGTATGGTAGCAGAGTATGTATCCCAAGATGTTTTGCGGCCTGACCGGACATACACGTGAAAAATGTGTGCATGTGGTGTCAAAGCTACTTCAATGACAAACTTCATAATGAATAGTATAATACTATAAAACAGTTTGCACATTCATGAGAATGTATAATATAAAATCAAAGGTCAGCAAGATGTGTGTGATAATCATAAACATTATATATATATATATATATATATTTGTGTGTGTGTTACAGATACATACATTAAACTAACCGAGTATATCTGCTGAAGAGGACATGTAGCAGACAAAGGAAACTCCTTTACTACATAGGAGAAAGTGAATTTCTTAAACACTGATCTCGTCACCTTCCTCTAACACAGCAGGTCAGCCAGGTTATGAGATTGGACACATTAGGGATTAAAGATTTAAAACGTGGATTATAAATCCAGGATTTGCTATGTGACATATTCATACATAGAGATGTGACTGGTCAGACTGTTTAAGATGAGAAGGATTTTTTTTCTGTGAGCACTAAGCTGGTCCAGCAGTGGACTGGCAGGTTTTAACAACAGGGCTTAGTCCTGCTGGAATGATGAATGACACGAGCGATGATCAGGTTGTCAGACTGTGTCACCGAGTAAAGCTGTGACTTGCCCTTCTTTCCTTGGTGACTTCTTTGGATCTTTTAACATAATAGTTTCCAAATCGGCTTTCCTCCTCCATGGGTCCTTGCTGTAGTCTAGGGTTTTTGCGTAGGTGCTGGAACCATCCAAGTTCATGAGGATTCCAGAGACATCTTGGTGTCATTGAGGACTCAAGTGCTTGACATCCTTTCTGTGGGATCTCAGCAGGTTGTGACAAAGTTTCAGGCACCTTTGTCAGTCTTTGTTTCAGTGTTAATGTTTTTTAAAAGTTTCCATGTATAACATAAATACTTGATGGTGTTTCAGAGGCTCTCAGGGGTCTTTGAGCATGATTTAACTCTACAGAGGTCAGTGTAGAGGTGCTTAAGTACTCAAGACATTGGTCCCTGGTATCCTGAAAGGATGTCAGGGCTTACATAGGGTCGTGTGGGAGCTGAGATAATTTCACATTATCCATAAAACATATTTTATGGACCTACAGAGATTTTTTTGGATAGGATCTAGAAACATTTGAGGGTGGATGTGGGCTGTCAGTGGTCTTTGAGAAGTTTTCAGAAGTTTGAGATGTAATTCAGTTCAGTAAAGCTCCCAGCGGCCTTTGGCATGTTAGGATATCAGGAGTAGTGTTGTATGTGTCCTACAAGAGTTTCAAGCCTAATATAATTAATGTGTTTAATGGGGTCATCAATTTCTTCAACAGGATTCATTATACTCTCACACACTAAGGCCTGGTTCAGATTTCCTCCAACAGGCCCATGTGTCCTGATAAGTGTCTATTTGAAGGTTCTTGACATGTAAACCTGTTCTAGCAAACAAACTCAATGATTACGGAGTCAGGGAAGTCTGCCATTCCGAGCCAAGCCAATTATAACCCCATATCATCAGTGATTAAATACCACTCACTCTAACAGCTGAATGAGTCTAATCACATATATTGTCGACATATCATCTCACATACAAAACGAAAAAGTAAAAGGCTTGGATGTAAATGAAAAACAACAATTTCTCTGTCAGATGCCACCATCGCCAGAGAATCGGCTGCCGGCCAAGTCGAAACCTACCGGGAATGTCAGGATGTCGCCAAGTCAGACCAAGCGTGGAATGAAGAGAAAAAGAGGAATGAGGAGAGAGGGAGAGATAAAGAGATGGATGAGGAGAAGTGGGTGCAGCTGGTGCCCTTTGTCTCTCCGGTGCTTGGCCCTCGGAGCTTCAGATCCACAGGGAGGGCAGAGAAAGCCCCAGTAATGACATGCTAATGTGACTGTCAGGAAAGAAAAGTAGAGAGATCGGAAATTGTGCCAATTCTCTGCCGTAAATGGGCAACGTTACTAAAAGGAGGGGAAATACTCCCCATCCTTTTTATATGAAAAGTGATAAAAGCCTTGATAAATCCCAATAAAAAGGGATTTGGAGATATGAGGCAAGCAGATAAGAGCGAAATGGTGGAGTAGGGATGCAGGTGGGGGAGGATGGATAAAGGTGTAATTTTGGCTCTGGAAAGAGTAGAAGTGTACAAGGCCTGCTGGGAAATCTGCGTATGGAGTTGGATGGTGTTTGGCTTTGCATCCCGGTCTGATGGTGTGTTTTATAAGTAGTCCAAAATGAAAGATGAACAAAGTGACAATCATCCCCATCATTGAGATATAGACCCAAAAACCTTCACGTCCAGTATGAAACAACCCTAGCACTGACTGACAGGCATAGTCTTTTCATTCGGAGTAGATTTTTACATTAAATCATAAGGTGTTGCCCATGCCCGGTTCGCCATCAACAGTACATCATAATATTATTAATGGAATTCAAGTGCTACATGTGTTTATACAGGAAACATTCACAAATGTATTGTGTAACTGACAAAGACAGGAGATGGAAAGACTTTCCAACACGGAAGACTCTTCCAAAAGGAGACTATGGGGCTATGTCTTTTAACAAGCCCTGGTTATTGTTACCATGAAGACAAAGTTCCTAATATGTTTTATCATGGCACATATGGTACATGGTCATGGTTGTACATGGTTTGTGATAGTACAATAAATATACCTTAATGTATTTAGATTACATCAGAGCATCCAAGTATTGTTGCATTGAATGTCCATGGGAATAATCCAAGTGTTTTGTAATGCCAGTAAAAATGATAATGTATGGTCACAATACAGTGTCCTCACATGGAGAAAGCAGCTGTGAAACCATATCAGAGGTGTGTGCAGGCCTGTTACACCTCCATCACCATCAGCCGACTCAACTCACACCTTCTGTTCTGTCCTTAGTTTCCTCACAGAAACAGGAGACAACTTTCTGTGTTAGCTGGACACTCAGTAACACCCACACATGGCAGAGAATCAGGTCCATGACAGAACAGAATAACTGTAAATGGTCTTAAGAAGAAAAAAGGTAATAGACAGATGTAAAGTTGTCAGCTGAGAAGACTTTGACAATGAGGCGGTATTTTTTATTTTTTATTTTTTATTTTTTTTTGGCTGATTTCAAATAGTTAATTTGGCAGATTTATTCAAAATCTTGACCTATTTGATTTTTTTCTGAATAATGACCTCTGACCTCTTCCCAGAGGTCACAGCTGGATGAAGTGGCAGCTTTGGGTCTGTTGCTTTGTGTGAACTTTGTCTGGACTCTCCATTTTCTGAATGAAGAACTTCTATTTGCATTTGCATCAGTATATGTGTGTTTTGCACCAACAAAACCGCTGTATAATAATATTAATAACACTAAATGATAACAATAATAATACCAAAACAAGCTTTTAATACATCTGTATGTGTATAATACTGTTAATTCCTTCTGCATTAGATGCTATGTGTGTCAAAAATTAGTCAGTACAGCCATTACTGCATCGCTATAGTATATTTGTACATAGTAGCTGATTTTTGCTGCCGTTTGTTCATTAACACACACAGATCTGTGTCTAATTCTCTGTTTGCTGCACATCCTCCTGCTAGATACAATGCTGCTAATTAACAGACAAATGGTCGGCTCCATAAATCAGCTCTCCCTCTACTGTTTTTAGTTTGTTTGTGCTTTTAATGACTGAGCTTAGCTCAAAGATTCCAGACTCTTACCCAGGCAGTGTTGCTTCCATTGTCTCTGTTAATAATGAATAACACTGAAAGTGCAAGCACATAAACAGCACCTGTGGAAATGTTTTATTTTATTTTATCATATTCTGTCCATGTGACATATGGCTGTAATATATAGCCCCTGCTGCAGCAAATGCAGTGTTTAGTTTATTAAATGATCTCATTATCTTTACCATCGTAGATGAAATAACACAACAAAATGTTAAGAGTGTAAGTATTAACAAGAAATGTATTTTTTTTTAGAAATGTAACATGTATTTAAACAGACTTTTTGTAGGTTTCAGCTTCTTCTTTCATAATACTGAATATTTGTATTAAAGAGACACTAAACATTAACAACAGTAACAATATATCAAAGTGACATATTGTAGCAGCTCAGAGCCACATCCATGCAACACACACAACCATGACACCATAAAAGGCTCCTTTAGGAAAAGAACAAAAAGTAATGTTGGTCAGACTACTTAGGGTATGTGTGTGTGTGTGTGTGTGTGTGTGTGTGTGTGTGTCCTAAATAAAGCGACTGAGTGTGAGGTGTGGGTGTGTATGAGCACCTAATTGGCCCAGATATCACAGGATGAAATATTCATGTAGAAGCTCAGCGACTTTTGAAATAGAAATCTGTGTGTGTCAGACTCCTTTCTCTGCTGTGCCCCCCACTGACATACTTAACGCTCACCATGCCACCACATCTCAAACCTGCACGAACCACACTGGCAAATACCTCATGTAGGAAACATAACTGTGGCTGGATCATCATCCAGCTTTATGTTCAGCCCCTCACAGCTCATCGTTCAGGTTTAGAGAAAGACTGTGCGAGTGACAAGAGACCAGAGCAACCTTAAGCAACAGGACATTTACCAACAGTAACTCAGATGAGACTCATCCTCTCCTGCTGCCTGTGTTCGCTTAAAACCAATTTCATTTGTATAGCGTCAAATCATAAATATATATATGTATATCCCACAGTGAGCAGCACTTCTACTGGGGTGATAATGGAGAGAAAAAAAAAACTCCCTTTTGACAGGAAGAAACCTCTTCTAGCAGAACCAACATTTTGCCACGAATGCACCAACATTCATGGGAAATCATCCTCTTCAGCTGTGTCAGACTGAAGTGTCGCACGGTGTCCTTGGGTTACAGCCTTTTTATTTTTTAAAAATCAAAAGACTTTGAGCATGTTAAGTTTTCTTTTCCAGGATAGGATCCCCACACATGTATGTATGTCACATGACACGCCTGAATATGGCTTCACTTTTTAAGAAAACATTGAGAAACTACAGAGGGAATAAGATGCAGCTTAAGCAAAAGAAAACTGTTCATGTCACTGTATTTCAGCTCAGATATGATGATGAAATAATCTGCATCCACAAAGATCATTAATGTACTTTGCTAATTATTCAAAATTACCTCTAACTCAAGTCCTGTGACCCTGCCTGTACCATACACTCAATTTATTCTTTCTTCTTAATTCTTCTTCTTTATTAATTCTAGGACTCATTGATGGTATTCATGGCCAGTCTGAGGTTGTAGGTTTTCACAATAAATTAAATTAATCATGAATGAGTCCTAATCAGACCCAATAAAAATACAGATGGTTTGAATGTTTGAAATGTTTTCTATGATCCAACCAAGATGTTCAGACCTCCAACATTCAGTCAGGGCTGCTGATGTGACGGCTGCAAAAAAAAAAAAAAAAACTTACTTAGAATTAAGTTCTCTATGGTTAGGTACTTTTGTACTGCAATTACATTGTTCATTATGAACATTTATGAAAGACACTCTGCTGTGACCAGTACTGTCTGAATCATCCCATCATGCATCATTCCCCCAGTGCGACTACAGAGTTACCTCGAAGAGGAACATACAAACTGCTTCATAAACCAGAACTCCCTCCACCTCCAAAACCCCTGGAACTAGTTCTCTCTTTCACACACACAGACGTGCACACACACACACACACACACACACACACACACACAGATTTTCCCATCACACAACCAGTTACTAAAGCCTTGGCAGAGAGAAACACAGGCCTTGGCACAGTTCACCTTAATGAGTGGCAGCTTCAACCCCCCTCCCGCTGCTGGGTGGCTGAGAGATATACAGGCAGAGAAAGAGAGAGAGCGACCTCATTGAGGAGAGTGGGTTGTGTGTGTTTGTGCGAGGCCCTGGCCGGTCGGCTACAGAGCACTCAGACTCTCCCTGAAGTGATGCTGAACACAGAGGAAGATAAATGAAAAAAAACCAAACAAAAACAAAACCAAACCACAGTGGGGGTTTTGCCCTTTGTGTGGACAAATAATTAAAATCCATTTGTTTCCTCTTTTATTTTCTCTGTTTTGCCGTCTCTGTTCTGCTAAACCAAAGCTTGTAAATGCTGGCCACAGAGAGAGGTGAGTGTGGCCAAACTGGAGCTGTCCCATCCAAGCCAGACCCAGATGACAGCCTTCAAGGAGATGCTGAATGGAGGAGGAGGAGAAAAATGGCTGCTCTGCATTAGAGAACACAAAGACAATTGATTTGTCTTTGAATTGAAGGATGTTACATTGAGGCTGGCTTCTCTGAAAAACCAGTGACTGGCCTCCACATAATGAATATGTTCAACAAATACGCTGCTTGCCTTGTGTCATCATGACATTAGTTTGTGTTCATAGCTGTTCTATCAAATAATTAAAAAAACACAATATTTTATATTTAACTCTACTTTCTACAACGTCACAAAAACCAATGTGAGCTACATCAGTTAAATGCAGCAGACAGACAAGCTGGGCAGCAGAACCAACTCCAACCTCCAACTCTTCATCTCTGCTCTCATGCTTTATCTCTTCAATCACACTCATTTCATCCCCCTCCTCTCTCTCCTTTGTCCTGGACATCCGGTTTCTCTGCTATCTGACATATGATTTCTCAATCTGACAGTAATTCAGGCCTCTGCCTTTATGAATAATAGAGTGAATCTGACAGTAGTCAGTTTAACACAACTGCCATCAGCCATGACGTTAATTGCCCTCTGGTTCTGCCAGTTATGGTGATAGCAGAGCTGGCTGCTACACACGGAGAGGCCATGAGGGAAGGGAGCCCGGATGGGGATCTAGAAGGGGACCGGTCTGAGCCAGCACAGGTCCGGAAGAGAAGGACTGAGGTGAGGCCCAGAGGAGGAAATGGTGAGCAGAAAGACAAGAGCAGGGCACAAAAAGAAACTTGGCTTATGAAAAAAACTAGAGGGAAAGAGTGGATGAGGAGGAGACCTGAAATTAGAATTAGAGCGATAATGAAACCTGGACACTAGCTGTGACTAGGGAGAGTAAGAAATTGGGGCTGCTGTGGTTCAGGAGGTAGACCAGGTCATCCACTAATCAGAAGGTCGGTGGTCTCCTTCAGTCAAAATGTTGAATTATCTTTGGGCAAAATACTTGGCCCCTGTTCCATCGGTGTGAATGTCTATATCATAAAAGATAATTTCTTAAAAATGTTAAGACTCACACGAGTGGGAGAAAACACACAGAGATATAATAGAAGACGTGAAAACTCCAGCCAACTACTGTCCATCACTGACTGTATCACATCCACAGAGTTCACTCTGACATCTGACTGGAAATAACAACTGGAACGAATTAAATTGATTAAGCACAAAGAAAATCACTTGATGTACAAAAAGTAAATAATGTTCAGTGGGTCACACAGGTCTCCAGTCTCATTTCACCTGAATCGCTAATTGGGTAGTGAAGATGAGTGTGAGTGTGTTATTATGTGAGTGTAACAGTAATATTCATGTTCATGTCCATCCATTTTCAGTGCTTCTGTACCACCTCTTTTTCTATGTATTTTTCTTTTAATTACCTGGCTGTAAGCATCAACTCATGTGCAGTCCATAGCAGTGGACTGCACCTCTTCCCCAGGCCTCGGCTCTGAGAGGACCAGTCAGGAAGACAGGAAGGTGGACTTGTGTAGCGGAAGCATTGATGCTGCCTCACACACACACACACACACACACGTGCGCACAATGCAAACTCCCATGGGCCTGAGACTAAAGTCACACGGTGCTTTCATTGAGGCCAGTGGTGGATGGTGGATAAAGCGCAAGGCTGATGCAGGATTTGAATAATTCGGCATCACAGACACAGAAACACACGGATTTCAAAAAATAAATAAAACATGAGAGGAGTGAAAGAAGCTGATGTTTCAGTGGAATAAACATGTTTAGGTACAGTAGATGAGAAATGAAATTAACTTTCCACTGTTTAATTTTCATCTCATCCATTTATTCCTTTTTAATCTGTTCATTCGTTTTGAATGTTTAGTTTAATAAATGAAAACAGGAAATGATCTTTGATTCATTTATACATTCTGTTCCTCTGCTTATTTTAATTTTTAGTCATTCAACCACTAATCTGTCCGTGCTTTTGTTTCCACCTCTTTTCATTCATCCATTTATTTCTGAACATATGTATGCATAAATTCATTCACCTATTAGTCAAACGTGTCAATTCATTTGTTCATTCATCCTTTCAATGGCCCATCAGTGAATATGAATGTGATCCTTTAGTCATTCGTGCTCTGATAAGTGGGTGAATAGATCAAGACCTCTTTTCCTGCATCACTTTTTTCATATTTTCTTATATAATTGTTCATCCATTTATCAAAACCACTCAGATACTGTACACACGAGTGTTTCTTTACTCAGTTTTCCAGATATGCTCACTAATTCATTTTGTCTTTGACCATCTGTGGTCAAATAAAACCTCGACAGAGATCAGAAGGGTTAAATTTCCCAAACTTCATGTTGTGACATGGCCTTAACACGGTGTAGCCACTCTGCTTTTCCTGTGCATTAACTCTCAGTCTCACTGCAGTAATTGCGACAGCATGCAGCATGAAAAAAAAAAAAAAAAAAATCCAGCAAGTGTTGTCATAATAACTAAACTGTGGATATTAAAACGTGAGTTCATTACAACTCAATTTGAACTTTTCTGAAAATCACAAGCTGCTGCAGTGTATAGGAAGTGAAAACAACTATGGCTAATCTGGTTTTGGAAATTGAAATATTACCACTATTAAACAGTAATCTCATCAAGTGCCGATATGTCGGAGATTACAAAAGCAGAATGTGGGGTCTCCGATGACTGTAATTAAGGCCAACCCCTCCACTTACAAATAAAGGCAATAAACCCATTATTATGTGGAGAATTAGAGCAGATTCTCTTTGCAGAAATGATTGAAGAATGGAAGTATGATTACCCCTTTCCCTCTTTTACTTGGCCTTTTTTTAAATCACAGCAGAGGGCTAATCTTTGTGAAGCCACAGACAGAATAGCAATGGTGCCCCGGAGAAATGTGTTGAATAAATGGACAAGGCGGAGGATTGGGAGGTGTGAGTGTGTGTGTGTGTGTGTGTGTGTGTGTGTGTGTGTGTGTGTGTGTGTGTGTGTGTGCGTGCGTGCGTGCGTGTGTGTGAAGAACAGCCAAAAGAATGCCATTTTCTTTTCTTTGCAACACTCCTTCTAATGAAACTGCAAAGAATCTGACAGAGTTTCTTTAATCACAAAGGAAAAGGATTTGGCGTCTGCCTCCTTCTGCTAATTTATTCATTCAAAAGTCTTAATATCTGTGCAGCGGGCGAAGGATCACAAAACACATGCTAAGCATTTTCCCTGCCACTCACAGTTATTTTATTTATTTTTTTTTTTTTTTTTAGGTTAGAGATTAGATTTTTTTTCTTTCCAAAATGTCAAATTTCTATTAACAGGATGGTTCAAATGCAACAAAGGACTGCGCTTGATGAATTTAGTGCAGCAGTAAGTGTGTGTGCGTGTGTGTGTTTGATGTGTGTTTATGTGTATTTTACTTATTGACCGTTAAAACCTGTTTAAATTTTCAGCTCCCTTAAAAAAAATCACAAACTCTTGATTTAATACATTCTTCAAAATATTTTCCACTACATTCACAGGATCCACATCCGTTCACATCCGTATCATTCATGCACAACAGAACTTCCAATTCATCTCACTTAGTCTGAAGAATTATGACGTTACTTCTGAATTTCATTTTCATGTCACAGTAACACGTGTCCAGTTAATACACAGCTGCTGAGCTGTTCAATCTCTGAAGTAGAGCAGATTTCATCACCATCTATATGATATTGCTGTGATTTAGCCCAACATGCTCAGCTACTGCGGTTGATCACTTGAACCTCACATTAAAGGTTTCAGTGGATCATTCTTCATCATCATCCCATATGCCTATAATTGATGGACAACTAACTGTGGGTCAGCTTCTATTAATATAGAACATGGAAGTGTCCCTGCTCACAGACTCTGAACACACCATTCTCACACTCAGGTTACATACGTAATCTGAATCATTTTCAGTTCATCCTACACATGATGGATGATGACTTGATTGTCTGTGACATATAAAACTGAACATTTTCTACATGAACTTTACCTCAAACATGTGATCGAGGTGAGAAGTTGAGCGCACATCTGCGCAATCACACTCTGTTTTACATCACCAACAACAAGTTTGATTAGTTCTTCATGGCTTTAGGGAGTTTTACGGGGCAGTACGTCACCTCTACGTCTGGACCTTTGCTTGGATTCAACTAAACTGTCTGGAACTGTTCAGTGTTTCAGTTTGCTCTGAGCTCACACAGATCTCTGCGTTGACTCTGAGAGGCTGCAATACCCTACCTGAGTTTTGTCATGCGTCGACTGCCTGCATTATACACACCAAATTAACCAAATCTCATGGAATGAAAGCACACACAGAGATGACACACAGATCTCAGGAACACACACACACCATCATCCAGCTGTAAGAGAATGAATCATTCCAGGCTGCTTTTATCTGACCAAGTGTTGTGCACTGTGGTCAGGTCTGCTGCACACATTCTCACTTAGATATTTCCTTGCGCGCGTGTGTGTGTGTGTGTGTGTGTGTGTGCTTGCGTGTGTGTGTGAGTGTGTGTGTACATGTGTGTGTGTGTGTGTGTGTGTGTGTATGCCCTGTGCCTTGTTCGCTGGCCCTTCTTACAACCTGTCTCAGAGATAACAGATTGCTTTTTCATTTCAGGAAACTCTCCCTCTCTGTTCTCAGGAGCAGTGCACTGAGGACCAGCAAGACTCTCTGACTTCATCCCGTCAGTAATGGGTTGAGGAGTCACCTGAAAGTTCATTAATTCCTTTGTAACCTATATCTGCACCATCTTCATCCATTATTTTACTGATTGAATACAAGGAGACAGGGGAGGAAGGTAAACATTAGAATGATCACTTCCAAACCTTTTTCAGGTGTCAGCTCTATGACAGATGGCCATTCTGTCTGAGTTGTTCACCTCATGAATTCAGCTCCGGGTGATCTCAGCTGTCAGGCTTTACAGGTGAACACACCAGACTGGAACCATGTCCTGTTACAGATGGACCAGCCAATCATCTAAAAGAGCCACTACCCCAACAGATGACTCTAGGTTAGTTTAAGCTACTTACACGGTTTAGAGTGTAGAACAGTCATAGATAAAGGAGTGCAGGAACCAGTGTTTACAACTGGTAGCAAACTGCACTCTATGTGTTTGTAGAGTGCACACTCTCTGAATGTCCAATCTGTGACCCCAGGAATTTAGAAAAATGAATCAACATAAAAAAGTGTTTATGCTCAGTAGAGGTGTGACAATGGATAGTAGAAACAGAAAAATTAAAATAAAATTGAAGAATGGATTGTAGGACCTTGACCTCTTGGTCACATCCTCAGAGCCGGAACAAAAGCCTGACATGTGTTGGCTGACTCTCCTTATCAAGGATAACATAAGAAGATAGTTCTGGACTGTGCTCCACACTACCCCCACCACCCCATCAGCAACAACACAGGTCTGTGATTTGTGATAAGAGCAGAGAGCTCAACACCTCCCACTACTGTTTCACTTGTTTCACAGCTGCTGGCTCACACTGTGCTGAGAGGAACCATGTTTTCCAGCTGAGCTGCTGCCATGTTGCAGAAGACAGTCTGTTTTAATGCACCACCACTTAAAATCACCGAAACAAGACACTCAGACAAAAACTAAACCTGAAATGAAAGAGATCTGAAAATCACATTATCAACTGAAGATTCATTCACATTCTTGTGCTCCTGTAGAGCTGTTTGTGGCCTCTTACATATTCATATTCAACAGCTCAAATTTTTACTCACAATTGAACCCCTGGACAGAGTCAGGTCGACTCTCCCCCCTGCCGCTGGCAATCTTTATGCTAAGCTAAGCTAACTGCAGTTCATATGTAGTGTGCATATTTGAGAGTGTTATCAGTCACGTCTAACAGGAAACCCTTCAGGTATCATATTTCTATGACTTACACTGGGTGTTTACAGCTTCAGTGGGAAATAACAGATCAATTGTGTTTTCATTCACAGGAGGTTTTCAAATTAAATGTCTGACCTTATAAAAATATGGTGCTGATGTGATGGTTTAAGCTGCACTGATATGACAGCTGAAAGCAGTGTATCAGTTATTAAAGGAGTTCATCTGAAACACAATGACACCGTGATGCTGCCATTAGTTTATCCAGCCCCAGAAGTTATGGAAAGGATATGTATGAAAATGAGTGTGAGTCAAATCCTCTCCTCTGCACAGTGTTTTGTCCCATAAGCAGCCTGCTGTTTCCAAACTGATGAGAAGCTTATCCCAGGCTTGTGGCACGATACACTGCCATTTTGCTTCGTTTCCTTGAGGTGTCCCTACTTTGCCATGCAGAGCTGTTTTAATAGTTTCCCAGTGCAGTTGGCATGGTTACCAGTGCAGAACGACACTGACTCAAATCTGCCAGCTGAATCTCAGCGAACCTGCTATAATCTCTGGACAATCTCTGTATTAACATCCAACCTCTGCCTGGCTCTCTTTATGCTGCTTGCTCCCCCACCTGCTGCCACACACCTCAGACCGGCACAAAGAGAGTTTTCTCTAACAGGATAAAAGCTGGTAAAACTGAGTTCCAACATCATTACCTATCAGGTTTTCCTCACTGACCCTGACCCAACGCTGCACAAATGTCTTTTTGATTCTGGAAAAAAAGAAAAGAAGACTGAACCTTGGAGCGACAAGCTACAAGGGCCACGGTGAGGTCTGATACATAGAATGAGAAAGGGAATAACAGGCAGGACAAGGGGCTATGGCGATGGCTTACTGGCCCTCTATGTAAATCCCTGGGACGTGGGAGGAAATGTAGCAGGCAATGTGCTAGCGTAAGCCCTTTAGCAGCCGCTGGCCCTGATTAAAACAGCACATTAAGATGCCACAGGCAGCTGAAAGACATCGTCCAATCCCACAACCAAACTCTGGGTTATTTATTAGCCGGCCCTGCTAACAAGTATTGACTGGCCTGAATTAATGTGCTCTCCCCTCTTTTGCTTCTGTTGATGTATTTAATGTCACAGCCATTTGGAATGGCGCTAACTACATATGACCTCATCTTATATTAACATATACCATGTGTCTGTGCCTGTGTGTATGAGGGGGACTGTGCCACAGGTGGAGGTGATGGAGAACTTGAAGATATGAATCATGTGACTGGACAAGATGTGGTTCTACAGATGTCTTTTTTTTCCTCTGACAGAGTCAAGAAGTTTATCACACATGTTGTGATTTGTTCTATGTGTACCGTCTATGATAAATGAGTGGATAAATGAGTGAGTGGAGGGTGTGTGCAGTATCCGTATCATCAGTTTAATGGCTGACTATTTGACCTCAGCAGGACGTCTGCTGCCATGTTTACACAGCTGAAGCTGAATTAGTACTGAACTCGTCTTCAGTTTTGTTTAGTTAAACCTGGACAAACTCCTGGCTTGTTGAACCTTCTGGGCTCCAAATAACCAATCACCAGTTAATTGTTACGGCCAAATCTTCAGTGTGTAATTTGCCGGGTACATATTCCTCCAGTAGCTATGGCATGTGAGAGGATCAGAGAGGATTCACCTCCTGGTGCATCAACAGCTGATAAATGAGCCTCTTTTCATTCACCACAAGTCTGGAATGTGGTGCTCCAGGCATCTCTACCCTCTGACATGTTTAAAGCATCTCAGCTTTTATAGAACTGTCTTTACTTTTAACGAGTGCCATTATTTACCATGATTCTTTTTAGCCCTGATCTGCGTGTTTTGTGTTTGAATGATCTGGTGGTGTAATTGTGTATTTTAATCCTGGTTGATACCAGATGAAGTAATCAAATTTTAATGGTTCTTCCATATATTATTAGTCTAAAGATTTAGTCACTGGAACCTTGCTTCTTTGCAATACTATCACACAGGTATTAGTGAAAATGTTGGGTGTCTTTATAGTTTGATTTGACATATTTCAGCATATATAGTTGTCTTAGTTGTTTCCTTTACAGAAATAGAACTCTGTAAGTGTGGCTCTTGATTTCAGCAATCTGACAAAAAGTAGATCACATGAATTGGATGAAATAGTTTTCATTTCTTTTGTTTCCCCCAAACAAAGTCACTTTTATACAGTTCAGCATCTACACACAGTGTTTCAACCACAGAGTCTGAATATGTTAACTGCCCTCAGAACACTTTCACCATGTGTTTCTATTTACATATGTTTTAGGGTGTTTTTTTTCAGTCAAGTCAGAGTTGAACCATTTAATGTTCAATGGGTGACTTTAAGGTCCATTCTGTTGCGCTCAAATATTCATAGAGCTATGCTATGGTGAGGTCCAAGAAGAGAGGCCCTCAGAGACCTCCATCTGTTGCTGCCCCGTCTCTGCATTGTCACTGCTGCAGCATCTGAGTCACTAAACTCCAGAGTCCACGAGAGAAGTCAGTATGGCTAAGCTTAAAGTTGCCTTAACTTAGTTTCTGGGAGTCGGGCCAGGCTGTTTAGCCAGTATGCGGCGCACAGCAGAGGTGGGGGACAACAAAGACGGACCCTTCCTTCCTCCATATGGCAGGTTGAAGGGGTCACTGCTGGAAGAGAGAGCAACTGCTTGGTAGACTACACTAGTAAAATATCAGTGTGGCTCAGGATTGTGAACACAGTTCAACACAATTTTTTCAAACTCTCCACACACAGGTACATATTTCTTTGCATTGAAATTGACATGTTCAACACCCAGAGTTCCTTTACTAGTGTTAGTGCACCAACAGTGGCCCAGAAAAAGAATAAATTTAATGAGTGATTGACCTAGCTTTTTCAGTTCTGATGGGGAATGGTAGATTCCTAGAATGTAACCTTTGTTGGTGGACATCTATCGTTCAAAAGTGTATTAACGGCAACCATTAGGGAGCCGTGACACCTAAACTTAGGTACTGCCTACCTCCAGAAGTCACCACAAGACACAGGACCCTGCGACTCTAATAGAGTGACTGTATCCTGGTACCCTTCCTGATGTAACTCTCACTTTTACAGATTGAATTAAAAACTGTCTTTGATTGGCAGAATTTAAACAGGAGTCTACATTAACCTGTCCTCGGTTTCCTTCGTGTCTTCAGTGGCAGTTACAGCTATTCTCAAGAGTAGTTTTCCACAGTTGTCTGTGTTATAGAAGTGACAAATGAGTCATAATAATATGACAGGTGCTTGTTTATCACACAGACCAGCACATGCAGGAGAACACACACTATATAGGAAGAAAAACAGAGGAATGGATGTACTGAATGTGTTTGACCCGGTGCTCGGCTGCTGTGTGCATTATTCAGACAGATGTGGGTTAAGGGAGCAGAGTAGAAATAGGAATAAATGCACAAGAAGCTGTTCCATCTTTTGAAAACAAAACAAACCATTAGAAATTTCTTTGGCCCGACCAGCGCAAACACCTATTACATGACTAAGTTCCTGGGAGAAAGAGGCATCTTCAAGGTAACATGTAAAGGGCAGTTGGCATCTTTACAAACCCCTGAATGTCACCCGTTCCAGTGGATTGACAAAATAATATGCACCCATCTTTTTATGCCTGTGGATGGAAAGAGAAAAGAAAAAAAACATAAAGGAAAGGACGCGGGGCGCATTTGGGCTATTCCCCCCCTCTCTTTTTAATCAGAGGAGGAAGACTGACATGTCCAATCATAACAAAACATCAGCTGGTAAATGGGCCTTCGCAATCACTGTCAGCCAGCCTCCATTAGAAAGACCCCCTTTCCTGGACATCAATCAATGCTTTATGGACTGATTCCTTCATTCATTATTTAATTACAGCTATTTCAATATTTATTTAACCACTGAAGACTTTTTTGTGAGGCTTAATCACTTCTTTGTTGGCAATCACAATTTTACTTCTTGTTTATGTCAGTTTTTTTTTCTTTCTTTTATCCATTTTTGGTAATAACTTTGTTCCTCTGCTCTGTCCCCGCTGAATAAAAGCATAGAACAGCAGCATCGGTCCCATCACCACCTTCACAACTGGTGCTGGCTCAAAGAGAAGTGGTCAAAGCAGCGTGTCACACTTTTGATCAACATTAAAAGTGATCTGCTTTTAGATCACCGCTCTCTAATTCCACAGCATTTCAGTGAACACACAGAAGAAGACAACATCCTTAAAGTGACGAGCCTTCTGCAGAAATCTCATGCAAAATAGCCAGCTGTGGAAATCTGGAATTATTTCCTGAAATTAAGCCCATTAGCCGTGAAATTATTTGCTTTCATTTAAGACGCCATGCAATCCAATTTGAGGTGGCACACGCACATTGCATCTCTTTCCAATTTCGCACTGATCCCGCGGAACTGAACATCCACAAAAGAGGCGGCGTGGGTCACCTAAGTATAGAAAGAAGAGATATATCCTACTGAGAATCAGATTGGAATGGAAGATTAGTGAGGCTTTATCATGATATTCATTCAAATCCCCCGAACATCAGCAGCCAGCCTGCTTTTTATTCCAGTTAACGCTCCAGCAAAGTTTTACACAGAAACTTAAAGCAGAATATGACATGGGAGCAATCAGCTGTTCATGATGGATTATTTGAATGTGGACTATTATGGCATTTACATGAAGTGCAGAGAGGGCTGGACTCCTGCTTTTCTCTTTCACTGCCCCACTGCTTTCTGTCAGTGTCATTAATCAGATTAGGATGAACTATTTAGATCTGATTTAGATTACAACTGTCATGACTTCTTTAAGGAAGATACTTCATATTCTAACCTGTAGCCAATGGAGTGACAGCCCGGCCTGTGTGTGACCAACATAAAAGATACATTCACAGAATCCACCTGGATTGACTCCAGCCTAATAAACAGAACTGTAGTTCTGTTCAGACCCTGAGATCAGATCCGGGGAAACATCCTGGTCTTTGCTGTTGCAATTTATAGAAACATTATTTCTTGGAGACTGGTTCGACTGTGACTGAGCTTTTATTAATTACCAAATGTGAACCAGTCATTAAGTCATTGAGTGGTATTTTCCAAGGCGATACAGTGGTTTGTCTGTTTTGGATACCTCACACTACATATGAAACTACATATGAGGGGTGTGTGTGCTGCTACCACAAGACAAACACACAACTCAGGAAAAGGGTTTGGTACATATGAAATGAAAAACACACAGATGAGTCACAGATTAGTCCAAAGCGGCCGAGGCAGAGGCAAAACTAGGGAAAGAATAACAAAATGGACACAACATATAGAAACAGGCTTCATGTTCAGCAGCAATAGTGAACAGGCAGCAGTCTGGAATATCATTGTCTCTGATCACTGGCATGTTTACGTGAGTTAAAGCAGCATAACTGATACATGTTACATATGCACACAGTATGTTACTGATGTTAATGAGCATGTGTCTGGATGATGATCAGAGCTCTATGTCGTCACTTTCTATTGAAAAAGTTGATCTCTCACTGAACCGTGTCTGTGAAATGGCACGGTGACCATTGTGTTGTTTGTCAAAACACAGGTGGTCTTCTTTTACTGTAGCTGCTGCTTAAAGGCTGAGAATACACAGAAACACACTGGAGGACTGGAGCAGCCTGCAAAGCAATCATCAGTACTGTTTTATTTCACCGTGTTAATATATATACATGTCTTTGCTTTGCAAATTTAAAAATAATCTGTTTCATAACAGTTTATTTTGGAGAGTTACTCTCCTCTCAAACTCTGAGGAATCTGAGGATTGTGGTTCCTCACCTCACACGGACCCTGGACATGATGGCTGGATTGAGTCAAATGGCTTCTAATTGAGTTGCCTGTAAGTGAGTATGTGTCATTCTCAGTGTATCAACCATTTAGGGCCCAGCAGCAAAAAAATCAGACTAAAGATCACTAAACCAGACCTCAACAGTGTGTTCATTTACCTTCTTAGTATATGAGCAGGACAACACTCTGCTGTTTGATCCTGCTCTGCCTCTTTTGTGTGTCACATCCAGTCTGTCTCACCCCATTCCCAGATTTACTCACCTAAAAGACACATTTCACAACTCCTCCCTGTCCTTGCACTGTGCTCTGCACTAAATAGTGTGACACTAGTTACAGCAAACACCAGACTGCTGCTTCCCTGTTCAGCATGTAGTTATTATATCAGTTATATCTGTTCTTATTTCATAATTTATTCACCATTTAAGTTAAAATGTTTGACAGCATGTTAGAAGGTTCAGGCCTGTTATCCTAAAAGGATTTTTCAGGTGAGCTGTCTGGTGGATTGATGGCCAAGATGTTTTGCTGGTGAGATTTTGTCTCTTTTTTAACAAAATGATACAAATAATATTACACAAACAGCTTTATGCTATATATCACTTTTATCTTGGGTAGGGCTAGATTTAGGGAATTCACATTAGTGCCATGATAGTGACACCAACAGAGCGACTGCTGAGACTCAGGGAGTCCTGCTAAGTATAAACCTCTCCATACAGTGTGGCATGTCTTGCAGCCATTTGTGCAACGGTGCATCGTAACAGTACGTGCACTTGAATGAACTGAGTTAATGTTTTGTGCGGTTTATGACCCACAGTAGCTGCAACAACACAAGGCATCCAGCACCACCTGTTCTGAAAAGACACAGTTGAATTTCTGGGAGCAGACGTGTCAGTCTGAGAATCAAACACTCAGACACCTGGAGCCTCGAGACGTGGCTGTAAAGAGTTTGTAGCTGGAAAGTGGCTGTGGCTTTGATGCAAAGCAGCAGTTTTAGTTTCACTGACTGTCTTTAATGAAGAGGGGCGTGTGGATGTTCTGACCTCTTTATTGCATCCAGCACCTCTTTAACATGCAGCAGCTTTTTCGACATTTCTCTCAGAATACTTTTCATGTCAGAATCTGAGCCATTTAATCATATGTGATGAAAACTATGACTGTTTTTTTGCAGCTACAGGATGACTGATTTACATTTGAAGTGTTTAGCATGGCAGCAGTCAGACTCTAAGTGTGACTCACAATCAAAGCGGAGCCCTGTTGGTAATAAACCGTTAGGGCAGGTGCTCCTCTGGTACCTTGTTGCCATGGGTTGTGGTTTGTCAACACAGGATGTTTAGTTCAAATAAATGAGAAGACCTAAATGAGTGCATACAGCAAATCCAGCAGCAGAAGCCGACATGGGTTCATATATACCACATCCTGTGACCGAGTAACAGAGCTGGATGTGCCTTTACATGTGAGTTACAGTACAGTTTAACATAGCCCATAAATGCAGCAGCAGGATGTGATGTCTGTATGGAGACAAACCAGGTAATGAGAGCATAGAGGTAATGATAAGGTAGAAGTCGAGCTAGATGTGAAAGTCTACCTCCATCCCTTCCAACCAGACTCCCACATTAGTGATATGCCACATCCTTCCTCTATTATCTAACAGTAGCCTAGATAAATAATAATAGATTAGAATAAATTAGATCATAGTCACTTTTGCAGGAACAGTGAAAATCAGTTTAGTAGCTCGCCATTAGCAGCATAAAAATTAAAAAAAAGAAAAAAAGGCAAAAAGTAAAGCACTTTGTGCTTTACTTAAAAAGTACAGCACAAAAGAAGAGCAACAAATCTAAATACAATACAAAGTGTTGCAGCAGTCAACTTATATACAATATGAGTGGAGTCTGTGGAAATTTTAGAATTAAGTGTTCCTCAGTGTTCTGATTTTTTGCTGTTGTTACACTGAATTTTGAGTTAAAAATGTATTAAAATGATGATTGATTTAAACTTTAAAAGCTAAAAGAATTGGTCACTGGTCATCAAAACTGAAGTGGAAATAACACACAACCATCAACTGAATACCCTCCTAGTTCCCTTGGGCATTTAAACCTTTAGGTTTAAAGTTTCTGAGTTCAATCCTGAACTGGGGCCTGTCTGTGTGGTGTTTGCACGTTCTCCCCATGGATTTCCTCCAGGTACTCTGGCTTCCTTCTACAGTGTGAAGACATGCAGGTCAGGTATGTTTAGCGAATCTAAATAGGCATGAATGTCTATCTGCACCAAGAAGGACAATGGATGGAGTGAGACATCACTGACACAAGAAACTTTCATCCAAATTTAGAGCCAAGATCTCACAAAGTTCATCTCAGGGAACTTGTAGAATCCGACGCAACGCCTTTTCAGTGCTGAAGAATCTTTTATTCAAACATTGTGAACTAGAACCAGGCCATGTAAAACCAACAGGTCAAACATGTCACCACTGATGTGTGAGACTGTAAAGGCAGCTTTATTAAAGCTCTGAGCAGAATTAATTGCCTTGATGATGGTTTGTTGGATGTCCAGAACAACACAGGGCCACTGCATTAATGACACAGAGAACACAGCAGCTATGTTAATGATCAGTCCTGAAAAAGTCAAATGGAGTTTTAAAAGTGGTAGAAACTGCTAGAGTTTGTTGTCAAATGAGGTCACAGTGGTTACATCATAAAACTGTAACCTTAAAGGTTAGAGAATGGTTGAACAGGGTTTTGATCCTTGTTCTATGATGTGACATAAAAACAATAAAATGTTGGTGGCATGCGACTCTTTAGAAACCTCTCAGAAAGATATTTTAGGGTGGGGGTTTAAACATGTGGTTTTGCACCTATTTGGCATCTTTGCAAGCTTAGCTGTCAACCTCATTATGAAATGCAAGCACTTGACACTGATTGGCTGCCTTCACTGTCACTCAAATGAATATAACTTCACCAGCTTCAGAACACAGACAGACCATCTTTTTTTACAGCTAATCACCATTGAAGGGGAGGGAATGGAATCATTGTGGGGGGGACAGTGAGATACATTTGACGTCACAAACAACCGTTTTCTTTTTCTAGCACTTTTCATATCTTCCTGAATGTGGGTGGACAACCGTTCTTCAACTAAGGAGGTACAAATGCATTTTGATTCTCTGTCACCTTTAATAGAACCTAATGCCATATTATGCCTGAGTGGCTCTGGAGGTAAAGCAAGTCACTTCACTATTTTTGGTTTCTACCAATCTAACTGACAGATGAATATTCATGCATCAGGTTTTGACCATTAACTTTTCCAATGATGTGCAGCATCACACTGAGGGTAGCAGGCATCTAGTTTAATGGAATACAGAAACATGAAGAGGAAATGCAGACAAAGTGTGTGTATGTGTTGATATCAGCGTGTGTGCTATCTGTGGATAAACACAGTTGTGTGCGAGGTGTGTGTGTATTAATCAGTCGCACACTAATTTTGTTATCAGACAGTCCAGGAAGGAGGGCACCTTTAAACCAGATTAACCTTTGCTTGTGCATTATATAAGCAAACACAGAGGCCTTGATCATGATTAAAATTAGAAAGATTATCACAGCCAGTCCATCGTTCACACCTCTGACAGTTTACCGGATTTTTACCTTTTTGTCATCAAAGATGTTTTCTTCAGTTCTTTTGTTCTTTGGTATTTAGACCAGATGTTAGTCATGTTTGTCATCAGGCTGCAACTCATTAAATCTGACTTCAGTTTTACAAAGATGCACTGTCCTCTCACAGATACAATAATCAAAGTCTGATCTGAAAGGTACATTGTAATTTATTCAGATTCCAGTGCACATGTACTTGTACATTATATAAGGAATCACTTAGTAAAAATGAGCAAAAGCAAAAATGAGCAGCATATGTTCCAGACCACTAACCACAACTTAAAGCCCTGAGCAAACCACCTGATCCGTGAGGCCCAGTCGCACCAACGTTTCAAACCACTTCTCAGAAAACAAGCCACTATATGTGCCTAAATGTGAACAAACATCATTTGTATTGACATGCTAAATTACAGTGTAACAATCACCTTGACCTTAAGAATCTCTGACTGTCCAAACCAGAGGAAGACATTATAGCTTTTATAATATGCCACTCTCAAGAAACAGGCTACAGAAAACTTCCTGTCCACTAAACGATCAATAACCATGTTATAAACTAATCAAACGTCAACGTGCTCAGGTGGGGGGTGTGTTCCTCTACAGTATCATGGAGGTGTCCCACAGCAGGTCCACTGATCCTAACTTAGATGGAACAGAGCAGCACATAAGAAACTGTCTGTTTTCTCAGGATCTCTGAGTTTCAGTCAATACAGCTACATACTTATTTTGAAGGGTCGATGGAGTTTTGATTGCCCCCAGCTGCGATGCATATTAAATCAATCTCACTTCTTACAAGTAAAAGCTGTTGCTAGTAGAAGTATCAAACACCAGTGGAATTCTTGCAGTGTTGATGTACTGACACGCTAAATTCTATTTGGCTCAACAGAAAATGTTTTTAAGATTATATTTCGTTATGTTTTACAGTACTATCCCATGTGTTGCTATAGTATGAAAGAGCTGAGCAGACAGATGTACAAAGAAATGATGGAGAGTTCAAACACATTCCTACTGTAACACATCATGAAATGGATGATGTGGGTTTGTAGTCTTCAGTGTGATTGTAAATGAAACTTTGGCATTAACTGTGTGTCTTACATACACAATTCTGCCTGAACTGGCTGCAAACTAAGTTAATAAAATCACAAAAGATGTAGTAGCGAAATGATCCAGGATCCTTCACATGCTCAGGTCCCAAATTAAATCCAAAATTACCCAAGACTAAAGTGTTTTTACACTCTAAAGCATAAAAAAAACAACACAGTAAGAAATAACTGAAGTTAACCACGCGGCTACCTGTAGGAATATCAAAATGACACGGCACACACGTACACACACATACACAAACATACACGTACACACACAAATACACTGCCTTAACACCTGCCCTCATCTCCTCATCCCCGCTATTGGGCATTCCCCGTACACACACCCTTCCCAGCCCCAAGCTTCCCAACCCCTACCCCCTCCATATGCCTTAATGATGACCTGCTAAAGCCTCTTTTGGCTGAATAAAAAGGGATAATTGGCTATCATTGTCTTCCCCTGGTGCACAACACTGGAGTCCAGATGCCTGGACCCCAGCTCTTAGGGCCTTAATTAGAGTGAACCTGAGGACCAGGAAAAGGCCAATTATAGCCCCCACCACACACACACACACACACAGAAAAAACACTTTCTTTGTTTCTCTTATTTGCTGGCCTTCCCCTCTCCATTCACCCCATCTGTCTACATGCAGGTGACAGAGTTCTAGAAAGGGGGCGTGGGAGTGTGTGTGTGTGTGTGTGTGTGTGTGTGTGTGTGTGTGTGTGTGTGTGTGTGTGTATTTGGGGGGAGTACGAGGTATCAGGGTCTTTCCCTCAGGTTCTGTTTATGTACACAACAAATAGCACATGTGCGCACACACACACAAACACTTAACATCCAATCTCTGTGTCAGAGTGCAGTCGACACTGTTGAGATTTCATATTCATTCACCTGCTGCCATCACAACTAGACACCGTGTGTCATGGGACTTATATAGCAGCATAACAAAGGGACAGTTCGGGACGCCCTCACCCCTCCAACTCCATGTCGGGAATCACCAATCTAGATGAAGAGGATCTGGATGTGTATTTCTGCTTTGACAAGCAGTGTATTTGTCCATGCTGCATCCACTTGTGCAGTGGGACACAGTGACTGCTGCTGTCATGATCACATTACGTATTTGAAAGCATCATGTGGGCGCTGGCGGGAAAACCCTCAGCGAATAACTACTTAATCTGTGATTTAATTTAAGGCTTCCATGTGCAATATTTAGCCCAGTGTACCGTCAGGTATCGGTGTATTCAAATGACCTGTGCTCTCTTTCCTTCTCTGAGACAGACTGGTGGTTAAATTACACTGAAGTCATTCAGATGCATCTGAGATTAATCAAAGCTAATGCTGCTGCCTGCTGTAAAAGGACCTTTTAGCATGGTAACCAAGTACCCTTACATGTATTTACATTATTCATGAGAGTGATTTGGATAATGCTGCCTCTGACTATTACTCCCTCTATGGTGTGTTAACATGTATTAAGAGTGATTTGATGAGATGTGGATTCAATGCGAATGGGGGTGTCGATTACCACCGGAGTTAATAGGGTTGAGTGAGCAAATGGTGCGAGCAAATTTCATGCAGTTCACACTCATGTAACATTAATGTGATTCTTTAGGAGCGAGACATTTAAATCTCTGTATGCTGGCACCACACACATCTGATTTAAAGCTGCTACTCATCCGTTTTAGGAGGAGGCTAACCTGTCTGCTGCTGTAAAAAGTTTGAGCAGGAAGAATCACACAACAGGAGTTAAAACACCACAATGCAGCTTTCCCCATAGCCCTAGGTTCTACATGACACTTCCTGCATCCTGGCACTTTTTCTTGAGTTGATTGTTGAGTATATATCTATAACTTGTTGTTGTGTTGTCTTATCACATCATTTCTGGCAACAGAGAGCAACTACGTGGAAGAGGACGTGAAAACAACAGGACAGTTTAACAAGCAAGACAGTGCATACTTTAATACTGCAGGTTTTAGAAAGAATAGTAAAGAAAGCATAGTAATCTGTCAGTCACAGAAGGGCAGGTCTGCTCAGACCTCTGACAGCTTGAAGGAGAACGGCCTGCAGAGGAGGCGGTCCCCTTTCATATGTCTGAATCTAAGCATAAAGGTGTAATCAGCTGGTCTACAGGGGATTTACCTCATCATTCAATTCAACTAAGAAACCTTCACCTGAACCAGACTCAGTGAAGGAGGCCAAGAGAAAACATTTATACTGCTAAAAATCAGTTAAAGCCTCAACAGGTGCAATAATAACATCTGTTTTTACAGAGGTAAGTGATATGCATTTACTTGTGTCACAGAGTGAAGAGTGAAGAGATTGTGGAAAACCCTGTTTAAGTAGTAGTATTAATTTGTACTCAGAAACAGTAATACTGATTAAGGAATATGAATTATTTCATTAGGGAAGTAGAGAAACATTGAGTAAAATATTTTATTGGAGTACTGGGCATTAGAAAATCCGTGACATCACCCACATTGTAATAAAATGCCATTTTCCTTTAGTTTCTTCACGTCTGACTTTTATCATAATTGACTATTCACCATTGAATTTGGTGAGATGATGTTGCTTAATCTAGTTTACATGGGCCAAGAAGCTTGTAAGGATTATCTAAACCATGTTAGCCTGAGGTACAAATAAGAGTGCACCTGGAATGTTGCATTTACATATACACAACAGCGCATGTCTACAGAAGAAACAGTAGGTCAAAGCTGAAACAGGAAGTTGGTGTGTAAACTGCGATGGTCGTTTAACTGTTCTCTGATTCTTTGGATGATTGTACCACACAGACTACAGCTGAGGTCTAATAGTTCCCGTCAGACAATGTCACTCACACACACATCTGCCAGACTCAATAAGAAGAGGGTGGAACAGCCACTAACCTGTTTAACACCTGTTCAGATGTTGGTTTGAGACAGTGGGTGAAGGCACCAACAATCATCATTGTTAATAATCAATCTACAATTAGTTTCTCGTTGGTGTAACATTCCAATCTCCCCTCCTCCCTCTAACCAGAAGTTCTACAGCCAGAACCATCTCCACACTCACCCACCCCCACCCCACATCCAGTGGACACCATCAATTTCTCCATAGTACGTTCTTCAAATGCTTTCAGTGCGTGCTTGTCTCCCCCAGCTAGCTTTTCTAATAATCTCTGTGTGAATACCTACACATACATTCATACCTACACACATTGTGTATATAAACTTTGGCAATGACTTTAAAGTTGTGGACAAATACTTCCTTCCATGAGGTATTATAATACAACACAGAACTTTGTCTATTCCCACAAATAAAACCTTGAATGGTGCAAAAAAATGAACTTTTTACTGTGTCCTTTGTGGACATGCTGAGTCTGATCTCTCCAGCTGATCCGTCATTACACTCGAGGATTTCTATGCAAAAAAAAACCTGCTTAATTTGCACAATGCACAGCTTCAGCTGCTCCACCTTGCCCCTGTACACCACCTTCTTATTTATTTTTACCTTTACTCTTTATACCTTTTTTTCCTGAGTGCCTCTGATGAACAAAACAAAAATAGTTGTTGCGATTTTAGAGCACTGAGCTGCTGACCTGTTCCCAGCAGCCTCACTTCAGTGACTGCTGTGATGCCCGGCGAGTCACCGAGACACTTTCGCAGCGGAAGAAATAACCTGAATGCATTACAGGAAAACAGCAGTTTCCCAGGGTGACACTGTGTCTCTGAAAGACCACATTCAGATTACCACAGTACACCCACACTGGCCCCCTGGTTGGCCAAGGCTCTTTTCATCTAATAACTCTGAATAACTGCGAGTCCCTCGAAAGGACAGTTGTTCTAAGCTCTGACGCTATCAGTGTAATCTTCTGCCAGACGAACACGATGCTTATCTTAATAATGACCATCAAAATTATATTTTAATGCTGAGATCGGCACTGGCAGCCGTACCCCGGGGAAGGACTTCTCAGAGACGGGTGCAGCTAGATGTTATCCAGTGTGGTGGTTATCAGATCTGCTGCAGAGAAACTGGGTGGAGGGAAAAGGAGAGGAGGGAAACCATCCTCCTGCCCAGGATGTACACACACACACACACACACACACATACACAAACTGTATTACACACTCCGTGTGAAGACATGCATCAATATTAAAGCTCCTCTCTCTCTGGCATACAGCTCACCCATGGGACAGGAAGGGATTTTACTACG
This sequence comes from Polydactylus sextarius, assembly GCA_016801845.1. NCBI lineage: Eukaryota > Metazoa > Chordata > Actinopteri > Polynemidae > Polydactylus > Polydactylus sextarius. The sequence goes on from CM028919.1 coordinate 1,601,096, forward strand.
ATGAATGCAAATGAAACCTCTTCTTCTGCGTGTCTGACACAGTTGCTTGAACCCTCTGGGGCAATGATGCTCCTCAACAACCCTACCCCCCCATCCCCACCCCCATTACACACATACCCCAACAACAACGCTGCAGCAGAGATTTGGAGACCTGATCAAACCAGATTGTACTGGACGAGTAACAGATTCCATCAAACTGTAACAGCATCAGATAATCATACAATAGTGGAAGAGCCCACATGCCCGAGGCCAAAAGCCATTAAAGCAGCTGTGTCTAAGGCCCCTGAACTTGGAAAGGACAAAAACGATGTCTTCTGCTACAGTTACACTCCAGACCCTTGGACATCTTGTATGGGAGTATGTTGCAGCTGAATCTTCTGCTGATGTGTTGATGCCAACTGACACTGACACTACTGATTATAATCCTACTGGGTCTCACTGTTTAAACCATTAACTACATGAAGTGGAAGCAGCAGTAGGTCAACTTCTTGTGAGGTGTATGCGTATGTAGCTTTTGACTGACTTCTAGACAGGGAGGATAAAGCTTTAGTTAATCAGTTTTCTCGCACTATTAGAAAGTTTTACACTTTGAGAAGCTCCATTCATCAGAGGTGAGCGCAGCTGAATGGGCAGTGGATAAGTTCTTGATGGCTACACCTAAAGCTCATTTACACACACACACACACACACACACACACACACACACACACTAGAGCATCTGACTGAAGACATTTGTAGTGATAACACAGCTCTCAACTTCGTGTGCCACTGCCACAGCTGCAGTGGATCGGCCCTCACATCTGGTCTCCACAAACTGGTTAATTGTGCAAACTGAATGAAACAAAACTGTACATCCTGTATTGGTTAGATGTCATTACTTTGTACCACTGGAAATTGATTCACAAGCTGGTCCATCTTTGCACGCAGTATGTGTGTTAAGGTGAGAACAGGCCGTGAGCTTGTGATAAAATGGATCAGGTCAAAATTGATCTCAGAATATATGAATATATATTTTATTTGCATAACTTGCATAAATATGCTTGTCGGTTCTTTTAAGTCAGAGGACCTACATTACACAAGCTGTTCATTTGAACTAATCCATGTTGATTTACCAGATGAAAGAACAAAGCTCTGATATACGTCTGCAGACAAACAAATCTTCAAATTTAAACATGGTGAGAGCCCAGAGCAAGACCTCACCCCTTCAGAAATGAAGGAAACGGAAAGAAAAAGTACAAGAGGAGGATGAGAAGAGACTGAATAAGCAGAGGAAGGAAAAGGATGAGAGGAGGAGGAGGAGGAGGTCTATTTATCAGTCTAATTATGAGAGACAGATCAGAGGCCCCAGTGCATAGTGGTATGGTCTGAGTCAGGGAAAAGACTCCGGCCGGTCACACTGAATATTAATAGAAAGAGGCGAGAAGGAGGGGGAAGCATTTTATTAGCCAGACTAATGGTGGATGCAAGTAAACCTCTTTTCCAATATCTGGGTTGCTCTGACCTCTCTCATCTCCACGGCTCCCTTTGAATAGAGCAGCTCTCAGATAAGGCGGACCACTGCAGGGCGACCTTCTCAGATTTCAATATCAGACACCAGATTTTAACCCACTGTGCACCAGGGAGGAAAAACTGGAGCTGGACGCAGTCTGAATAATTATCCATGTGGTTTAACACTTGAGATTTACAGGATCCTTTGATTCGTTGCACAGACATGAAATAAAAGGAGCTGCTCTTTGCATCAAGCTGCTCTTCACTCAGTATTATTTAAAATCACACAGAAACTGCAAACAGTATAAACTACGCTGTACGCAAACCAGTTTAGCATTAGATTTAACAGCAACAATTTGAAGTGGAATTAAATTTAAAATATTAGAAACATTTCTATTTGAGTGAACAAAATGAAAATTATTATGGTCATTACTGTTGTGAAAAACACTGTTGTTCTTTTTCCCTCTGTAGACAACCTAAACATTGTAAACTGTCCACTAACTAACAGACTTTTGTAACAACTGCATGTCATCTCTTTTTAACTTATCCTGTCAGAATGAACCATCCCAGCATTCAAAAACCAAAACAGAAAAATGTGAATCATTAGTTTTTACTTTGATTTTTTCATTGGTCTGTAGTTACACAGTTTCAGTCCTGAACAACTGAACAATTTTTAATCTATAATAGTGTAATATTGGTAACCCTGGACTTCATTTTTGAAACATAAATAAAGAAGAAAGAGACAGGTCTGGCAAACTGGTCAAAGCTGTCGTCAAACTATTTCCCTCAGAAAAGAAAGCTGCCCTAAAGTCAGCCTGAAAACTGTCTGGTCTTGTTGGGCTGGAATGTGGCAGTTACATCCAGACCTGATGGCACGCAGCGCTCACAGAGAGGCTGCAGGCATGTTCAGTATGTACAAATACCACAAAGCATTCACCAAACTGCCCTTTTTCTTTTAATCTCTCTACACAGGAATATTGCAATAAGCTCTAAATCTGATCAGCGGCCCAGATTTCCTAAAGGTCAATTCATCTGAGTGAAGGGAAGCAGAGGAGAGAGGCAGAGGCAGAGTGGAAATATATGATGATGATATACTGCTGACTATGAAAGGCAAGAAAAGATTGTATCATTAAATGTTATATGTATATGAGTATGTGTGTGTGTGTGTGTGTGTGTGTGTGTGTGTGCGTGTGTGCGTGCGAACGTGTGTGTGTCTGGCAGGCTAAGACCTTTGTGCAGTCTTTCATACTGAAAATGTGGGAGTATCTTCTCAAATATAATAAGCAGGTACATTCACAGCTCATGTCCTATTACTGTAAAAAATCAACCAAGCCTTGAGATGACTTTGTTTTAAAAGTATCCATTAGAGGATAGTGACCTAAGGCCATTAATGGATATAATGGTCAGTAACAATACTCAGACAGGCTGTGACATTCACACACCAGCCTTTCCGGATGATTAATGTTATCTAGCTACTCTAGATAACCAGACAATCAATTGACACATTACTGAAGAGATATATTTGTACTCTTGACTTGTGTCTCATAACTGTGTGTGTAAACCTAGTGGAGCAGCGTATACTCCCACATACTCCCTGAAACCTCAGCAGTGTGAGACAGTTTGGTCACGGTGCAAATGTGTATGTCAAAGAGCACCAGAATTTAACTTAACATCTGGCACCAATTTCATTCAAATTACACAGAAATAAAATGAATTCTGGAGATGTAAATGTTGCCATAAGGTCTTTGAGAAAAACTGAAAGTGTGCCAAGGAGGTGTTGGGTGATTTGGATTTTGTAGAAGTTGTTGGAGGGGTTGTTGCGTTGGAGGCAGGTAGGTATTACTACCTGGGCTGACAGGAAGCTCTATTGTCTTGATTGCTGTTAGTTTGCTCCGAATGTTTGAGGCTTGTCAGCAGCAGACAAAATAGAAGTCATAGAGCCGGATTTCTCATGTTTCTGCTCTTTCTTTCCCATCAGGCCGAGCCATCCTTTCACCCGTCTCCAGCCCTCGGGCCTCCTCTAGATAATTGCAGCAGTTTCACCACAACGCAAAAGATATATCCAAGATTACAAACAGGGAGAGCGAGAGATTGAAATGCAATATTTTAATTGAGGACATTTACTCTGCGCATCTGCATTTTCAACAATAAAACTCCCTCTAACCAACGGCATGCACCTCGCAGCGTTTCTCCCTCTCTGACTGACCTCAATTTGTGGACTTCATAAAAAGGTGGACAGATATCTGGCCCTGTGGTCCAGGAGGTAATTACTAATGTTACCACTTCTCCTTGGGGAGGGAAGAGGCGATGTCTGAGCCGGCGCTCCTGTTTGGAGCCGGGCCAGTTATTTCCTGTGGAATCAGGCAGCATTAACCTCCTGGATGCAGATCCATTCGGTTGTAAATTAGCAACTAATTAGAAAGCGCTCGTCATCTTCCAAAGACGATGCGGATGAAAAACACATCAACAAATGACAGTGAAGTAAAAGAGTGTGTTTTATTCTCAGTTTCATTGTAGTGTTTTTTTTTTGTTGTTGTTGTTGTCTTTCTATTTTTTTCTGTAATGCATCCCAAAAAGAGCACAGCATTAACCATCATTGTGTTCAATAGTACTTACCTGAAAAAGAAAATACGACAGTGACAAATCAGAATGTTACTTTAAAGTGAGGACCTGAGGAGCTGTCACAAACAGAGCGCTCACTGGTGAAACCAATCAGTTTGTTGCAGAGCAGTTTGTGCATGTTTTTGTTGACATGTTTAGTTTACAGATACAAGCAGCATGCACACTCTCAGCCAGAGGTGTAGTAGATATCTGCTGTTAGGGATTACCCTCTGATAGTGGCACTAAAAATCTGTGTGTGTGTGTGTGTGTGTGTGTGTGGACACACAGGTGAAGTGGATTATGAGCAGGCTGTGTAATCCACAGGTTCTCTTATCTCTCTGGGGGGAATAGCCATCGCTCTTTGTCTCGTAGGTCAACAGGCTGCTGTGTTCCTGTAGAGCTGCAGGGTTACTGCGAATTTCACTGCTCCTTCCAACAAAATGCTCACTATCAGCCATTTTCTGTAGCAGTAGCTCAGTTGAACACTGCATTACTTCATGCCACAGAACAAGTTGACAATAACCAGAATAACCGGCTTTTCTTTTTCTTCTAATACGGATGAAATCTGTGCAGTTTTAAGACCTCATCCTGCCCAGACGGTGCAGACACCAGGTGGGCCAATCAAGCTACATCATCTCTTTAGGTTTCCGTGAATCGGACTGGCAGCGGAGCCGTCTTGCCTTTCAAAGTTTGAAATTTTGACCTTTAATTAAAAGACTCCCTGCCAGGCCAATCAGTGTAGCAGGTGAAACAAAATATACCATCAGTTGTGATTTTTTTTTTTTGGGGGGTTAAAAATGTTGACATTTAATCAGAGCGCCCTCATTAGGTCAATCAGTGTAGTTTTTAAGAAGCGCAGTTCAGTTTTACATCACTCCCACTGACATCGCTATTAGTTCGTGTGACGCCCCAGTCCAGACTGAGACGTTACAACTGTGGCATGAAATCCACATCATGTAACTCAGACACTGAGGGTCCTCCCGTCACAGTCGTGTCCTCCTGTCACAGAGCATCTTGTTGTGCAGTAACACAGTCAAACCTGCAGAGGTGTCAAAGTAGTGAACAAGCAAAAACAACACGGTGATGATGACGCAGCAAATGACAATAACACTGATGCTTTGACTTTTTATCAAAATTTTACTTAGAAAGAGCGAGTGCTATATAATTCTACTCTGGATACAGATGAACAGTTTATACAGTTTATATGTCCACATAAAGACAAAATACTATGCATCTCTGTGCTGCATGACACTGTTTGTGGTGTGTGTGTGTGTGTGTGTGTGTGTGTGTGTGTGTTCATTATATTTGTCCAGCTGGCAGGCTAAGGCCTTTGTGCAGTCTTTCATACTGCCTTGTCAGTTTGCAAATAACGATAGGTGGTGATGAAGTCCACAAGAAAAAAAAATATGTCTGTGTGTGTATGTGTGTGTGTATGCATGTGTATGCGTGCGCACATGTGTGTGAGTGTAGGTTCCACCAAAGAGATTAGTCTTGTGGGTAAATCCCTCCTGAAAGAAGTTGGAGGAGCTACTTTGCCTAAAAACCTCTACAAGTCAGCCAACACGACCAGGCAGCATGTATCTGCCTGGTCGTGATACTGTGTCATCACATGTATGGTGAGGAAAGCGAGAGGAAGGGATGGAGTCAAAAGAAGAGATGAGAGAGAATAGGAGGAGACGAGGTAATCAAACAGACAAAAGACTCCAAACATCATCTTCTCTGCTTTTCCCCCCTGTCTCTGTTATCTGAGGAGCCTCGATCAACCCGTCAAGGCTGACTGATCGAGGCAGCCAAGTGCCGTTACACCAACCACCCCCATCCTCCCGATGTAAATAACCTCCCCACTGGTTCAAGGTGGGACATCACTCTAATTCCATTACTTTATTTTATTACTACAGGAAAGCTGGACGTGTGAGTGTCGGGGGGAGGTGGTGGGGTGAATGGCACATGGAGTGAGGCTGAGGCTGGAAGGCTGGAGATGGCTGAGAGAGATTAGCAGAGACAAAAGAAGAACGAGAGGGAAATAATGCAGAGTGATAGAAAGAAGCAATCTAACAGTCTGACACAGGACACACACAGGTGTGTGTGTGTGTGTGTGTTGATGATACATATACACTACATAGAAACACCTAAGATTATTACATATGTATGTATTATCATTGTTATTATAGCAGCCAGTCAGACAGAGCCTCCTGAGCTCCTAATGTCTCCACCTGAGTCACCTGAATCATAACATGTATTAACATGTTATCATTCGGACCATACAAATACAACTGAAATTGACATGAAACTGTGAAAGACTGAGATCTGACCTGAAGTAAATCAAAGTTCAGATTAAACATGGCTCCTACCTGTGACTGGTTATGATCAAAGCTTCTCATCTTTCAACAGTATGTCTGTATGTGTCTGTATGTATTTCGGCTGATGGAAGCTGCTCGGGCTCATCTGACGGCTGATGATGAGAGCATATGTGGCGGCGGTGTGAAATGATGACCTCTGATTTCTGCCGTCATATGTGAATGACCTTTTCCTCCTGTCAACTCATGAACTTCTGCTCTGTGACCTTTGACCTTAGCGCATGTCATTTGTTTTGGTCTGGTTTCTGCTGTTAACTCAGTCTCATGTAGTGAACAGTTATGTTTTTCAAACAAGATTAATTTTATAAGTAAACGTTGGTTTCTGTGTCTATGTTCCACCAGTGAATCTACCCTCCTGGTGAGAGAGACTAACTGCACCAGCGTGTAGTTTTGGTCATGATGTGCTTCGAGACTGGTTGTGCTACTTTGCTGTTTGATTAAATAACTTGTGCTGTGACTCTGTGTGCATGGTGATTGAAATCTTAATGATGAATGTTGCAATCTGGAGCTGTGCTTTCCCCCTTTGGTTGTTGTGGCATCTCTGTGTTTCTAACAGTGCTTTGCTCTGAAAACCATCTGAAAAATAAGGCCTTACCCCAACTCTTAGTACAGGTCACGGTCCTGTCTCTCCTCACACATGGTGAAACCTTACACGTGGACCTGAACGGTCCGCTGGGCTGCAGCGTGTCTTCTGAGTCTGCACCAGTCGTTCAGTCATTATCCTTCCGTTCAGCAGTTGTGTTCCTCCAGGGAACACGGTCCAGCATCATGCTCCAGTCAGAGTTTTCCCTCACTGATCTGTTCAGAGAGCAGCTCCTTTAACACCCGAACACACCAACTCTCACTGATGTGCACTTCTTAACCTGATCTCCTGGAACAGACTGAGTCCTTAGAGCTCGTTCCACTGTCTCCTGCCGAGGCGTCAGTGTCATCCTTCACTCGGAGCGTCTGATAGATGAGCAAATGTAAATGTAAATGCGGAGAGGTTCAGAGTGTGTGTCTGCATGTTTATGAATAGATTAGTCATTTGTGCCTATGTATGTGGTTCACAGGTTTGTGTTTGAGGCTCATGTCTGTAAGTAATGTTAAAGAAAGATGTTTGCCCTTTGATGTGCAGTGAGAGAAATGGGTTGTGTTGACTCTGCTGTGTATTCATCATCACTGTGTCTAATATGAAACTGGTCAGTTATGATTGGAGGGGATGCGGTTGGCAGGTTCTGCATCGTAGTTTGACTGTAACTCTGTGCTGAAGGCTTCAGTCCTCTGATCGCGGTCGCTGTGTGAAATAACAGGAGGCTGGAGCAGGGTGATAATGGCTCTGATAATGTCACTCATGTTTCACCTCTCTCGCTGTCTCTCCTACCCTATAATCTGTTTCCCCTTGTAACCTCCTCCTCTATTTCAAAGAAAAAAAAATTGCCTTCAGTGGTCAGATCTATCTGATCCTATCTCTTGTCTCTCTTGGCTTTAATGTAAGCAGATCCCCAATCAGCTGGGATGAATCCAATCAAGGCGAAGGGGGAGGGGCAATCTAGGGCACTTTTCCCAATGACTGCTGCAGGCCAGGAGATTAGAGGACAGAGAGAGAGAGAGAGAGAGAGAGAGAGATGGAGGGGGGGCAAAGAAGCCTTTCATTCAGCAATGCAACTCTAAATCACACATGCATTCATCACCTTCACCTCCATTTGCCTAACCCCCTCCCCCACCACAACTCTTCTAGATACAGAAATGCAAATTTCCCTCCTCCTTCCCTATTCATTTCTTCTTTTTTTTATTATTTCTGCCATATGGACGCCAGTGAGGATGGGAGGGGGCACAGTGTTTCTACAAATCAGCATGACTACTGTTTGATTTATCCTCAAACTTTCCTCTCTTCCATCTCTCTTCATCCCATACCACCAACGCCCGGTGACGGCTCTCCTTCCTCTCTTCTTTCTCCTATTTCCAAAGCTTAACTTCATTGTCTCAAGCTCCGCTCCGCTTTCATCTTAAGACAAAGATTTATGTAAATCTTTGGGCCGGGCGTTAATGCGGAGCGCCGTGTGAGAAATAGCATCCCTAAATCGTGGCATTGTTGTTGAAAATGACAAGGCAGGTCCGTTAATCCTACAATGCGATCATCCAAATGTGTCATAATGCCGTGTGTAGGCAGGCGAATCTGAATATCAAAAAGACGGCACGCACCTCTTATGCAGCGCCTTCAGTACTTCCACCGCTAACACACTTCTTCTCTCTATCCTCCTCTCTGTCTGTTTAAAGAGCTCACCCTCCTGTCACACTGCTCCTGTTAAAACAGGGAAACACAGAGAATTTGAAATTTGTTGCAGAGTAAAAACAGAGCTTTTCTTTTCTATTTTGAATTTTTGACCTCAATGTGAATGACATGATTCTCTCAGGTGTATTTATAGATGAGTATATAATGACAGTGTCTCCTTCTCTGTCACAGAGATGTGTTTATTTCAGAAGACCAACAGGACACGAAGGGGGAAAAAAAGTCAACACATTTACAGTCACTCACCTTCTGATGAGGATTCACTGACCGCAGACCAGATTAGTTTCTTCTTTAGGAAACAAACATGAAACAGGTATGTCAGTCAGTCGGACGGGAACAAGACTGGAAAATGATCATGTTAATAATCACCAGCCACGTCGAACGACTCCTCCCTGATTGTCTGTGAAGCCTCTGTCATGATTAAACGCCCAGTCTTCACATCTTTTCCCTCCCCAGATTTACCTCCTGACACTGTGGCACTTTTTCCTCTGACCCCTTCTCCCCCCCCCAACATACACACCTCCCCTTCATTCCTCTGCCATCCAGTCAGGGAGGAGCCCTGCGGGGGGATTTTGTCAGGGAGAATAGCGGCGTTGATCTTGAAGGCTTAAGACCCTACTGTACCTGTCAACAGTGTGGCTTTGGTGCTGACGACCAGCGGCTTAAGTCATTTGAAGTTGCTTTTTTTAATGAGGAGGGGAGGAGGTGCAGCGAGCGCTGACAGCCAGTCAGGGTCTTGAAATAATTCCATACCTCTGAATAACCAGAGGTGTCTGTCTGACTTAATCCCCCCACTCACTCACACACACACACACGCGGACTCACTTTTAAGGTGGTGGAAATAAAAGCAGATTGCAGGTTAATAATGAGGCAGTGGAGCAGAGAGGGAGTGTGCTGGTCCTGGACTCTGTCCTGGATCTACCAGGACCTGCTTTTCACTTCACAATTAGACAGATTGTTCCAAGACATTGTGGTTTTGTCACATTAAATACCACTGGACGCTATTTCATAATTTGATATATGGATAAATAATGATCAGGGCTTATGTCCAAACAGCTGAATGTTGTGGAAATAGTTTTAGTTTGAATGTGACTGAAATGGACTGATCATATTGTTTTCATAAAATTTTCAGTTAATATTACAATCATTCTTTATATGTGTATCTCAGTATTGCTTGGTGCAGTTTTACCTGGCGATACACATCCATAATCTCAGCTGTTTGAAAATGAATGTATGATTTTTAATCTCTCTTTTCAGCGTGGCCTCACTCCTTGCTTTCTCGGTTTCTCCCTCTCTTATTGGGTCTCATTACTTCACTCTCACTTTCTTTCTCTTGGCTGGGATAATCCCCCCCTGTAGGGGACTTCAAAGTGCAGGCCAACCAGGGAAAAGCCTTAATTACCCATTTGCCTTGAAACTCAAGCCAAATCACAACTCGCCGCAGTCCGTCCGACTCTGTACTTCTGCCTCCCTCAGACTAATTGTGGGTCTGGATTTTTTTTTTCCCTCCTCCGCTGTGAAAATGGCAAGATGAAATTTAATCAAAATCAGAGGGGAAATCTGAAATGTGAAGCAGGTGATGAGAGAGTTGGTGACCTTATTCTTGGAAGCTGCAGTGAAATTCAGTCAGAATCATAAAAAAAAAATAAAAAAATAAAAAATAGAATGAGATTGTGTGTATTTGTGTATTCTCTGTTAATACTGTCATTCAGAGCTGTGAGAGATAAAAACAATAAATGATCTCCACTCGTTGGCTCTCTGTTGCTTTTAATAGAAAAAGACCAAAGATTCCTCGGTTTCTTTACAATCACATTTCATTCTCATCACTTGTCATTTATTCACTGTGGTCTTTGAAAAACATCGAGGACTGATGGCGAGGCTCAACATTTTAACAAGTAGCGGCGCCACCTCTGAAGTGGCACACGATTCCTGACAAGAGATGTCGATCAGAGCGGAGGAAGGAGAGGAGGCAGCTATTGTGGATGATAATTGTGTTCACAGTGATTTTAAATTAGCTGAATAAGCTGCAGGGTTAGACGTGTTTTCACTGAAGGTTTCACATTTAATTATACACACTCAGAAGGAACTCGTATACTCTGAGTGTGTGTAGGAATCCTTTAATGACTGCAGTGTAACATGCAGCCATTAACAAGATAACAGTCCCTATGCTTTCAGGTTTACCATACTTGTCATAAATGTTTGTAATGTTCTCACTGAAGGTTTCAGATTTAATTATACTCTCTCAAATACACTTATAATGTCTGTTTCCTGTTAGTCACAGGATCTGACAGAAAGTTTACTGTAGGTTAGACTGTGTGAAATATATTTTGCAATTATAGACACCATCTGTATTATGATGCTGTGGCCAAATTGAAGTAATAATTCCACTGTTATTTCCTCCAGTGCCGCATTTGAGTAGAATGGCGGACATCTATCTATCTAGACTTCACTCCTGATTTACCTGATTCGCATTTAGACATCCTCTCTCCAAGAAATATCTTTGAGTTGTCTTCAACAGTTTCTCCATCTAAACTGACAATGTGTCTTTTAAGCCTTGTTCCAACCAGAACCAGGCTGTTCCAGGACGTCTTATCTTTAATTAACACTTCCACATCAGATCATACCAGTTTATCTTAACAGACTTTACACTGGTGAAAACCATCTGACAAAAGTGAAGCTGTATTTCAGATATATTAAAAAGATACTCAGAACATGTAATTGGGAAGTTTGTTTGTGACTGTAGATGGGTTGAACTCGCCATTAAACTGAATTCAACATGAAACTAGATACTTACAAAAGTGCAGTTGTAAATGTAACTTGTGTTAAATGGTTTAATGTCCAGTTGAGCTCCGCCCTCCTCTTTTTAATTAAACACTATTACATAATAAAAATGACATTTTCTCAAATTCATTCCAACACTGCCTTTTTATTTTATTTTTTTTATTTTTTTTTTTTTAAATATTATTTTTCAATACAAACATGAGGAAAGTGAGAGTATGCCGCCAGCGTGTGGATGTGGAGCTGATTGGATTTAGATTGGACGGACCTGAAGGGACAGCCAATAAAAAAACAGGAAAAGAATCAGAGACAGCGGCTGACAGTTAAAACTCTGCCGTGAAAAGAAAACTATAAAAGGCCAGTTCACTAGATGAGTTTATTCTCGTTTCAGAGAAGTGCAGCTGCTGATGGGAAGTTTGATCTAATCACTAAGCATCAGTCAGGTTCCCCAGCCCTGCTGTGACTGATGCTGTTCAGCATCATATGTGAAGATAACATGTACTCATTGTTTCTGTATCTAAACCCTGCGTTTGATGTATGTTGTATTTTCCATCAGCTCAAAGAACAAAATGAGACAAACAAGCACAGGGTGGAGAATTGTAACAGCTTGTATTTGTGCTCTCTTCTCATGCCGAGAAATATCAACGGGGAGGCATGTGCCTGAAAACTGACATGGAGGTCACAAAGGTCAAACAGAAGATTCTTCAGCCCCCGTCCCGTCCCCCCCCCCAACACAGGAATTTACTGCCAGTGCCAGTTAGAAATCACAAACCAATGAAAAGGGAAAAAAAAAAAGTCCAATAAAATAAAAACAGTGTAGTCATAGAAAACTATATACAACCAATGGTGCCGTAAACAAAACATCGACATGTGTTTTAGTCACTAAAAGGCCGTCGAACACCCCCGTCTGTACAACGTGATTCACTACAACAGTACAAATTCATCAGGTTGTTTCTCCTGCCCGGAGAGAGGAAAGACAGCGTGGCAGCCCGTAACTTGTATCTTGTCACTGGAATGAAGTCACCCTCCCCCTGCACCTAGTAAAAGAGCAAGACGTCCCGAGGTACTCACAGTACCCTATTCACAAAGGATGCACATCGGCTAAGAGTTAAAAAAGACAGCGAGTGCCTACACATGTATTTCAAACCATCCATGAAGAATAATCCATTCCAGAAGAAGAAAAATAGATACAGTGTGTTTTCCTGAAAAGCAGAACCAATTTTTTGAAGGGAGGAAAAACCTCCATCACCCCCTCCCACCCCCGCCACCACCCTTCCCCACCAAATCCAAGTGTGTTACAGCTCAGTCATTTTTAATTCATTTATTTTTTTTTTTTTTTTTTTTTTTTATTTCATTACACCCAAGGCAGAATCAAAGTTACTAAAACTTAAGACTTTTACAGTTACAGTGACAAAAACAGTTTAAGAGACCCACAATTTAAATTGGACTGCAAAATAAAAAATAAAAAACAATCTTTTTCTATTTTTGTAAAATGCCCAGGCATTCTCCAATATTACAAATACTGGTATACTTTTACAGTAAACAAGAAAAATGTAATATATATTCATATATATTTATATATATACTAAAACCCCGTCACCAAAAGAAAAGAGGAAGAAAAAAGAAAAAAAGAAAAAAAAAAAGAAGAAAAGTGTAAACCAAAAGAATGAAAAACAATATACACATCATTGCCACTACGGCATTCAGAGGAACTTTAGAAGCAAACCTGCAAAATAAAAATACTTGTTTGTTCAAAACACACATACACACAAATATTATTTTACCCTTGTACTTGTTTCAATACTGTAAACGTATTTTAAGACAGAGTGCACTAAATTCTTTTTGTTTTTTTTTTTTTTTTTTTTTTTTTTTTTTTTTTCAGTTTCTGCAGTTCCTGATTTCTGTCCAGTCTCTTCCGTGACTTCTCGTGTGGCTTTTGTTCACTCCTGGGATTTTCTGCTGAGGGACAGATGCTCATCCTTATGACTGAGTAATTTCATATATATATATATATCTCTATATATATATGTTTGTGCCTTAATATGTACATATGCCTACATATATACACACACAGACACATCAGTATTGTGCTGGGTAGAATTGTTTCATTTGTATGAATTTAAATAATTCTGTCAAAATGTCAGATTACATTTTAAAGTTAACAAAACTTTTGCTTCTTTTTCTTCTTCAATTTGTTGCTTCATAAAAACTGTTGCATTTGTCTGAGACAATAAATAGGAAGATCGTTATTCAAGGCACACTCATGTCAATTTGAATGGCAGTACAAAAACTGTCACGGATAAGTATTTTTTTTTTTTTTTTTATTATTAATATTTTATTTTATAGTGCCAACACTGGGAAAGCCAAGTCTAACAACCACGGGCACTTCAGCATCAGGAGATCCCCAAGCTCTGGACCCTTCGATGACCTTTCTGTCTTGTTCTGTGTGTGACAGACGGAAAAACTCATAAAGTGCGGGTCTGATGTTAAGAGCTCTGAATTTGTGTATTGACAACATTCAAATCAGATTTGAAAGAAAAAAAAAAAAAAAAAGTGCCACAATGAAAGAAAACTGGGGTTATGACATTTAAAGTAAAAGAAGTGCATGGAGAGAGCTGGTGCTGCCGCTCTGATACTCAGCATACACCCACAGTTTCCTCTTTACCACAGCTAGCAGTGGTCTCATTCCTCGAGAGGTGACTTCATTAATCAGATTATACAATTATAGAATCACTATAACAATACAAGTCAAAATTTACCATTGATGTCATTTTCAACAAATTGTAATATATTTTAAGACAAAATGCATAGGGATGTTGATTTGTTTATAAATCTCCGCAATAAAATGTGAGACATAAATTTTCTGCAGGAATCTATTTAAAGTGGTGGCACATACATTTAACCGTCTCCTGACTAATGCAGTGAGTAATTAGAAGCTGTGACTTCAGATATAAACGTATTCTTTGAAATGAGGATGGAGCGTGACATTGGGCAAAAGTAAACAGACATAAATGTCCCTCTGATTTCAATGCGATGAAGTGGAAAAGCCCGTGGAACAAAGGAATGAGTGGATAAATAAAGAAAAGTAGTATAGCTCACCCTGAGATGTCCCTGTGCTCAGTCTCATATCTCCTTCTTCCATCTCTCTCTCTCTCTCTCTCTCAGTACGTATATTCGTCCTGCATGGCTTCATGCTCAGTTTACTCCTAATAAATAATATAGCCTAGATCATATGGCTTCATGCAAAATATAATACATGGATGGGAGGATGTAAGTAAGATGGCAGTAAGTAAAAACAGAAGAAGTGTGAGGGGTGGTTGTAGCGTTGTCAGGGCTTGGTACTATGTACCAGTCAGCAGCTGCCTTATCTAGAACCTGTTTCTTCTGGCTGGTTGTGGTGTTCTCAGGAGGAAACCTCTTTAACTTTACATTTACTGTCAAATATGACACTCAGTGCTACATATCCAATTATATTGACATGTTTTAGAGTCAGTACATGCTACAGTGCCAAAGGATTGTTGTTCGCGCATCATCACACAAAATAAACTAACTCTAGCATTCTCAGTTAACGCCACTTCCAAATCGAGGATTGAATTCAGCTTCTCTTCAAGAAATCATGTTTAGCTTAATATACAATTTCCTACTTGTAGCGGCCAAAAAGGTTTACTTAAAATGGATTTTTGTCATCTACAAAACTCTCAGGATATCATGTGGGTTTTTAAAAAACAGAGTAACGCAAAGTCAAACAAATTTTTTAAAAAATGCCTAAATAAAAATGTACCTGCACATGCCAAAATACAAAATCCAATAAATACAGAAATTATTGCACAGTTAAAGGCTCCACATATGTAATAACTCAACTGACTGATTGTTTAAAAAGGAACGCCAAGTGAGGCAGTTTTGACAGCTTCAGTTGGTGTTAAGATCTCTGTTTTCACTTTTTTCTCAGTTGGCAGTTTCTTAGGCAAAAACACAAAATTAAACCGAAATTAATATATCAGAAAAAGAGTATCCAGCTACTCCATTTGTTTTTGTTTTTGTTTTTGTTTTTTTGTTTTTTGTTTGTGTTTTTTTGTATTGTTTTTTTGTTTTTTTTAAGTCAAAGTGTGATGCAGAGTGCGGACAAGTGGGTCCTTTTTAGGTTCTCTCTGCTTGTTCAATTTTGACCTCATTGGTCATCAAATGTTCTCCGTGCCACTTTTTCATGTGTTTTTCCAGAGTGCTGTACACGCTGAAGGGCATTTGACAAATGTCACAGCGGTAGACCTCCTTACCCAGCTGGCCATGTGTCTTCATGTGTCGCGTGAGCTTGGAGCTCTGGGCACAGGCATAGTTGCACAGCTCACACTTGTAGGGCCTTTCTCCAGTGTGACTGCGCCGATGCACCGTCAAGTTGCTGCAGTTCTTGAACACCTTGCCACAGAATTCGCAGGTGTCGCACCTCCTCCCGTCCTTGGAGCTAGGTCGTCCCGGGCCGGGGCCTCCGCCCAGATGAGGTGTGCTGCCCCCACTGGCAGTGCCACTGCGGCCCGACAGGCCGCCATCCAAAAGGTCACCTGGAGGTGTTGAGAACCGCAGGCTGCCATTCTCCGATGAATGC
Organism: Polydactylus sextarius; assembly: GCA_016801845.1. Lineage (NCBI taxonomy): Eukaryota > Metazoa > Chordata > Actinopteri > Polynemidae > Polydactylus > Polydactylus sextarius. The sequence goes on from CM028919.1 coordinate 1,617,192, forward strand.
TCAGAAGAAGTGGCGAATGGAGATTGTCTCGAGTCGGTGAAACCTAGGAAAGGGTCTTTGATGAAGTGGCGTGAGGCAGCATAGCCTACCAGCCACTGGGAGTAGACGTTCTCAGAGGGGATGTGGGGTGCTGGGGGAATGTCCAAGTCCTTCTCAATCTTGATTCGCTTATTTGATGAATTGGACAAGCTAGGGCTGGTAATTGGGGTGGGTTTACGGGGGAACAGGCCTGAGAAAGAGTCACCAGAGCCACAGTTCCGGCCATTTATGGTGGTCCTCTCCTCCTGCTGATGGTGGTCCATCTCCCCAGCCACTGAATCCTCATCTCCAGTGTCCCGCTGGCCATCTGAGCCCCTCTTGGAGAAGGGCATCCTTTTACGATTGTCAACTATCAAATTATTGTACTGCTGTATAGAATTGAGCCCCCCACCTTCCACCATCTTCTCAAGAGCAAGGGATGACTTCTCATCTGAGGGCTGTTTAGCACCATTCTCCCTGTTCCTGTAGAACTCAGACTCCATGCTGAAGTTGGATTCTGGTCGACTCTCATTCTCAAGTTCTTCTTCCTCTTCTTCCTCTTCTTCCTCCTCGTTGCCTTCGCCCTGGAAATCACCATCACGATTCTTCATTCCCTCACCTGTGACATCACTGGTGCCTGGCTCTGGGGAGCTGGTAGTAGACAGTCCATCATCTGACCGCCCTGTCAGGGATCCAGCTTTGTGCATGTGGGTCTTCATGTGGCGCTTCAGCTTGCTGGCCTGAGAACAGGCATGGTCACATAGCTGGCACTTGTAAGGTTTTTCTCCAGTATGGCTGCGTCGATGCACCACTAAGTTGCTCTGGAACTTGAAGGTCTTACCACAGAACTCACAGGATTTGACCTTGTTCTGTGTTTGGGGAGGGGTAGTACTATTTGGGGGCATTGGGGGTAAGGGAGGCGTACTCAGAAAGGGAGATTTTGGCCCAGGCTGGAAGGGGTTGGGGTTTAGTAGTCGGTGCATAGGGTTGGCCCTGCTGGGTGACAGTGGTGGTGTGGTGCTGTTGGTGTTACCTGCAAGCTCACGTAACCGTCTGGAGAAGTCCATGGACTGAGACTCCATGGCCATGGGCGTTAACCGCATCACCCTCTCAAAGGCACTGGGGTGCTGGGAGATGAGGCCCATTTCCTCTGCACTAAGGCGTTCCAGCCGGTGGGGGTCCAGGTGGTGGCGGGGAGGTGGGCTGACAAAAGGAGGTGTGTTTGGAAGGCGGTTCTCTACAAAGCCTGGGGGAGGCTCCCGGAGCAGTGGACCAGTCATCCTTAGGAGGTGGAAAGGATTGTTGTCCCCAAGGAAGTTGGTGAGTGGGGATTGTGGGATGGAGTCATTACCCATGGGTGGAGGCATTGTGATGCGTGGGGTGAGGGCTGTACTGGAGGGGTTGGACTCCAGGTAAATGCGGATACCATGGGTGTTCTGAGCATGTTGCAGAAGGAACCAAGCGCTGGGGAATGGCTGCTTACATGTGGTACATATGTAGCTGGAAGGCTCATCCCTGCCACCTGCAACACACAACAAAAAAAATGTAAATATAACTTAATCTATCCTCAGAGATGGACATGCATGTCTGAAGTAACAAGCAGTTTTCACTTAGAAGAAAAAATGCAAAATCCTCATTAGGTTAAAGTAAAGATGACTTAATTCATTATTTACAATAGCAATTCTAATAACTGATCTTTGCAGTGTGTAAAGGTTCGGCTGACAGACAGATCTGAGATTTATATTCAAATTCAAATTCTTCCTGGATCTGGAAAGATTGTTATGTTGTCACAAAAATGTGATGTACTTATAATGTTACACTGGATTGGTCAACATTGGAAGTTATTTTTTAAGGGCTTAACCTGTCAGTGCAAACTGCAACATTACAGTGTGTGTTTGTGTCCGCGCGTGTGTGTATAATGTTTAATAAGATAGTGTCGATAGTGTTGCATGGGTGAAGACAGATTGTTGGCCCCGACCTGCAGACACTATCACATGAATATGTCAGCTAAAATAAAAATGAGAGATCAGATAAATGAGCATATGAAGACAAATATGAATTGACAGTGAAGAATCTTGGTACTTAACTATGTAATGTGGACTAGAACATATTAAAAACAGACTGGTTTATAAGCTGAAACACTGTCCTCAGACACACACACACACACACACACACACACACCAGCTCTAAATCAATTGAAGTGAAGTAATAATAATAATATCACTTTGAAGCAAAGACTAATTAATGTCTGTGCTTTATACACACACACACACACACACATACACATACATATATATAAATGCATCATGGTAATTGTCCTCATGTTCTCCCTCTCAAATGTATTAATTGGAAGTCTTGACATAGAGCACTAATTCCCGATACATGTGCTGCTTTAATTGTTACACTTATTTTTTTATTGTGTGTGTGTGTGTGTGTGTGTGTGTGTGTGTGTGTGTGTGTGTGTGTGTGTGTGTGTGTGTGTGTGTGTGTGTAAATGGCTGTAGTTATTTCTTACATCCAAACACACAGATGAATACAGTGTTTAAATCAGACTAATGCATATTGCCTATTATTAATCAATACTAATCAGTCATCTACAGTAAGTGTCTCTGGAAATGTGTTTCCTGAAAAATAAACTGAAATAAAATGCAAACAACTTAAACTTAAATTTCCAATTCAATAAATGTGTTAAAGATGTGTGTATTATTTAAAGCGTCATTATGATCCATGGAATAAAATCAACCTGAAAATGTGAAACATTTAAAAAATAATAATTTAATAGACAGCAATCAAGTCTATTTCGTCAGACATGAAACTCATGAAACAGATAATTCATTCTCGGTGGGTGCAAGAGGCTGAACATCTGTTTACCTCCACAGTCCTGGAAAGTATTTTGACTTAATTATAGTGGACAGCACCCACCACCCCCACCACGCCCCCAGAGCCCCCCAACACACACACACACACACACACACACACACATTGACACACGTATGCACAGAAAACAACAGCTCCCCACGTCTCACCTTTTGTCTGCTCTTCTCTCTCTCTTACACACACACAAGCTGTTTTACTACAGAACCTTGAGAACACTCTACACACACAAACGCACACACACACACACCCTTCTGTTGCTCTCTGTCTCTTCGTAGCCTCGTCCACAGCCTGTTCAAGGTGGGAATATTCAATCGTGCCGCTCTGTGTAAAAGGTTCTAAGATAGATTGGGGGAGGGGGTGTAGGGTGGGGTGGGGTGGGGGTGCGGTCCTGCCAGCAGAAAGAGGTGGACTTCAGAGCCGGATCCACATCTGCGTGAGAGGGAGTGCTGCTAAATCCGCTGATCCATGAGGAACAGAGAGAGAGGATCCTCCCTCCATCCTCTGTCTCAGCTGAACCGCTCCTCTGCAGACAGAAGTCACTGAGGGGGCAGCTGATGTTCATTTCTGCCCAACGATTAAGAGCAGAGGGGTATGTGTGTGTGTGTGTGTTAGATAGTGTGTTGGTGTGTGTTTCTGCATTGAAACGCCATTTCTCTGTGGCCACAGTGGAAAGAGCGGGTTGTGGTATTTGTTTGGGGGAAGTGCGTGTGTGTGTGTGTGTGTGTGTGTGTGTGTGTGTGTGTGTGTGTGCGTGTGCGCGCGTGCACCCACCCGCCCTCCTGGGGGAAGGGAGTCCAACGCAGATGGCAAATAAAGTATGCAGCCCGAGGCGAGAGCACATTATGCTAATTCTAATGTCAGCTGTACTTTAATATACGACTCTATTTAATCACCCCATTATTTCCTATTTCCATATGAAAAAAACAGAGAGAGGGAGAGAGAGAGGACTGCTCATCACTTTATTTGGTAAAGTGCAGAGACCCATGTTTTATGGAGTGTTTTGTGTGTGTGGGGCTGAATGAGAAAACACATTCTCTCCTAAGCATCTGCACAGATACTTTCTTCCTTTCTCTGCTCCCTGTGTTTTGGTCTCTCTCTCTCTCACACACACACACACAGTTTGAATTATAACCTACTGTGTCTGCATGTGTGTGTCTGAGGGTTATATCACATAACTCTTTATTCAAATTTTCTTCATCAGTGGAAATAAAGGAGTTAACAGAATGAATGTGTGCTGCGTCACCGTATGCAGCCATTCATCATGACATCACTAAATAAAGAGGCTCTGCTAAGAATTACTCTGTCACAAATGTGTGGAATTGCAGGTAAAAATAAAATAAAATCTGTAAATAGTGAGAGCGAATTATTTGGATAAAAACAAAAAAAAAAAAAAAAAAAAAAAAAATGCAAATTTAAAGAAATGTGTCAAGTGAAGACACAAGGAAAGGAAACTTTTTTTTTTCAGAGAGATCAGAGGGTGAAAATAGTGAATGTGTGAATGTCAAACAGCAGATGTTAATGCAGTGGTTGGTGGTGACAAATATATTGTCAGATATTATATATGAGAGGATCAGTGAACTCAACACACACACACACACTTGATTTAGGTTTAGATGTGCAGCAACTTCAGTCTGTCAATGAGGAGACTCTTTCTCTGTCACTGCTGCTTTTTAAGCTTCTCTCTATCAGTGGAAGTGCGGTCTGGCCCTTTGCCTGTGTTTTGTTTGGCTCACATTCTCTCTCTCTCTCACTCACTCACACACACACACACACACACACATGCACAGACACACTTACACACTCTGGCAGCACAACCTGTTTGGACAAGTGTGAGTGAAAAGGAAAGTGTGCGCTGCCGTGGATAATAAAACTGTATTCTTTTTTTTTTCCACATTTCTTTAAAAGGGTTGATAATTTTATGGACTCAAAAACACACACACATGCACGCATACACACACGCATATATATTATTTTTGACAGCTGAAGTTGTGTCACTGCTGAGAAAAAAACTGTGATAATGCGTAGTTGCCGTGTGTAAGAATCTGACCTTACAAACACAACAGTGGTGTGTGTGAGTGTGTGTGTGTGTGTGTGTGTGTTTGGGAAGCAGCAGCCATATGGAGGAGACACATCCACACACTACACAGTGACGTCCATGTCTCCCTCTCGTCTCCGTGTGTTGCTTCACTTTCTCTCAGTATAAAACTCTCATTACTGACTGATTCCAGTTTTCACTATGATTCAATTTGCCATAATTACTGAGGCTGTCGCTAATAAAAAAGGGAAGAGAGGGAACGGCTAGAAATCCGGTGCGAAGGTCAACTGGCAGTTAGCGGCGTTCATTTTCATCTCAGTGTATTCATCTGGGGAGGCTAATGGCCCAATTTTCTCCCCCTCACTCCTCAATAAATATTGCTGGAATTACAGGTTAAATAGCTAAATTAAATCACAGCTATTACAGATGAGGGAGAGCGAGGAAGAGAGAGTCAGAGAGTCAAATATGTACAATTACACAGGAAGCTGAGATCGCCTGAAAGTGTGCGATTAATGTGGCGGATTATTACACAGATGATTTTTTTCCGTGCGGCCGGAGGCCGAGGATAAAACAAACCTGAGAGAGTGGACTGCAGAGCCACAGTCAAACTGACTGATGGAGCATTTACATCCACACACGGTTTGTTTCCTCTCTCAACCCATGACTTTTAAACATGTCTTAGCCTCCTAACACATTCCTCTGACTGAACATTACTATATCAGATGATCAACAACAATGTGTACAAAGAACATTCTACCACAGGTTTTAAAAGTCTTATAGGAGCCCATGTTAAAACCTGTTTTTTTTTTTTTTTTCTTTTAACAAACAAGCGAGTGCTCAACAGTTCTGAGAAGATGAGGACAAATATAGTGATCAATAGTTTGAACTCTTCTCCTCAAGAACTGATGGAGGAACATTGGTCTTTAAGACTGACACGGTGTGCAGAGGCTTGGTTTGTTTTCCGTCGGCAGATCAGATGTTTCCTGTGCAGTCGAGGTGCAGTGGCTTCAGGTGAAAACAGAGAAGCAGAGGTGCAGTATGAAGAGACGGGGTTGATACCATGTTTGTACACAGAGACGGGGAATGCCAGCTTGACCGCAGACCACAGGACTGCTCACCTGCATCCCCAGCTCCCCCACCCCCCTTCTTCCCCTCCATCCAATCAGAGGAGAATTACAGACCTGAGCTCGTTTGCACACAGGAAGTGCAGCAGCAGAAGTAAAGAGGAGGTGAGATATCAGTACTGAGGCATTTATATACACAACGAAGCTGACATGAGCCAAGAGTGCAATGTGTGTTGTGTGCGTACGTGCATGTGTGTGCGTCGCCCTCTTGTCCTTTTGTTGCACTGGTAGAACATTTCCTGACAATTTTATTTACATTATGAATCCAGCAACACCATTAGCATGTTTGTCATCTCTACATGCTGCCCCCTCCCTCCACACACAGAAGCAGTATTCCTCATCCTGACTTATGCCTTGTTTATTACTATCATAGCACAGCAACATGCAAATCAGACAATGTGCATGCGTGTGTGTGTCTCCATCTCAGACACACAACACACACTCCTACACGTGTACATACATCCATGCTACGGTTAGAGCTGGAGGTGAAGTGTCTCCTACTGAGATCAGTTCAGAGCAGAGCTCCTGTGTGTTCTCAGTTTGGATGAGGTGGCCTGAGTGCAGCTTTAACGTCATCAGCAGGTTTGTAAATTGGCTTCAATAGTAACTAAACCTGCTGCAGGACCACACAGCAACACGTTTAATTAAAATCTCCCAAACTGAGAGGGTTCGGTTTTTATCTGCTGCGTCTGAGTCGCTGATTCACCGCAGCTACTTCTCAACTCCACCAGGCCACACAACTCACAACTCCTTGTGGGGAAACTGAGTCATCTCTGAGCTCAGCTCGCCACAGATGCTGTTGGCTTAAGACCAAAAGGCAAACCCCAAACTCTGCTGCTGTACAGGCTGTTACTGTCGGCCCACATGCCCCTGGCTGGCTTTCCATCCAACGTTATTTTTTTTTCCCTTTCTTTTGTGAATTATGATGTGTTGGAGGCGAAAAGCTGAATGGAAAATTTAGAGTAACTTGTTTTGGAAATTTTTGTGCTCATGTAAACTTTTTATTCTCACAGAATCAATAATCATTGTGGGAGAGTAAAAAGTGGCCTGAATTTTTTTTTTTTACACAGCAGCTGCAAAATGGTTCTTACTCTGTTGTTGTTTTGCTTGTTTGATTTTGCCAGAACTTTCCAAGAAATCTATGTAATAACAGAAATAACTGTGAATCTAACAACAGAACAGAACCATTACCGAGTGTCCACACAGGCCTGCTAAATATCTGAAATTTCTCTTCACCTTTCATGGAAATTGTTTCCCCATTTCCACCAGGAGAAATTAGTTGATCTACCACAGCTAATCCAAACAGTAAATGGAGGCAGGACAATGTTAGACGGCATTAGAGGAGAGAGTGGATGAAGAGATTTATGTTTGTGTCGGCTAACAAATGATCTATTTGTTTGAACTTTGTCTCTGTACAAAACTCCAGTTAATCTCAAAATTTAGATGAATCAACTGAGGAGCGCAGGCGCCAGCAGTCGCCCGGAGAAGGTTTAGGGTTTGATTCAGTCTGATGTTATGTTCGTGTTTGAACAGCAGTGAGTGGCACATCTGTCCAAACTACATTTGACAGGGAGGCTTCGGGTTGCATTTCCACATCTCATCCACACAACAGGAAGAAGATGTTTGCTATTATTAATCCCACCTACAACGCTCGGTTGTTCACAGCTCAGTTCACTCACCCGCCATGTATTTGTCTCAGAGCCGCTGACAGACACCTGCTGACCTCACTAGTAATGATCTGTTCTGTCCTTTACTACTCCTCTCTCTCTCTCTGTACAACCATGTTTTCTCTCTGCATGTGTTGAACTTTAGCATCAGCCCATGGTCTCCCCGTTATCCAGCCAACGAAGGATTAGCACTGCGCAAGTTGTGCGTGAGGGGAGTGAGGGAAGGTGCTTTGACGATCTTATGTCATGAATTTTAAAGGAAGGCTTAGCTGATCATAGCCAAATTCAAACAGCTCATTAGGGGGTGAGGAAGAGCAGCAGGAAGAGGAAGAGGAAGACGTGATTGTCCGTCCCTCACACTTCCATGGTGTTGGAGTCTAAATAAGGAGGTAGGAAGCGATTTAAAACAAACTGCCACAGCAAGTATATGTGTGTGCGTGTGTGTGTGTATGTGTGTCCCTGTCTCTGTGCCCTGTTAACAAATTAGAGGGATTACCAGAAGAGAGTGCCAGAGCATAGCAGCTAATCCTGCTGACTGGCCCGCACCACTGCACCTGGGAGTGTGTGTGCATGTGTGTGAGGGGTGTGGTGGCAGGGAAGAGCCTGCGCGAGGGCATTGTCCTCCTCAAAACTCACCCCCTGGTGCCAGTGGTCTCCCTAATCCTGGACACACAAACACATCATAGCATGCAGCATGAAAGATGCACCTGCTGTGTGTGTGTTGAAGGGACAGTGCAGAAGATATCACAGCCTTTAATACTTATTTTAAAAGTCATATCTTCAGGTTTGACATGTGTTCATGAGGTGTAACTACTTCCACAGTTTGAATAAAGTAAACAGCTACTTTATGTCTGTGGAGACTGTAGAACTATTAAAGTGTTAACGTGAGGTTCAGGATCCAGACAACACTCCAGCCCAGTGTCTGATTCAATGTTCAGTGTGACTGCACAGTGACAGTGTGTTGTATGCGGGTGGAGATTAGGGTTGATGGAGGAGTGTATGGTGCATCTGTGCTTTAATGAGCATAGTTTTGTACACAAAGAGGTCACTGGCACTGAATGTGTGGTCCAGTAGGGACACTGAGCTTCATGTCTGAGTGGTAAATGTGTTTATAATGCTCACTGTTACATATTCCAACCCCCCTGCCCTGCTGTCAATCTCAGGGGTTCGGGGTTGACCAGTCACCATCATCCCTAGGGCACACATAACCATTTAAAACTCTATTACACCTGGGATTTATTATAAGAGACCGTCAGTCGTTCCCTGGTTGTGCTGAGCCAGACTCTCAGAGTCCAGGATCCTGTGAGGACGTTTCCTCTGTGGACACTGAGAGGTTTAGTCATTGACATCTTGTCAGGTGAAGAGTTGGCTCCATCTCTGTAAACCACAATACAGAAACTCTGCCATGAGCCTGATTTGACCAGGACAGCAGTCCAACACATTTTTGGATCCTCCTCTCTCTCCTCTACATCTCCCTGTCGCCTGCCCCGTCCAAATCCTCCCCACATCCCTCCCCCCTGTATGAAGCTCGTCCAAACTGCGCACTGCCAAGTGGGAGTCTCCTGGAAGACACACACACACACACACACACGCCAGAGCCCTATCCCAGACTCTGATGTAGCAGTGCCCCTCCTGTCTGAATAAGACATATTACAGCCTGACAACGGCATCTCTCTCTCTATCTCTCTCTCTGTCTCGTCAGGAGTAAAGCGTAGGTTTATGAATTCAACATTACGCCCTCTGATCAGCTTCACCTTTTCAAATCTCAGAGTGCAGCAAAGATCTTGTAAATGTAACCTTTAGCAGCTGTTTAAATAAAATGACAGAGTAAAAGAAGTCGTATCTGAGTCGACTAACTTCACCTGTGGAGACACAAGTGGAAAGAAACAGTTTGCAGAGGTGGAAAAGAGGTGAGGCAGAGGGGGAGAGGGGGGTAAAAATGAAGGAGTGTAGCCCGGGGTCTGAGTGTTATGGTCAGACTCCACTTGTTTATACAGAAATGGCAGCGAGAAGTAGGAGCTGAGGGGGGAGTGAGGGGGGCAGGTCGAGGACAAGAGCAGATCCAGACCAGATGGAGGTTAGAGGAGGGCATGGATGGAGGGATGGAGGGAGGGATGAGGGGACAGGTCTGTGTTGAAGGCCTTATAAGGTCTGGATAAGTGGTGAGCTGTGGAAAGAGTCCCTGCAGAGATATATACCTGCAGGGACACATGAGGAGCCAGAGGAGGCCTCTGATCAGACTCAGAGTCAGGATCAGGCTCAACTTGTTTAAGCAATGTTCATAAAACAAGGTTAATGCGTCATCATTCATATCATTATTATTTCTCTTTCTGTAGGTTTGCCCTTCATGTCTATTGTTCCATAATGTGCCCACAGCTCCTTTTTTTTATCCTGGACAACTGTGTGTGGAGCAGCCACATGCTGGAGTTTGCTCCGTCACTGAAACTGTGTTAGACGCTAATAATATATTCCTGTTTCATTTTAATTGAAAGAAAAATAAATGGATGCAAGTCTGTATGAGTGTAAATAGTGTAGAAATCTACAACACAGAGGAAAGGCCTCAGTTACGACTCAAACCAGTTAGGATTTGTGTCAACACCACAGTTACAAACACTTCCACTGCTGCATGTGTGCGTATAATGCAGAAGCAATAATGTTACTGCAGCGGTTACCACTGGATTTTCCAGTGTTTGTCCCACACATAAGTGTCAGAGGGTTAATCTTCATCTATATAGATCTAATCAATTTGACCAAAGTTATAAAGTCAGTCTCCAGTATGTTGTTAAAGGAGGCAGTGTTGGCTCTTCACATGTTCATCATTACACCCGGTGAGTCCACAACACTGATCCGAAGAGTCAAGATAATTATCCAATTATCTGTCAACCAATCAGTTTTGTGGACAAACTGGAATGGTGTGGTGAGTTAACACTGCATGTCGGCAGTAACAAAAGAATATAACCACTATAACCATATCCAGTTGTTATAACCTGACCTTATACTCACTGATCTGTTTGTTGACCCCTCAGTCAGGACTGAGAGATGGAATATTCAGGATAAAAAATGAGGGAAGGAGAGGAGTGCCTCAGTTCTCCTGTTGTCTCCACAATAACTGGAAGCAGCCCTGCTCCCATAACTACTACAATCTGTTTTCATTTGCAGAGCCTCATACCATCACACACATACACATGCACACACACACACTCACACACAGTCTGAAGTCTAACAAGGCTGTTTTTCATCTCTTAGAGCAGAAATGCGCTGGTTTTATTATCAGTAGAAACTACAGCTGCACTGTCATATGGTCCGCAGTCAGTCAGTGTGGTGTGTTTTACTGACTCAGCACACACGCCATCCTCTGATTACACACACATATTACATGGCATATATGAGGACATGTGTGCACACTGTAACACACACACACACACACACCAGTGAGCAGCCACTTCCTGCAACACCTTCAAATGAGTCTGAGCAGTTAAGGCTGCAACATCCTACGACATGCTGTTTCAAACCAGCACTTCTCCTCTGTTAGTGTGAAAGTAAGGCTACAGAAAGGAGGAGGGGGTAAAGCGTTAGACAAAGAGGAACTAGACTAACTGGAAAAACCTCTTTTTCAAGACATGAGTGTTAGAGGCCTGCAAGAGAGAGAGCGTGGGAGAGCTTCATATCTCTGTGGTCACACAGCAGCCAAACACTACAGAGATGTGACAGACAGAGGGACAGATGATAAGTGAAAGTGGGAAAAAATGTTTTTATTTATCTCAGAGACACACATAACAAACAGGTAAAAAGCTTGACTGGTCTGTGGAGGCAACTCCACAGATCAGATTTTTTTTTCCCCAAGGAATCCAGAACCCTCGACCCAGTTTATGTTCCTGGGTCACACTAACTGCCTGATAACACAATATATCTGTGGGTTATGTGAGTACCCACTCACAGTGGAATCATAGCTGGTATTAAGAATGTATCTGGGTTAGGCTGTCAGCATTAGTTAGATAATAGATAAGCATATCATTAACAGAATTTACTTTAAAGTTACTGCCTTTTGAATGTTAAAAAAGTTATGGCACCATCAAAATGAACAGGTTTGTTTAATTCAGAGAAGTTATTCAGATGAGTAAACCAGTAGAAAACACAGGTAACAATTACTTTACAACCCTGATGTACCTCATCATCAGACCTCTAAAAAGACACATGTCTAAAACAACACCACTACTGTTTCATCAAGAGGATTGTTCAGATTGAGTGGAAAAAAAACATTGCACGAATGTTAGGTAGGTTCCTGAGTTCAGTCAGTTTGTATATGAGCATGTGACAGATATTATCGATAATAGCAATAACAGAAACCTTATCCAACTCTTTACAGTAGGCTGGTTAGAATGTGTTTCTGTGCATGATGCAAGATCAGCTTTTCTGTCACACACACACACACACACACACACACACACAGTGGCAGTGTCGGTCGGAGCTGAGCTCATTAAACTCAAGAACTGACCATTTAGGTCAAAACAATGTGTGTTGACTAAGTATTGTGTAGTTGTGGTGGTCATGCTCACATCAAGCTACCCAGGATGCACTCTGATTTCCCTTGCTATCAAGATTTCTCACCACAGGCAGATGGTGGAGCTGTGCAGGCAGCCATGACGGGAGGTCTGCCGAGGGCCAAGTCCTGCTGGCGGACAGTCACACTGTATCCATTGACCAATGACAGCTGGGCAGAGGAGGAATATGTCTCAGGCCTGTGGTGGGTATGAATGCCTGCATGGGCGATTGTACAGTGCTGCAGTGCACCTAAGCAGCTTGATGACATAATAACATCCTATAGAGCCAGGGGGAGCTGAAACAATGCAGAAACCCTCTGGTGACTGAGCTGTGCCTCAGACAGGTAGACAGAAAACACTGCACCTGCCAACCTGCAATTTCCTCCTCGCCCCCTTTTATCTGCAGGCCTTCAAGTGGTGCCAAAGGGGCAGTTATGGGATGTGGTGGTTGGCCTGGTGTGTTGCAAAACGGGCCAAAAATGTAGCTGTGTGTCATGCGCATGTAAAAATGTGTGTGCAGACACAAGCATTCTCGGTAAGGGAATGTGGGACAACATATGAAGATGTTTCTGAAAATAACACGCACTGTGAACCAGTGTGTGTTTTCAGTGATGTGTACATGAAGTGAGCAGGTCATCTCAGTTACATAAAAAGAATGAAGAAGAAGAAGAAGAAGAGCCTGGTTCTAATCACAGGGATTATACTACCAGTTCTTGGCCCCCACCCAACTTTGTTTACTTGGTCACCTCCCTCTCTGAGCAGCAAATTCCACCAGTGACGAGCAATTTCAGTCATACCAACAGGTAGAAAAGATTGTTCCCACATGGGGAGGCCCCTGATCCATAGACACATGCTATAACTACCTAAATAACAAAGTAGATATAATTTAAATGCATTATTTTCTTTCCTGGGGAACAGGACATAGGCTGCTTTCTCAGGAGAAAAACTACGCATGCTATTGATTTATTTACAGATGAAAAAAAGAGACAGCCGCAGCCCAGCACCTCTCCTCCGGCCCTCTTTTTGTTATCTGTGATGTTGCCCAGAGAAATCAATAGAACAACTGTAGCTAGCAAGCTTTGTTTATCTTTTCCTCTAAGTGAATAATTCAGGGGTGTCAGCGAGGGTGAGGGCAAAGCTTTGATACAAACGAAAGGGTTTGTTGTTCAAGGGGGAAATCTAAGCCCCCACTCCATCCATCTCTTCTTCCCCAAAAAGTCTGGAGGAGATGAGAGATGCTGAAAGCAGTTCAAAATCTGGTTGTGAGTAAAAAATGGAGAGCAACTGCTGCCCGACCAGATAAACCAGCATCCTTTCCCACCTGCTAAAGGCCTTGAACTGCTCCAGTTCAAGGCCTTTAGCAGCTGGAAGCAAAACGAAATCCACCATCACAGAGACAGCGAGACAAAATAATCATTCAGTAGATATAACAGACCCTCCCTGACGATATTTATTCTGCTGAATTCATTTGTACATACATCAAACAAAGGGACAGAAGTAGTATCTGGGAGAATGAGGACTGAAATTCCAAAATCTCAAAAGTACCATTAATGCCTTTGTCAAACAGGTTTTGGCAGATGAGGTTGCAAACATGGTTGGATTGGTTTTAAATGGAGTAAAGGCTCGTGCTGAGTCCAGAGGGGTTTAAGGTTAATAAAGGGTTTTTAAGGGGTTTTCAGTAACAGGAGCTGCAGTGTCCAGAAAATGTAATACTAAACTGTCTGCTGTTTCCATGACATGACACAAACAGGGAGGGTTTAAATTGCTGTTGTGTCATGAGCTGTGACAGTAAGTCATCCCTACTTGTAGTGTTATGTGAAACTGTGGAGACTGAAATGCTCTCAAACAATGGGATCAACATGTATCTGTCAGGCGGTGCCACCCTCGGCTGCATACACACACATAGGCACACCACGGATGACAAGGCAGCAAACATTTCCAGCGAAGTTGCTAAACCTCAGCATCCCACCTTTGCCACGGACACAAAAGCCCTCAGTCCCTTGTAATTGAGGCTTAAATCCTTCCCTAACATCCCCCATCCCTCACTCCTCACCAAACACGGATTGTGCCGACACAGGGCCCCTAATCCTTCCCAGTTTAACCAAGTGAGAAATTAGCTTTTGTTAAGTGGTGATTTGGCCGGTGCTAAACGCCAACAGCCCATTGTAGAGGAGAGGGGCAGTCATGAGTCCCCCCACCCGCCCTCAACGCAGCGAAGTACTGTGGTAATCCCATCGTGTCCGTGCGGCTGTGCTGGAGCTGCTGCTGCTGCTAATGTGACAATATTACCAAGTTATTTTTAGTCAAGATTGTTGTTTCTCTGTTGTCCAAAGAGGTTTTGAAGCATCAACATGTCATCTCAGCGAGCAGAGCTTTCTGTGTGTATTACCTGTTTCTAAAGCGGTGTGTGTGTTTTGCAGCATAGTCAACCCCACTCCCCTCCTTCTCCTGCTGCCATCTCTGACTTTACAAAATCAAATCTTGTATGCAGAGTTGTAGTAAAACCACCAGTGTCAGGTTGATAGACGACACAAGAGACGGCTGCGGGTTTCAGATCCTCAAAGCCTGTGAGGAAGAGCAGGCTGCACAGGCAGGAGGAGACAAGACAAAGCACAGCGTCGTCTCTGAGACTCAGCAGGGAGAAATCTGCCACAGAAATTCCTGTGACTTGGTCTCGGTCCGAGTAAAACTCAGGAGTTAATTCAGAGAATCCTGCAATGGCAGGGTGTTATAACAGAGCTGGAAAGCAGGAGATATTTTCAGGCAATAAAAAAGGCAAAAGAAGACCAAAGAGCTGCTGGAGAGAGAGTTGGCAATGACCCACGTGCCAAACATTTTTTATGGCCAATCCCAGGCCAGACTGTCAAGTTTATTCCCCTGCTGTGGTAGGAAGATACCACAGTTCTACTGAGCACGGACTCACACACAGGGAGTTTGATGTCTTTATGTGGAAAACAGTAACTCTTATTCATACAGGACACAGTGTGGAGCCAAGTTCACCTTCTGCATGAATACAAATGCAGAAATCTGCTTAAGTGGTTTTGGTGAAGATTCATTTTCTTCGTTCATTTTCTTTGTTGTTGTTGTTTTTTTTTTTTGTGTGTGTATCACATTTTCACTGGACACTGGGTAATGACCCAGCACTGTTTTTTTTTATTTGTTGCTCTTCACACCATCCACACCACAACACACACAAATTACTCACTTGCTCAGACTAAAGTTGCGGCGTGTAATTACAGACGTGCACATGTTCCACACTAACGCAAAGAGAAAGTTGTATGCAAACACAACACATACACACAGCACACTGGAAGCAGCGGCTGCAGTTTCTCTGCAGACACACACACGCACACACACCACAGCCTCCATCGTGTACGATGACAGTGTACTCCTTCCTGCGGGGCCGACGTCCTGAAATATCATCAGCAGCGAGTTCAGATAAATACAGAGGGAAGTGTAGCTTAGCATCCAACCATTGTCGCCTCCACAAAGCTTCCCAATCAGCCCCCTTCAGCCTTTCTCCTCTTTCTATTCACTTTCACATACGACCTGCCTGACAGCAGCTCCCTGCTCACACACACAATTGGAAACAAGCTACACCTCGTGCTTTATCATCCGATCTGATCACTCCGAGTCACAAAGCCAACACACTGGAGGAGCCTCTCCCATCCACACAGGGATTATTCACCAGGAACCTATATTCTACTGGTAGATTACGTTTCCCTCTCGCAGATCATGTTTGATGACACCTGATCTGCTCATGTGACCACAGTAGACAGGACTGTACTTCAGTCTTCTGTTGTTTTATAATTTTTATTATGAATTATTTAGGACTGCTTTTAAAAATAATACGTCGACATGATTCAGGAGAAACACTGCACAGTGAATAGTAAAAATGCTGCAATTTAACAATATGCCTAATAACAATAATAATAACGATAATTGTAATATTTGTTTTGGTTGATATGCGTTTCTTCCCACAGCAGCAGATATGAGAAATATATCAGATTTATTAATTAATGCTGAGCCTAGTGGTTATAATTGTTAATTAATTATGTCAAAGTCACAAAGGGTTCATTTTAATGTCATGTTATTTTTAGAATATTTTCTAACAGCATGATCATCTGCACAGACAGAAACACACTGATGTCTCTGATTTTTAGTAATTTGAGTCGGACCTGTCACCACTCCAGGAGAGAGAAACAAACAGAATCCTCAAGATCACTACTTTAAACCGTCCACGGGTTGCCTGTGATTCACGTCCGTCCTCTTGGAAATGTGTGCGCGTTGGCCGGCACCCCACACTCTCCACGCTGCTAACAGCCTCTGGCTTTAATTCTGTCGCTGTGTTGAAATGAATCACAGACCAAGAAAAACACACACACTTTCTCCACGTTTCACCAGAATGTGTGTGTCTACTGTAAAACACACACAAATGACACATATAGTGCATTCAAAGCCCTATGCCAAAGCCACAAGCAAAAGGCCAAAGAAATTCCACAAATGAACGGCAGAACTCTGCAGGGACCGTGAGGAACGTCTATAACTGGGTTTCAGCAGGAGGTCTGTTAAACCTGATCAGCCCGGTGGGGAATTCAAATGAGCTCGTCCTTGAGGGAAAAGCTTTAAATAAAGGGAAAGCTTCTAAAATCAACCTTCACTCGCTTAAATGCCATTTTCAAAGAAAAGTTGATTTGCAGAAGCTGTTAAACAGCAGAGTAGACGTCTTCACAGGGTGCTGCGCCTTTACTAGCAACACAATGTGGATCATTTGGCTCCAAGTCTGTTCACGTGCGACTATGCTGAGAAAAGACTGCTTTTACATATTCCACCACAACACACACACACACACACACGAAGGGAGATGACGTTGTCATTAGAATTAGTGTTAGAACCAAATTATCATCTGTGAGATGCTGCGGCTACAGAATCTGAGAAAAATATCAAATCTGTGCTGCTTGAAATGAAGAACTAAGAGTAAACAATAGGTTCACAAATGGCTGTTCGCCAATCTTCTCTCTCTCTCTCTCTCTCTCTCATGTATGTGTGTGTGTGCGTGTTGTACAACTAAATGAGGAAGGATTTCGGTGAAAAGCTTCTCCGCTTACTCTTAACAATTAACGCAGATCTCATAAAAGTTATGTACAGACAGATAGCTGCTGCATGAAAAACAAACCACACACACACACCCCCCACCTTCCTTCCTCATCTCCACCCTGTCTTCATCCTCTCTCTCACACACACAAACACACACACACGCAAACACACACACATACACAGCCTCTTCTACAATCTCATCCCTGACGCCAGGACATCAATTTTCGCAAGTCGCCGAAAATTACCATGCATGAATGCAAAAAAGGCTGATCAGGAGTAATTAACATGGCTTCATATGCAAATTTTATTAATGCAGAACTACAAAGTCATTATGCAAATGAGGGTTTCATCGAGCCTCTTGACAAATACTCCCAGCTCCAGCCATCTAGCAGCCAGGATGGATGACAAGTCTGCTCACTCAGTTTAGACTGGAGGGTTGCCTGTGTGTTTTAGTCTCGTTAGCAGATTAGCACTGGTTAGCACTGGTGGCTAGCTGTGTGTGTGTGTGTGTGTGTGTGTGTGTATGTGTGTGTGTGTGTGCGGGCGCGTGCGCACAGGCTAGTCTGCGTGTGTAAACTGTGTGATTAGGGAAGTGGCTAATGGCTACACAGCAGAGTAATGAACCTGAGATCCAGGGGATGGAGGGAGAGGGAGGAGGCTGTGGGGGGGGGGTTAGATGATATGAATATGCATGATGTTCACTGGCTTTGATGATTAAAAAAATTTTAATATTTAAATGAGTGCATGCAAAGTGATTAACGCAGCAGAGAGGCGACGAGGCGAAAATCGCAAAAAGGGATTTTGAAAATGCTAAGAAGCACATGAGATGCTGCTTCGCCTTTTTATCCTCTATTAATGGTGAAAACGCTCTCTCTTTCTCTCTCTCTCTCTCTCTCTGTGTTACTACAGGTCTCTCTACCTCTGCTCGGTCTCTCCCAGCCTTCATGTCTCACTTGTTTTTTGCTCCTAGTGTCTGGTTTGTGTCCAGGATGCTGGATTTACAGACGTAGAAAGGTAGAAAGACTGGAAGAAGAAAATGAGGCTCTAATACACACACACACACACACACACAGAAGGAATTCTGAGCCATGTTGAGACTTCACTCTTTTTTTCACACACTCTCGAAGTGAGTTAAGTAAGTGAAATAGTGATTACTTCTTGACTGATGACTGTTTTCCAGAAATATTATTGTAGACTGAGACAAATGTAGTTTTCTCACATCATTCTGTGTGTGTGTGTGTGTGTGTGTGTGTGTGTGTGTGTGTGTGTGTGTGTGTACACATCCTTTCAGGCCCATTAAAAATGCATCAGGACTGTACTGTGTGTACACACACACACATACCCACCAAAATAAATAAATAAATAAATAAAACAAAGTGAAACTAGCCAAAAGCACACAGGATACTGAGGGTGAGTGAGGTAGCTAGAGACAGGAGGAGAGAGAGAGAGCGAGCAGCGATACAAACCAGAGTAATTACCACTTCAAAAAGAGCGGCGCTCCATCCGAGAGGCCTCCCAGCTTTATTGAAACAACGCAAAAAAACAAGAGCAGCGGGCGCCGTAATGCCTCTAAAGTACAGGCTGTTATATCAAACACACACACACACACACACACACACACACACACAGACACTGTGCCACAGCTCTGTGTTAAGTTTGTGTGCTTTCGTTTGGAAGATAAATAAGCATATGGTAAATATTTTAAGGACACACCACTGAGCTGCATGTCATTATTTATTAAGTGTGTGTGTGAGTGTGTGTGTGTGTGTGTGTGTGTGTGTGTGTGTGTGTGTGTGTGTACGTGAAAAATGTTTAAATGAGAGTAAAATATCCATCTTTATTTTTTTAATTGCATGTGTTTTCACTGTTACTGTCCACTATTTATTAATTATTCTCGTTTCTGTCTGATTATCAAATTAAAGCTGTGTGTGTGTGTGTGTGTGTGAGAGAGAGAGAGAGAGAGAGAAAACTTGGCTGGGAAACAAAAGACAGAAAAGAAAACAGAAAAAAAAACACACACACACACAGCGCAGTCTGTCAAACAACTCCAATGGATTAAAAAGGTGTCATCATATTTAAGACTGTCAGAACTACTGGCATTTCTGTGTGTGTGTGTGTGTGTGTGTGTGTGTGTGTGAGAAAGAGACAGAGAGAGAGAGAGAGAGAGAGACAAAGAGAGAGGGTGTGTGTGTGTGTGTGTGTGTTCGCCACTCAAACTGGACTTAGTTAAATGTCTGAATTAAACCTTGGTTGACAAGGCTTTAAAGGCTTCACAGTACTGTGTCAGGCGATGTTAAATGCTCCTCAGTGATGTGTACCGTGTGTGTGTGTGTGTGTCTTATAGTTAAAAATGACATGTTTCCTTCTCTTTTCTCTAATCCACTCTGTCAGGATTCCTCCCCTGGTGAGTGACTAACCTAACAGTCAGCTGAGGTGGTGGGGTTGGTGGTGGGGGATGGGGTGAAGAGGTTGCATGTTCAAATCCCCTCAACCAGAAACAAGATGTACTACAAGAGTCACACACACAGCTATCCATGACAGACTGCAGGTTGTCATTAAAGTCCAGGTCAACTGCTGCTAGAACTTCATCTTCTAACAAAATCACAACCGATCCACAATCACAACTAAAAACATCCACATTAAAACAGTAAAAACTGGTTATTTACCGCTTCAGATCCAGGCCGAAGAAACTGCATGTAAAATATGAAAATGAAAATGTTTGAATTTTTCTGAAGAAGACTAAGAAGTTGCAGACATAAGTGGGTCAGTTGATCCAACTAATCACTGCCCTATGTGTTGTGTGAAGGAAGTGTGTGTGTGTGTGTGTGTGTGTGAGACGTGATAAACTACGAGACAGAAACCTCAGGATCCAGTCTGAGCTGTGCTCTGTTCCCTGCAGGTGGAAAGGGTGAAAAGGAAAAAAAAAAAACATGAAAAACCTCCTGATGCACATGTAAATGTGTGTGTGTGTGCGCGCGTGTGTGTTCCATTTAACATGGGGAACAAATGGAAGTGAAAAAGCTTGAGAATAAAGGAGTAGTTTGACCTGCTGGGAGCCAATTACGAAGCGTTGTCGTCAGCCGTGTTCTGAGCTGACATTCAAACTCCCTGATCACTTTTCCCCTCGCTCGCTCTCTCCCTTCTCTCTCGCTTCCTCCACTATGTCTCTCGCTCTTTTTTTTTTTTTTCTCCCTTTCACCAGGTAATGAAAGGTGTAAAAATGTGCGGGAGGAAAAGCTGGGTCTGAGTTACAAAGAGAAAATTCCACCTGCCATATTTCAATCCCCCGGTGATTATGAGCAGGGCTGAGCGTGTTCTCTCCAAATTAAACTCCGGCTCCATTAATAAACCCCTCTGTCCTCTGCTTGTGTTAATAAGGTGCTAGTTGGACATATTTCATGTGGAAATTGTGAAATACCGAGGGTAATTTTCAAACATAAAATGTTATTGCAGCAATATAGTTTACAGTTGCCGCAGCGCACGTCCAATTGAGCCACTAATATGTTTTTGCTTTTAATGTGAAAATTATTGCGCGTTCTGTTATGAAGAAATATTGTGCAATTACAATGTGAAGCCTTCCAATGCTGCACATGTGGAGCTGATTTCACAGGAGGTTACAGTTCGATATATTGCCAGCATTTAAACACAGGAGGAAAAATATACTTATGCTCATAAATATGAATAATGCCGAGCTAATAACGTGGCCGACGCCAATCAATTAGTGCACACGCCTGAACGCAGCTCTGCACACAGAGTCTCACCCTGCAACAGCTAAGATATTATGTGTTAATGTAAAGCCATGCTGCAGTTGCAAAGCTAAGTGGTTCAGGCGGCTGTGGCGTCCACAGCAGCACGGCGCAGCTGCCTCACACACTCCTAACAGCATGGTAAAATATTGATGAAGTTCAGGCCCAAACACAGTGTTTTACAGTGCAGCCAAACCGCAGACTGACACGTTCAGAGCAGCTCGGTTCTGCTCTGACGCTCTAAATGAGGAAACAGGGTCAGGAGAGTCACCTGTGAGAACACTTCCTGTGGTGGCTCTGAGCCAGGCTGAGTGCTGTTGATGAACTTCGTTCTGTTTTTATCCAAATGTCAGCTTCTACACAAACCGCTGAAAAACTGCTACAAACAGATCTCACACAGGTGAACCAGAATAAACTGACTTCCTGAGTTACATAAATGCACATCAGCACTGATGCTGTTTAGTGGAGCAAATAGTGGTGACTTCTTTATTACCAAATATGAGCGTTAAACTTTTAGTTTATATTACATTTAGAATTTGGATTTTAATTACACAAACACAAAGGTTCAGACAGGAGTGAATTCACTACGACTAAACTTTTTTAAAAAAGGAGTGTGACGTCCACGAGTACAGGTTCAGTCGGTCATATAACTCGTTCGGTCTGTCACATCCAAACCAACCTGCTGACCACAACACAACCAAGAGCAAATGTTGGCTTTCATATGCCTTCATCTTTGGGAAGTTCATTAAATTGTGGGTAATTTTAGCAGCTGCTGAACTGCAGTCCTGTGCTTGTACAGACAGCGTCCTGCAGGAGGCTGGACAGCTGAATACTGTGCTGCTGCTCTTCCTCCTGCTAAAATGTCTCTTTAGCCAAATGAATGGGAGAAAAACTGGCCTCTTGTTAATCCCCCTCTCTGTGATTTCTTTTTTTTTCTGCTCATAGTGTTCTTCCTTCTTTGCTTATTTGAATTTTAATGAGCTTTTCACCTTTTTAAGCAGATGGCTTAGGCTGGATTTCTCCATGAAAGTCGGGGTGAGTCTCTCTGTCATGTTTTGCACAATTTGTTTCAACTAGCCGAGTCCTTGAGGGGGTTTAGGGCTTTGAGTGGGTAATGTGCCTGTCTCCTTCCTCTCTCCCTCCTCTCTGTTGCCCTATCCTAATGGAACGAACATCTCTCTCTTTCTTGCTGGAGACGACGAGCTGTGTCTCAGCAGCGTGCGACACAAAAGCAGAGAACGTGGAGTCATGTGTGTGATGTTAAAAAGTCCAGAATATTTCATTTGATGAAGAAACAATGGAATCTGAGGTTCCCGCATCTTTAGTGGAATACATAACTATAATTATGAGAGGATATCAGTATTGTATCCGTGCAAGCTGTGGTTAGCCTGGTTAACATAAAGACTGGAAGCAGGAGGAAACAGCTGGTCTGACTGGAGCCTGCCCACATCTCCAAACTCACACTCATTAATACACTGTATTTTGCTCTGTACGGGGCAGGTGCTGGATGTATTTCTTGGTCAACAACAGTTGGTCGCAGTGTATGATGGAGCCATCATACAAAAAAAAAAAAAAAAAAAAAACAAAACCTAAACCTGTGCCCACGACTCTGGCAGCCTACACTGCAGTTGGAACCACAGAGCTGTGATGCTGCATAAAGACACAACAGAATAAAACAGAAGTGTTCTTTGCTTCACTGGTTTCCCATGAATCACAGGGAAACAGTTAACAGTGAAAACACAATGTAAAACACATTTTAACTGTTCACATTCACATGGCTCCTACACCAGCAGACACAACATGTTTTCAGACTGCAGGCCTCTCTCATCTATAACACATCCAGCATGAGTGACAACAACTCCACCACCATCTGCTGCAACTAGGCCAGATGATAAACTTTATAATCTGTTAACGTGTGGATTGAAGAAAGGACACAGGTGTCTCTGAGGTGAACCAGGCAAATGTTTCAGCCTCCAGTTTTTATGTTAAGCTAGGCTAACCTGACTGGGTGAGATTAGCCTTGCTGTGACTGATCTTCTCTTCTGACCTTTGGGAAGGAAGCAGGTGTGTGTGCTGACCTGTGTGTTTGAGTGTGTTTGTATTGTTGTGCCTACCTCCTGATGCATTTTCCTGCTTGGGGCAAATTCCTTTGGGGGGTGTCCTCTCTCCCCTCTCACCTCCTCTTCCTCCCACCTCCTCCTCTTCTTCCGGTGTCACCTGGATGCCGATCTCCACCGGCTCCACCACCTTCTTCAGCTCAACCCGCTGATTGTGGTGATGAAGGCCGTGTAGAGCGGGACTCCCTCCTCCTCCTCCCCGGTCGGTCATCTTGTCATAGCAGCCGTTGGCCAGCAGTGGCGTTTGGCACTGCTTCTTCTTGTGCTCGATGAAGAGGAGAATGTCTCCCAGCGGGAAGGTCATTTGGCACTGGCCGCAGGTCAGCAGGTCGTGGTCAGCGTGGAGGCCGGGCGGCAGGGTGTGGGCCAGGCTTGGCTCCAACGGGTGGAGAGGAAGGCCGAGCGGGTGGGAGGGCAGGCCGAGCGGATGGGGGGGTAAAGAGTCAGAGAGCAGGCTGCCATCTGGTTGCTCAACCTCTGCTGTCCAATAAGAAAACAGAAGAGACATGACAGCTGATTAACACCTGCACTTGTTTCTTTAATGAGACCTGCAGCGGGAAAAGATGCTATTTTTTCACCTGCGTCACGGTATCACTGCCCTACCATCATGGTGCTTGAACCTTATGAAGCAAGATTCTGTCATCTCGTCACATCTGATGTGAACTTGAATGACAGAATTTAAAAGGTTTGAACCGTTCAAAAAAATGAAGAGGTTCAACCTTCATCCCGGTCTGTATGGTTCATCACGTCCTGCGCTGCCCTGTGAGGGCAATGCTTTACTCCACCTTCAGTGTGGCCCGTCACAACAGGGCTTAACACTTCATGAGACTTTCATTTACTCTCACACAAACACACTGTTCAGGCACACAACAGAAGAGCTACATCATAGTGTTTCCTGCCTTAACTCACGTTTCCTCCGAAGACTGTCAAGAGATGTTGTGACCACGACTAAAAAAGTGGAGGATGTGGACACCATCATATGCTTAAGGTTTTTTTTTTCAACACACGCTTCATGAATTAACGCACAGAGTTTGGTCATAATTCATGACCTGATCTGATATCAGTCCTGTGTGGGGGGACAACACGTGAAAGTTTTAATGTCCAGACAGTGAAGGAGCTTCTGGTCACATGTGAAGGAGTGAGGAGGTGACGCACTGAGTTAAAGAGGAGTAAGAGCAAAATCACCATCATCATCCTCATCCTCTCTGTGTCTCTCTAATACAAGATGATGGATTAGCAGCAGGTTGGCCATTTGTCTCAGCCTCCACATTAGAAATGCAAACAGATTTGGGTGTCAAATGCAGATGAAGGCTCCAGATGGAGCAGCCCACCTCACTGCATACCTGCGTTAGGTGTTTAAATCCACGGCTGCTTCTCACTGGAAACACACACCGAGTGTCAGTCGCTCACAGCACTTTCTGAACACACACAACACACTGAGCTGATTTTACCTGCTGCAGTATTTTTACTGTAATTTGCCAGTTATTAATAACATCACACACACACACACACACACAAATATATATATATATATATATATATATATATATATAGATATATATATATATATATATATATATATATATATATATATATATATATATATATAGATAGATAGATAGATATAGATATAATAACATATATATAGATATACAGAGATATATGTGTGTGTGTATGTGTGTGTGTGTGTTTGTCTGTGTGTGCGCGTGTGTGTGCATGTGTGTGTTCAGATTAAAAAATTTAAAAATCAAGGGGCAGAAAAAACTCACATATGGATACACATATGTATGCAGTGTAAACATACACAAATATTAAATGAGTATGTGTACATGTACAAAAACAAAAAAGTAAATTATTTAGAGTTTGGTGAGTAACGTAAGTTAATACATAAAAATATATATATATAATAATATATTTAGCTCCCATTAATAAACATAAAAAATATATAAATATATTCATATTAATTTGTTCCACAAATCTTCATGATGATTAAAATTTGGCAAAAACAAAATGTAGGCTGAAGCTTTCTGTTCTATTGTTATCTTTTATTTTGTTGCTACGGCTACAGAAAGAAAGTGTGTGTGTGTGTGTGTGTGTGTGTGTGTGTGTGTGTGTGTGTGTGTGTGTGTGTGTGTGTGTGTGTATTAGCAGGTGTATAGTGTGTGAGCACCATCAACCCATATTTCCATACCCCCCCACCCACTGTGTGTGTATGTCTGTATGTGTGTATGCGTTGCATGTTTGTACTGCATGCACCGTGTGTCATATCATGTTTGTATGTTCATGTTGTACTTACGGACACATACACAAATATGCATTGTGTATGTAAGTGTGTGTGTGTGTGTGTATGTGTGAGTGGCCTGCAGGCTGCAGCCATCTGTTCTCAGCTATTGAAACGAACGGTGCAGTGTGTTTCTCCAGTAATAAACATGAGAATAAAGCCAGTGAGCTGACCTGGAACAAACACACACACACACACACACACACACACACACACACACTGACCCACAACAGCAACTGAAAAATCAACTGTTATACTGATGGGATTCAAATATGACTTTTCACTCGGATGTGTGTGTGTGTGTGTGTGTGTGTGTGTGTGTGTGTGTTTGTGAAAAAACAATTATCAGAGCAGGATCAGATTCCTCTGAAACCACAGAAATATCATCATAACAACGTCTTAGAAATACCTCGAAGATAATGTTCACAGCAGCAACACAGACCGCAGCAGTAACGTAACAGAGGTTCCTTCAGTCGTATTTCTTCACACGATGCTGAAGTCAACAGAGTGTTTGCAAATGACAGACGTTAAAAGAAGAAGCATCATTTGGCCTGATTTAGGCCTCGGGTGAGTCAGGCGCCACAGCTAATTCTGTGGTTTCAGTGAACTGGGATGAAGAAAAAAGAACTCAATGGAAACGGAGAGGTTCTATAAAATTAAACTCAAAATATTATAAACCATCTACAGCACCTGGTTTGAGCAACAGGTGTTGGGGTTAAAAGACAGCATTTGGCTCGGGTGGAGGCCAAAAAGGCGCTTCTTTGATTTCCTGTCGGCGGGTGGAAGTTTTGATCGAGCAACGCTGCTGTCGTCTCTGGCTTCCTTTGTTTACGGCCTCTCACTGTAAATGTGCTGTTAATCCATCTAGACCCTTCACACTCCCCACACAACTGTCACATTAAACACACGCGCGCACACACACATCGGACAGAGTATTAGCAGCAAGCTGCTCCTCACATCTGCTTTCTCTTCAACTGTCTGTGATTTTTACCATTTTAACTACAACCAAACTTTCCACATTTTCATTGCAGCATCAGTCATTCGTCAGCCGCTAAGCTGCCACTCCCACATTTCTCCAAACATGAAGAAACTGACAGCTACCACATACTGCACACACACACACACACACACACACACTCTGCCAGGTCACTACAGCTCGTCACATGCTTCTTTCTTTTTTTGGGTAAATGTGATTTTTCTGTTCAAAATCAAAATGTTTTTTTTTTCCCTTTTTTTTTTTTTAATTCAGGGTCTTCCACTTTTCTACTGAATCATTCAGGTGCTTCACATAAAGAACAGGTCGCTCTCTTTCTCTCTCTCACACACACACACACACAAACACACACACAGACAGTAATGCAGTAAAAACTCTTTCCATGGCCTCCACACAGCCTGTACAATTATTGAAGTTTAGAATTTTATAAAGAGGAAGCTGCTCCTCATCCACACTCGCTGCTGAAAGTCTCAGAGCAATTACAGACAACATATTCGCTACGCTGAGGCGTGTGTGTGTGAGAGTGTGTGAGAGATGTGATTATATGTTGTACATTTATGTCATCCATGTCACACCAGCTCTCTGACCAAACTTTACTGTGAAGGTGTCACGTGTCTTTCTACATGTGTTAATCACTGCTGCACATCATCTCCTCACGTCGCCTCATTTCCTGTCAACGATCAACCATCAAATCAGATCCACTTTACTGACGTGAACTGTACAGTAGACAATCTATATGTATGTAAATCATCTGGTCATAAATACAGGACGTGTATAATGTATAAGTGTACATGCGTATGTGAATAAATGTTTCTTGTTTTCTGACCTGGTTTCAGACGGAACATGTTCATCTGACTTTTATCAGGAGGTAAATTTGGTCAGAGCCTGTCTCTGCATCAAAGACTATTCATTGTAAAGGGTGATGTGATGCACACAGAGAGCTAAGACTTGTGTGAAAGTGCAAAGCCACCTGCCCTGGAGGTGCTGCGACAGGAATGAAACGCTCCTCACGAGCTGCACAGCAGCTGTGCACCCAGCAGCAACCAGCCGCAAGTCAGTGCTGTTTAATACTTTTCATATATAATCATCAACCGGTGAATAACAGTGTCACTCACTTACAACACTGTCAATAGAAGCTTATAAAAGGTTTCACTTTAACATTCAAGGAAGAGAATTAAAGAGGAATTCAACGCACAAACACCAACAAACCACACACTTCATTTACGTCAGCTGTAACTTGTCATCAGTTCACTACAGTGCACACACTCACACACACTCAGACTGGCTGCTGTAGATGTCAGTCAGACACTGTCATGAATTTAGAGTTCATGGTGTAAATTAAAAGTGTGACAGAGAAAGACAGTCAAGTACAGAGTGTGCAGGTGTTGACAGTTAAGAGGTGAATGTGGTCTTTCAGCACTGATGTCATCTGATTAACACACACACACACACACACACACACACGTTACCCATCATTGGCAGAGTCAAAGCAGCACTGACAGCCTGAGAGCTCCCCCTAGCAGAGACACATGGAGAGACAGACAGAAAGAAAGAGGGAAGGAGAGAGACATAGAGGACTACAGAAAGGCTTTTTGAAGGGGCGGGGGTGGGCGGGGGGGGCCGAGCCTCAGCTGAGCAAACCGACTCTCTGGTATGCAGGCTACGGCAGGCTGTGTGTGTGTATCAGTGGTGGGAGAGTAAGTTCAGCCTGCTGATCAGCAGCATGAGTTTAGGCATGCTCTCATGCTCTGGCAACTGAACGCACTCTGCCTGACGAACGCACACACACACTAAGCAGTCACACACACTTTTATCACACAATCTGCAACACAAACTATTTTGTATGTTTTTTTTTTTTTTATGAAAAGCACAAAAATAATTAAAACTGTAACTTTTTTACATGTCTTACGGTGAATACAGGTCTAGTTTTTATTTTGTTACTGTGTGACACACACACACACACACACACACAATAACAACGACACATACTTCACTATCTACAGTCTTTACAACGAGAAAATATGTGTGAACTGACATCTGTTAGTTAAAACGGTGAGGTATCAGTCTATGTGAGTCTCAGTGTGACACTGACTCAGACTGTACGTTTGAAAGCAGCTCGTCCACACACTACTCAGTGCACAGAAAGGAGGAGTTGCCAGGTTCTCTCTAACAAAGACTTAGGCCCAGCAGGGTGCAGGGCTATTTGACAAGCCAAAGGGAAACATGCATCTCAAGTGGGCAACTGCAATTTACACACAGCCCTCTCTCTCTCTCTCTCTCTCTCTCTCTGTCTCTTGTGTGTGTGTGTGTGCTACAATGGGAGCTCATGTCTGTTTGCGTCTCTTCACACTAAATCAGCCTCTCGTAGGAAGGCTGGGGTTATTTGCAGTGAATGAGAAGCAGAAGGCACGTCTGCACCTTCGGGTATAAACTGTCTCGGTGTGGTGACACCAAAACACACTGGATCTGCCTGACAAACACTGAAACGTTAAGATTTTCACTGATGAAGCTTTGCCGTGCGTCTGAAGGAGGACCAGGACGGTCTGTTTGATTTAAACATAACAGAGGAAATGAATGTGAGTTTGGAGGAAGCTTTTTTTTTTTTTACTGCAGCAGGAGAATTAACGCGCAGATTATTACTCAGCGCTCATGGAGTACACAAACTGTAATCCCTTATTCAAATCACACACAGTTGGAAACAAAATGAAGCAGAGGAACCGTTGAGCTTAAGGACGAACACATGTGATGGATCATGTCTCTAATTGTAATTCTAATTTTTTCTAATAATTTTGTGCTGCTTTATGACAAACTGCATGTAAAGAAATAATCAATTTAACATCCACAAAATTTGCTTCACTGTTCCCAGCCTCTCAGGTGAAGATAATGACAGATGTTTTTTTTTTTTTTTGTGTGTGTGTGTGTGTGTGTGTTTTTGTTTTGTTTTGTTCATCTGAATGTGATGCATCATGTTTCAAAAGCCAAATGAAAATAAAATGTTCCAATTAAAGCAACGGGTCAGATGGATTTTAGGACCTGACAGCTCTGGAAGATTCACTAAGAATCTAGCGAAGGAGGCTCATGTGTTCATTTGCATATAGGTGTGTGTTGATGTCCACACATATATAAAAGTGTGTGTGTGTGGTGTGTGTGTGTGTGTGTGTGTGTGTGTGTGTGTGTGTGAGTGTGTGTGTGTGTGCATGTGTGTGTACTCAAGCATACTAAATTGGAGAGCATCTCTTACGCATGAATTATGGAATGTAGAGCATAAATCCGACAGTTCAGACCTGTTCTGAGGACACAAACACCAACGTGACTTTTACACACAAACACACACATACACACACACACATGCAGAGTGAGAGTAAGAGCTAACAGGAAGCTCATTTATTAACCTTCATCTGCAGCTCTGTCATTTATGTCTGTCTGTTAATGTTTCGGCTTGTTTTCTCTGTTCCTTGCTACAGAGGCCACGGTAACAGAGAATCATACATCTGCACAGTGTGACCCATTTCTAAATGTAACCGAGTCCACGCTGCAGGCCTACGTACGAGCTGCCACACACGACTTGTATCCGTGTTAAACAACCAAACCTCCGCTTGTCAGGAGTCGATGTGACACCTGCGCCAAACGCAGGGTCTTCAGGTCTGTGAGGCCTGACGGTACCACACCAAAACCCAGGCCCCGCAGCAGAGGATACAGCCAGGCCCAGAACTCAGCCTCCACTGGAAACATGGGTGTTAAGTGCACCGAGCCACCCAGGAGTTCACTGAGACACTGTGGTGTAAGTGATCTGATCTGGACAAGTCTCCCCTGATTACCGATTAGAGGTAATATTCACTAAAATGTTTAAGCTCCTTCACGTCCCCCCTAACACAAGCACGTGTTTAAATATGAGAGAATTCACTGTAAATTTCTACTTCCAGTTATCAAAGATTCCAGGACACATCAGCAGAGGCCAGATAAATAATTATTTCACTCTGGACAAGTTATGCGGCAAAAGTGTCAGCGCAAAAACCCAAACAAGAGTTTGCGTCAAAATAAAAGAAAGAAAGAAAAAAGAGGAAAGCGGTGTATGGATTCATCTGTGGAATTTACGTTAGATTTTATGATTAAATGTAAAAAAAAAAAGGTGGGGGTAGGGGTGGGGGAGTTATTTTTCTTTTCAAATAAAAAAAAAATGTTCCAAATGAATTTTTCAGCAATAAGAAAACACGGGTCCTTCAATTAAATATAAATGTGTCATTTAAACGTGTTTTGACTTATTTTTGCTCTGCGTTAGAAGAAAGTGCCGCGAGGGGAAACCCGGGAATTATTCACACTGTTAAATAATCTAAACCGACATTAATATTACAACCGGGGCAAGAAACAACTTTACACCGAAGCAGCAGAAAACACCGTGAACGGGACTGAAGAGTCGAACTGAAGCTGGACGAGTCTGTTAACGATCCAATAAGCTGAAGAAAAAAAAAATCAAATGAAAGCTGAGACACCGAGCGGATCATTTCTCCTCCTCAGAAGCAACTTTAATATCCGTGTTAGAGTAAACTCTTTATCTCCACGTGGAAGAATTTATTATAATTAAATTGTTGAATTCACAAGTGGCTTCTTTTGGTTTGTTTTGATCCCACGTGAAAATAACGAGCTGCTGTTTAATGTGTTCGTCTGTGTGAAAGTAAATCAAAAAGTGATAACAAATGTCGTCTGGAGGAATTAGAAAAAAAAATGTTTTATTATCACTGGAAATTAAGTGTAATTTTGCTCCGATGCCACAGTTCAGTATAATGTCATTAAAGCACAAGCTGTAATAATAAAGAAGTCATGTGTCAGTAAAGCACCGGGACTGATCTCCGACTTCTCCGCGAGCTGCTGTTACACTAAAAGTCTAAGACGCAGCCGGAGCCTCGTCTTCCCTCTGTGTCAATTTGATCTAAATGATAAAACATTTATTTACAGATCGCAACGAGCACATAAGTAAATTAAGGCCTTTGTTTAATTTTATCAGTTAACCAGAAGAAGAAAAAACGGCCTCCAGGAGCCACTTTGTCAAACTTTCTGTTCCAAGTTTAAATTGTTCGTTTTTACGCACCGATCATCCCAAAGAAAAATCCCCAGAATGACACAAAAAATAATGTGACTTGAGTTGTGGAGGTATGAAGTTTTTGCAGGAATACTTACGTGTTATTTCTCTCTGGGACAGGTGCTGCGGGTTCCCCTGCTTGCGTCGGGACATCGCCCTGGCATTTACACTGGCATCGCCCGGAGAGCGGCGCTGGAAGGGTCGACTCTCCTCCTCCTGCTGCTGCTGCTGCTCCCGCTGCTCCGGTAAACACACCGCAATCTGGCCTCAAAACCGGCCGCTCGCTGGGCCACCCGAAGCTGACCGCGCTGCGCTGGCCCCGAATTCGGCCCTCGAACTGACCCCTCCGCGACGGATCTCCTTCCAGCGGGCAGCGGCTCCTGCGCTCTGCGGTGAGCGGCCGTGGCGCAGCGCTGGGCGGCCGGGCGCTCGGTCGGAGCTCGTTGCCAAAGTGGTTGCGCGCCTCCCTTGCTCGGTCGCGGCGGTGACGAGGGGGGGATAGTCCGGCTCTGTCTTCCGCTGCTTTTACACCATCTGTCAGGAGGAGAGCAGAGAAAGGAGCGGCGCAGGAGAGACGCGGCAAGGCGCGGGAGGTCGGCGGTCAGCTCCTGATGGTGGGTCACTACCTGTGTCCACTCTCCGGCCACCGTGGACACAACGTCCCTGTCCGGAGAAGCAGGTGAGAGGACGCAAATTAACACGGGGAAGTGTGTAGAATAGGAATCCAATTTTTTCCTCGGCACTTCACGGGGTGTCGCCAAGTGGTGGGCACTTCTTCTGCTGCACTGGCAGTGCCAGCCAGGCGGGCGGGTTAGGCTCTAACTCTTCAAGTCAAAGTCCGGTGATGGTTTGAGGACAAGCTGCCACCTTCTTTTCTCTTTGTGCAGGCTGCGGAGTCCTGCATCCCCGGGCTGAGTGTGGCTCTGTGCGGCTCTGTGTGGCTCTCTGGCTTCTACAATGGGAGAAAACTCAAGTTCAAGTGCGGACGTGACGTTCAGTCTGCGGTGAGAAGGGAGAGTGGAGACTGAAGAGCACTGGGGGCGACTAGTGGTGGCTTTCACACACACTGACACACACACACACACACACACACACACACACACATACACACACACTGTTCTCACACCCTCGCACACACTCGGGCGCGCGGCGCGCACGGCGGCAGTGGTCAGAGTCGCTCAAGTAATCTCCCTCAATGTCCCGTCGCTATCATCATTTATCTGTATTAAAATTTGACCTGAGGGGCTTCTGTACCGAGTCCACGGGATGCTGGACAGCTCGGACCAGTTTGTGCTCACATTTAAAAGGCACGCGGACACTTAGCGTGTCATTATACACAATTAAATAAGATACACACTCCTCCTGGACGACGTGCGTGCGATAGTTCGCTATTATTTTTTTTTTTTTTAAATATGAAATTCACACTTGACCATTTTTAAACGAGTTACACGTGCACACACCGTCACACACAGCACAGGCCTGAACAGTGAACTTCTCCTGCACACACACACACACACACACACACACACACACACGCCGATCATCAGTCAGCCTGTGGTTTATAGTGAAATGTTTACTAGGTGAGTGTGTGTGTGATCGCACCGCTGAGTCTGATCTCTTTCTGTCTTTAGCGGAGACAAGCGATTACACGTTTCACTCATATTCAAATGATTTCATAAAGAGCCGCGCGGAGTTTATGAAAACACTCATTGCTCTGACCAAGTTCATTAATAATGTAAAGAGCAGAGAATGAATAGTCACTTCACATGTATTTCGTACAGGCTGTGACCTGATGGTGACCTGACACCATCGACCCGACTAAAAAAAAAAAAAAAACGCACGTTTTACCTGCGAACACTCATAAAGTATTAATCAATAAGGTCATTATATTTACTAAAGCGAAAATAAAAACAAAGAGAAGAGGAAGCTGCACACACACAACACACCACTACGTGTAGGTGCAGACAGAGGCCCAGTTAGTGCGCTCACACACACTGAGAGTGCGTGTTTGTCAGTGCGGGCTGATGATGGATAACTGGTTCGGTGACAGAAAGCAGCGTCTCTGCTGCGGGCTGCTGACTGGCTCCCAGCAAAGGAGCATCTGATTTCCATCCTCACACGTCCTCGTGTGAGAGGAGGAGACTCAGAGGCACAACTTCAAAATTTGGTGACTTGGAGAAGGAAACGTGTAGGTTTGTGTATGTGTGGTGGTGCGTGCGAGTGCGTGTGCGTGCGCGCGTGCGCGTGTGGTTGATACTAGAGGCCTCGGTGTGTTTTAAGCACTGACACCCTCCCCTTCCATCGCCGCAGTCTGAGCTGGATTATCTGCTCTCACATTCCAAAACCTCTTCTTCTGTTT
Organism: Polydactylus sextarius; assembly: GCA_016801845.1. Classification (NCBI taxonomy): domain Eukaryota; kingdom Metazoa; phylum Chordata; class Actinopteri; family Polynemidae; genus Polydactylus; species Polydactylus sextarius. Next base: position 1,651,125 of record CM028919.1, read on the forward strand.
TTCCTTCATTCATCCGCGTGTCCGCATTTCAACTTCATGGCTGCATCTCTGTCCTCAACCGCGCCGCTTGGTGAACAAAAAGCACACTGGGGGGAGGTTGCAGGGCCTCAGGGTTTCTTCTTTTCATCCCTCCCCACCTCGCATACACAAGCCTGCAGTTTGTTCCCGGGCCAGGTGTTGTCAGAGCCGCGCATCATCCAGCGGGAGCGCGCTCCCAGTCCCCTCATCCAGCGGCTTTGTGTTTGGACTTCTTGCTACTTTTCCTGCATCGCCTGGAGTGTTGCCGCTCCTTCATCCCTCTTCCCCATCTCTCTTCCTTTTTTTTTTCTATAGTATATCTTCACAGGGGCTCGTCTCGGCAGCTTGGGCTGTCTCCCAACAAGCCAAAAGCCTCTCCTTATTTCACCACTATACTGTAGGAGGACATAAATAGATTTCCCATGCTCATTTACAAGAAAAAGGAGAGGATGGCAGGTTCGTCCAAATGTCTTTGTTGCGCACATAACAGAACACCCACTTTCATTTGGGAGGGATACATGCAGCACTTTGTCACAATAAGAGCCGACAGAGAGCATTATGGTGAAATGTAAATCATTGTCGTTTTTAAAACGCGTCAGTGCCACAGATTCTTCTCATGAAGATATGGGATTAAAGCTGAGCGGGCGGATGGACGCAGGGAAGAGGAAGAAGAAGCAGGTTCATATTCAGACGCGCGCGCGCACACACACACACACACACACACACACACACACACACACTGCTGATGTTACAGCCTGCCGTTGCCGCTTTGGGCCTTGTCTATGTTCTGATCTTCACCGTGGTGGAATCAACATCACTTTGTATGTGAAGTGACACTGCAAACCAACTTCACTACCCGGATGTGCTCCTTGTCCTTGCAACCTGATTGGCTCATTAGTCAGAAGACGACAGGTGCATCATTCCACTTTCTTATTGGACGTTTTTTGGAAGGCGACTCCTCACTTAAAGGCCATCAGTGTGAGTTATGACAGACGGTTCCTGGCATCCTGCTTTTGCCCTTCCTTCATTTGCATATATATATGCGGCTGTTTGTTTTTATGTTAATGCTAAATAAGCCTTTTTCCTCCCCCTCCCTCTTCTCGCCCATCTCCTCGGCTGGGCGGTTAAGTTTTAATTAGAGGGACGTGGAGGTGTCCTTTAGAGTTTTAAGATCACTTTCCCAACAACTGTTCACCACTAAACTGCTAATATTGATGTTTATGTGTTCAGATGCACGCTGGGAGATAAAGCAGGATGTGGAGAGAAACAAATGTGCACAGTGAGGTCACAACATTACAGAGAGGCTGTGACAGGAATGTTAAGTTTAGTGTGATTTTACATATACTGGGGCCCAGCAGACGGCCAGTCACAGAGAGATTAATGTTTTAATCAAATGCTTTTATTTATAAAACCGAGTAGATAACAGATGCAAAAGGGATTTCAGTTGAGATCTTTTTTTTTTGTCGTTTTTGGTCAAATCAAGAGGAAGAGTATCTGCTGTTCACAGTTCGGTCCTGAGATCAGGGCCAACACCACGGGGTCATTTAGCAGCTGCACCACAGCTTCAAGCCAGGTCACATGAGCTTCATGAGCCACTGATGTCATGGACTTTTAGATTTTGTCTCAGGGCATTTAAAGGACATCTTCTTCCACATTGGTCTATATCCGAGGCTCTGAGTGGATGATTGATGCGTCTGACAGATCCAGGTTCAGTTTACTTAAAAGAGTTCATATATTTAACAACAGATCTGCATGCAGCTTTTTTTTCTGAAATATTTTAGCGTCGGGTTCAAATATTGAAAACAGAAACATGATTTCAAAATCAGTAACTGACAAGTCCTTTTTTTTTTTCTTTTTTTTTTTTTTTACCAGAAAGCATCAAGTCTGAATGTCAGCATCATCCATTAAAGGCCTGATTTCCTTTTTGTATCCAGTCATCAGTAATGAAGAGCAGATTAGAAAGGCAGGTGCTGATGTGATGAGCTCTGCGCTGCTCCCAGCTCCACATGACGGCCCTCAGTTCTCAGACCTGCAATGCAACACCACCCTCTATTGGTCAGCCACGTGCAAATAACACACTATCAGCTGTCTTGTGTGTGAGTGTGTGCTTAACTCCCTGCATTGTGTGCGTATGTGTGTGTGTGTGTGTGTGTGTGTGTGTGTACAGATGATGGATCACTCCCAGCCTCTACTTCATGTTCTGTGTATCTCACACATTCCAGCACCTAACAGACCTGGATTAAGCTCCTCTCTGGTTGCTGTAGTGGTTTATTCTAAACAGTATTCAGGGAGACTCATTAATATAAGTTGTGAATGAGGAGTTAAGTGAATAAAACGCTGCTGTGATAGCTTCAGCATGGGCTTAAGAGCGAGCGTTTGAGGGCGAGAGGAGCAGCGCAGAAGCCCTTAAGCACAATTACAGATATCAAAGTTGAAATTATTTCTTTTAAAGGGAAAATGCTAATCATAGATTTATTTAGAGCGCGTTAGCAGCAGCACTGTGCTCTCATTACCAACACATACACATGTGCACGCTCACTTCAAGACCTTTTACTCTCTCGCTCTCACTTATTTCCTTCCTCCTCTTTCAAAGAGATTTATTTTCAGAATCATTAATTCCACTGCAATTATACCAGTGGTTAATGTATATGTTGGTCATTATGCACAGTCTCATATAATGAGGCAGAGAGACGAAACAAGAAAAAAGGACGTGTTCTCAACTCAAAGTGTAGCATCTTAATGAGCTTCGCCTTCAATTAGAGAGTATAGATGAGCAGGCCGACCCTGCGCCTGTACATACTGAGGCCTGGAGACACACTCACTGCACTGTCACTGAAACGTCTTGTTCTCACATTTAACACTTTCATCTTAAATTTTATTTGTTGTAATTATTAAGTCAACAGAAAAGAGCCAGTCATACAGTGAGGGGTGGTAAATTTAAGATGTAACAGGCGTCGCTATGTGTGAGGGGAAGTAAACCTACGTCATACGTCAAATACAAGAGTCTGAAAGTTGTTCAGCTACAGTGACAAGAGTCTGATGCTTTGTCCAAACATTCGTTCTGACATGAAACATTAACACAGCTCATCACTGCTTTTACTTTTATACTTTAAGTCATGAAAACGGCAGCACAACAGACACAAAGAAAGACAGAGAGAGAGAGAGAGAGAGAGACCATGCAGGAATTTACACAACTGAACTGAAACACTCAAAGCTATCAGCTTCTACTGAAGATGTAAATCTTTAAATCTCTAATCTCAAAGAAAACAAACAAACAAACAGGCCCAAATATATTGTTTCATTTTTAAAACGTCTCAGTCATTTTCACAAACTGTCTGTACGTTTGCCAAATCGTCAAGTCTCACACAGGAGAAAATATTGTCAGGGACTGACAATATATTACCAGTATGTGTGTGTGTGTGTGTATGTATGTGTGTACATGTTTTCCTACACTGTGACTTAAACCTCTTTACACACTCACAGGTGACATGGTGACCTATTTCCCTTACAGGGACAAAAAGCAGGTCCCCATAATGTAAAAAAAAAAAAAAAAAAATGAAGGTGAAGACATGACTTAAGGTTTGGTTAAGGTTAAGGTCAGGTTTAGATAAAGTTTAGACAAGTGGTACTAACAATTGAGATCTCTAGGGTTTCCAGGAAAGTCTCAGGAAATGAATGCAAGTCAATGAAATGTCCCCTGAAGTTATGGAAACCAGTGAAACTGTGAGTGTGTGTGAGACAATTTAATTTAAGACGGTTTAATTTTGTATAAAATCTGATGGATGATGCTTCAAACAGAACAATGATTAAAAAGACACTAATGGAGAAACTCTCACAACTTAAACCTGTTCTGTGAACGTCATTGTTGCCATGTGAAGCTCCATCACAAACACTGAAGGAGTCTAATCATGGCAGTGCTGTGTTAGCCGCAGGTGGACCGGACCGGTTTAGGATCTCACAGCCCGGCCGCAGTCGGCCACTGGCCACCAGCTACCGGCCACTGGGCCAAATGTGATTGTGTTGCTGAAGAAAAATGGCAGCCAAGTGTGACTAAATCAGGTTTGCTTGGCAGGCGGATGGCAGGCCTACTTCCACCACAGTCCCTGGAGGAAGCAGAGAGAGTGAGCAAACAAACGAGTGAGGGAATGCACAGCACAGAACACACACACACACACATACACACACACACATGCTGGCATCTGATAGAGGAACGTGGTGCTGCCAAAGCTCTGTATTCACCACAATTAGCTCTGTCCTCAGACGCTCATCCTAAACCCAGTAGAGCTGAGCCAAGTCCACGCTTTTGTTTTAAAGAAGCTCTCATGTCCTTTTTCTTCTGCAGCGCTGACATGACTTTTGGCTCCTGTCTAACCCACAAGTTTGTCCTCTCGTGGACAAAAACCAACCGTTCAATAAATCCTGAGCCAAGTACGTCCTCCCATCTTCTGTTAGAGCAGGTTTAATGAGGTTAATTAATGAAAGATGATAACAGGATATGATTTGGCTGTCAGAGTGCTCTTCCATGAACAGGCCCAAAGTGAATACACACACACACACACAGAGGCGGATTCATCCACAGTGCAACAACAATGATGCAAAAAAAAAAAAAAGTGAAATGAAACGTCTGCAGATTCTATCTAAATCCTGATCTGCACCAGTCTGGTTCATATGTAACAACAACATCACAACAAACATTATGTAGTCTAACACACACACACACACACACACACACTGTTGGTTCATGTCAATGAAACAGAGGTTCAGTTCTTATCAGATCTATCACTGTGACATGAGACAGAGAATTTAAATTTTAACAAAACTTGATTAAAAATTCAACTTGTTACATAACAAATAGGGTAAAAAGACAAAAAGTCAAATCCAAATTAACAGAACCCAGATTACGGCATACTAATGATGATCAGCAGTGTCTCTATCACACCGATACTGCTTTTGTACACATTTCTAGACCAATCATCAGTCTGTAATTGCTCAGATTTATTTTTAAAGGAGCCTTAAACATTTTTGACAGTTACAAAAACACCACCCACTATCATCATTTTCTGATCTATCTACACCTCAGCCCTGCCCATTACAACATTACAACGACCCACAATAAACATTAGCTCAGAAAAGTCTTTACCCAACCAAACAGATCCTCCAGCAGCTACCATGAACCGCTGTGACTGTCATTTAGTTTTGGTTGCTCAGTTAGTCCTGGTCTCTCAGTCAGTCCTGGTCTCAGTGCTAAAGGTTCAGGTGGTCTCTGTGTATAGCAACAGATGAAGTGACTGTCCCTCTTCAATGAAAATATTTACGACCAACAGTTTCTATGCTGATATTAGCCACTTAGTTTTATCTGAGTTGGCATCACTACAGGGACCTGTGTTTATCACTATCACCATCTAACAGGAATATTTCAGCCACCACCTACAGTGAAAGAAAACACAGTCACATGAACTATAGTGTCCAGCCTGCTAAACTGCATAATCTCAGAGTAACTGTAAACCATCCTGGTCCCTGATCCTCTTCTGTGTCTCTGTACATGATACCTCAGTAAAGACTGTGTTCAGGCTGCAGTGACAAACTCAGACCTGAGAGAAAGTGAGGGATTCAAACATCCATGGAGGATCTGGACTTTGTGTTAAAAAAGAATTGATTTTAGAAATTGTTTAAAATCCAACTCTCCCTCTCTCTCTCTCTGTGTGTGTGTGTGTGTGTGTGTGTGTGTCCCTGTCTCAGCCTTGGTTAATTAAGCAGCTCTGCTTCGTTAACTGTCCTCCGCTGCCCTCTTCTGGTCATTGTGTCCTCATATTGGACATGTTCAGCCTCTCACTGTTCTGCTGCTGCAGCTCTACATTAATCTCCTGCTCTGCTTTAATTCTGTGACTGTCTTGAATCTATTTTCAACATTCTTATTGCTCTTGGTCTGTGGTGAAACTGTCACAAACCAATCAGATAGCAATCCATCCACTGTCTGTACATAGATCTATTATGTCTGTGTTGGTTGAACCCTACACTAACAGTCACAGCTCTGGTATTTTTATCACAAGAAAGAGCAAGAAAAATATGTTGTAATGAAATACAAGTACTTGCTGTAACTATGGTTTTCATTAGTCTGGATGTTAAGTCTGTAAAGTTTCCTGAACATGAAATATAAGTTGTTTTGTTGTTGAATTAATGCTATAGCAAGATTAACCAGCCACAACCAGCCTGCAGCAAAATAAAGTATCTAGGGCAATTTGGGTCTTTACCATAAGACCACTGCTTGTTTCCTGTTCCCAACAGATCCACAGTCCACACATGATCTGCTGTTAATCCTCTTCTCCTCTGTGGTGCAGCTGGTGCACCACTACTGAACCTGTAAACATTTCACATGAGAACCTGAGATAGTTTGGTGCATCTCAGTGCTCACAGGAAGAAAAGATGCTGTTCACTCCTCTGATCACAGCAACAGTGTTTACACCCCACATGACATCATTAGATACATGGGCTCGGTATTTGAAGCACGCACAGTGGTCTAAGGGTGTGTAAGTGTCGCAGTGCTGTTGCAACAGAAAAACCCTGCAGTGACATCTGACCCAGGTCAATGTATATACATAAGACACAGAAGTGACTTTACCGTGAACTCATTTTTCATCCTCTCTCACTTTCTCTCCATCTCTCCATTCTTCTCTTCATCCAGATATGTGGCCTGACAGTCAGGCTACTGGGCAGGAGAGCCCACTGTGCCAGAAGACATCATGTCACACACTCTCACAAACACACTCCGAGTCCACCTGAGCAGCCAGGGCCACGGTGATCATGGATGTGGTCAGAGGAAGCGCGCACACACATACGAACACACACGCAGAGCTGTGGCGGCAGGTCTGGAGGATTCTGGGTCAGGGCTGTGAGATCTGAGATCTGATGAAGATGAGGTGGGACATCGACACTGGGCCTCTTCACTGCTCTATGGTCAGCACACCGCTGTGCAGAGGCCTGTGTGTGTATGTGTGTGTGTATGTGTGAGGGGATCAGGTCTGATCTGAGCTGATTTTGTCGTCTCTCAGCAGCGTCTCCTGACAGGCCATCACACCATAACCAGGAGAGAGACCATAGACAAGGAGGTGGAGGTTCGGAGGTGGGTGTGGGGGTCAGAGAGGATAGCGAGTAGGAGTCTGGAGGAAGTGGAAGTCAGGCAGTGCATCTCAATGATGATAAACTTTGTTCATTGAACAATTAGACTAGAACAGAATGATCTTTAATGTTATTCTTGACAAGGCACAAGAAACAATGAAATGTTGCAGGTTGAATAAAGCTAAAAAAAAATAATAAAAAGAAAGAAAGAAAGAACGAAAAAGATAACTGGGGCTTTTCCACTTAGAGACAAAATCTGTCAGAAAAACTGATCAGTGGTCAAAGGAAGTGATCCATCTCCTGTGTTGTCAGGAATTCCAGGAGTGGGTGAAGCTGGTAAGGAACCCAGGGCTCAGCACAGCTCTGTAAGGGCCCTGTGTTTATGATGATGGTGGATGACCTGTTGACCTACTGTGGTCCATCTCTGATGAAGTCAACACACATGAGGACAGAGAAGACTCAGGACACAGGGTCTCCAGCCCGTGACCAGTGTGTGTTGGATGATGTCAGAAGTAGCAGCTTCACATAACTGTTTGGTTCTTCTGTGTTCAAACTGTACCATGTTCAATCTAAACGAAACTCTGCCTCCTGAGCAAAATAGAGATCACACAGTTATTTCTCCATTACTCTACACACACACTCACACACACATTTACACAGAGTACTTGACAAGGAGGAGTGTTTCTGTCTCCCATCAGCAACAGCACAACAGATCCATCAACCAGACAGTCAACGCCTGCCACATGCAAAACAAGGACACCACCTCTGTCTCTGTGTGTGTGTGTGTGTGTGTGTGTGTGTGTGTGAATGTATGAATATGTGTGAGTGACTCAGACGTCCTCCAGTGCAGATGTACCTTGTTAAGGGTATTAGAGATCAAGTAAGTGATTGATCTACATGTCAGGTGACTAAATGTCCACACATCAGGTCAATTAAAGAGTGTGTGTGTGATAGAGAGAGAAGAGAAAATAGTGCAGCGAGATTAGAGATTGAGGAGGAGGAGGAGGGACTGAGGTGTGGAGGAGGTGAGAGACTCTGATTAGAGTTTTTTTTTTTTTTTCATTTAGATTTTTACTTTTTGAAAGCTCCACCAGTCTTGAACGGAGGAAGTTGACACTTACAGGTAATGTAATCTTGCAGGTAGCGCTGCGTTACTCGTACTGTTTGCTGCACAGGCAACTCTTAGTTAGAAAAAAGGAAGTTTAGGTAAGTAGACATAGGATTAAGTTTGAATTCTTTTTTACGAGGGATATAAACCAGCTCACTACGATTGAAATGTAGTCCTGGTTTGTACATTGTAGTTCCTCTATTGTCTCATCCCTAAATTCAGTAGTTATTCTCTGTCATAAGTTATCCCTTCTTAACATCCACGAAGTCCAGCAGGATGCAGAGTTCTGGACTGACAGACCAGTACACCAAGTAGGAAGTAATGTTTAGCTGCAAACGTCCATCCATCTATAATTTACAGTTTATCCTACTGAGGGTCATAGAGTGGCTGCAGCCAATCCCAACTGACTGTGTGTGAGGCCAGAATTCACCCTGGACACATCTCAATTCAATTTCAATTTATTTTATTTATATATTGCCAGGTCATAAAAACATTTATCTCAAGGCACTTTACATAGAGAAACCCAACATTTCCACAATGAGCAAGCGCTTGGCAACAATGGAGAGGAAAAACTCCCTTTTAACAGGAAGAAACCTCCAGCAGAACCAGACTCAGAGTGGACGGTCATCTGCCTCGACCGGTTGGAGTGAAATGAAAACAAGAAAAAGAAGAGACAGAGGAAAGAGAGGGAGGAGGACGGGGGAGGGGGGAGGAAGAAAAGTGGGAGACCAGAAAGAGACAGTAGAGAGTAGATGGTTACAAGTAGTTGTTAAAGTAAAATTATCATTACAATTAATATTACAATAATAATAATAATAATGATGAAGATGAAAGTGATGATGTCGTCAAAGAATTGGAGTCCAACAGCTCTGGAGTCAAAACTTCCTGTAAAAGAGAAAGGGGTAGGGGGAGACACAACTGCGAGAGAGAGAGCAGATGATGTTAAAAATATGTAATATTTAAATATAAATATCAGGACATGAAGTGTGAGGGAGAGAAAGAGACGTGAGGAGTGAGGGACAGAGAGGAGCAGTGTATTGTCAGAGTCCCCCAGCAGTCTAATCCTATAGCAGCTTAACTAAAGGATGGTTCAAGCAGGCCCGTGTCCTGCCTGGACCATACTTAACTATAGGCTTTATCATAAAGGAAAGTTTTTATTCTAACCTTAAAGGTAGAAACGGTGTCTGCCTCCCGGACCCAAACTGGGAGCTGGTTCCATAAGAGAGGAGCCTGATAAGCTGAAGGCTCTACCTCCCATTCTGGTCTTAGAGACTCTAGGAACCACAAGTAAACCAGCAGTTTGTGATCGAAGTGATCAGTGATCTCAGTCTTCAACACTATGTTAATAACTGTTTAGGATGAGAATGACCAGGGTGACACTGTACACTAAGAAAGATTGACTGACTACAAACACATTGTCATACAGTGTTCACACAGAGTTAGCAGTATGAGTAGTAGCAGGCAGTCACTAAATGAAAACTGATACAGAAACCTGATCCTGTTGTTTTCATCTCTATAGATCTGCTGATCTCTGAACAGTTCTCAGCCATGGTCTCAACAGACTGACATAAACAGGATTGTGAAAACCTTCTAGAGCAACAAAGCTGCAATCACTGACCAAGATAAAATCAGATGTTACAAGTCAGAGACACAGGAGCTCAACATGATGTTTGAATCTTGTTCTGTTCATAAATGAGCAGAGGACACTTCATGTAGACTGTGAGCAGTTACGTGACAGTTTGGACCATGCAGCTGCAGACATCAGGGCGAAATGTTGTGAGTAAATGTTGTGGAGCGTCAGGTTGCAGCAGCACACACGGCGTAGCTTCTCAACAAAAATCACTCTGCAGAGATTATTCTCAGCGTCTGTGATCAACCAATCAGGACAGAGCTGTGAAGAGAGCAGTGTGAGGAGCTGAGGTGAAACAGTGCAGGCGCTGGCTCTGACTTTGACTCTGTCACAGTAGGTTGTGTACCAGGCTGCTGGTCAGCAGTGATGTGATGATGCTGCAGTGTATTCCCTGGGGCACCGTGCTGTCTGGAAGCCACCATCAGCTCTAACAAATGAGCCTCTCTGCTGGGCAGGTGGCAGCACCTCCTCCACCGCCTCCGTCTCCTCCTCGCTGAGAAATGATCCTGGAAAGGGTTAAACCCCACTCCTCCCCCGCTCCACACACCCTCCATCTCCCCACATCCATTTGCAAATGATCTGGCTTGTCTGCATATTGTCAGCTGCAGCAGGCTCGGCCATTCATCACCTGTCGGCGACTCCCAGCGCCCTCCACACTTAATTGTTCCCTCTCTGACCTGCAGAATACAGAGTGATGTTCCCTCTGCCTGAGAGAGAGAGGGAGAGGAGATGGAGAGGATGGAGAAGAGAAAGAAAGAAAGAAAGACAGAAAGAAAGAAAGAAAGAAAGAAAGAAAGAAAGAAAAAGAAGGAAAGAAAGAAAGAAAGGTGGTGGCTGTTAGATTTAAATCAGATGGAGCTGGTCATTCTCCTTTTCTTGTTTTTCCTCCATCCATCTCTTCTGGGTTTCTAGGTCAGATTAGAAGTGGAGAGGACAAGGGAAGGAGACAAGGAGAGGAGAACAGGAGAGAGTGGAAATCTCACTTCATAACTGCCAGTCCATTACAGTGGCAGGTGTGTGTGTACGCCATGCCATTTGCATCTGTGTTCATCTGGATTGAACATGTGTCTCCATTGTCCTTCTTATTTTCCTCCTTCCCTGAGCATGTCCTCTCATTCTGTCTCTCCTCTCTCGTTTTTTTTTCAGCCATATTCATCATTCTGGTTGAACTGTCACAGTTGAGGTGAGGGGTTCTTCCATGATTCTACCCAGCTCTCCTGTGACCTCTGACCCCATCTATCTATCTATCTATCTATCTATCTATCTATCTATCTATCTGTCTGTCTATCTATCTGTCTGTCTGTCTGTCTCCATTCATCCATCCTTGGCTCATGTCCTTCACTGGGAGGGACATTTTTATTGCAGTTTGTTTCAGCGTGTCCTGAACCAGGAGCTGTCTCCTGTTTAATACTTTTTGAAGAAAGTGTTAGTAAAGTTAATAGTCATGTGTTTCCTCAGGCTGATGGTCCTGTGTGTTTCTGATTCACCACAGCAACATGAGGACTTGAGACCAGAGAGGAGGAACACACTCCTTTCTTCTTCACTCATCTTCTGTCCTGTCAGTCCTCATCTTCTCTATGATGAAGACCTCTCACGCCAGGCCAGAGGCTCCTTCATCCTCTTCCCATCCACCCTCCTCTTCAATAATATATGAATGCTTCCATTACCAGCTGCCTGAGTCTTGAATCACAGTCAGATGAGCTCTGGAAACTGACGGCTTATTTATGTGGTTATTTTTAAGACAGCTAGCCCGCTGCACGCTTCAGTCCAGTCAGTCTGATGTCCGTGTCACTGAGATTCCTTCTGTTTTTCAATTTTTGGAGATGTGTGAAAACATCAGTGAGGCTTGATAACTTAAGGCCAATCAGCTTTTAACTGAAAGGCTAAATATGATCGAAGCTAACTGACATGGACGAATGTTAAGAGACACAGGAACTAAATGCAGCTGCAGGTTTGAACCACACACGCTGTCCTGAGGCCAGTGTGTAGCGTCGCCTCTTTACATTCATACTAACACATGCTATTTGTGGACATCTGTGCCTGTCACACATCTGCTGAGCTGAACCACAGCCGTGTTACAGCAGCAGACTCAGTGTCAGCGCAGGCCAGTACAGTGTGTGTGGTTACAGTCAGGACTGTGGTTACTGCAGGTGCCTGTAGAGGAGCACAGGTGCTGAGAGAGCTCAGAAAAAGGTCTCTGTGTTAATATGAACATGTGTTGGACTCACCTACTGTTAACCCACAACACCTCACACACTTCCTCTGGTCCCAATTTGGCACAGACCCTAAACTGTGGCAGTATCAGTTCAGTCCTCAACAGGTCAGGTGGGGGTTTATAAAATGGTAACTATTTTACAGACAGTGTCTGGTCTGTTCATAGGACTGAAGGAAACTGCTAACAACAACAACAGATTTAGCAAGATGTTCTACAGGAGGCAGGGGCCTTGTGGATCAGGCTTGTTTTGACGCATCCCAGAAGTTCAGGCTGGGACTTGGACAGTTTAGAGCCTCGGTCACCAACTTGGGCTGTTGGTCATTTAGGGTCTGTAACACTCAGTGGTTTTAATGTTGTGTCTAATTAGCGTTTTCAAAAATTAGAACGTTCTAAATATGAAGAAAAAAGCCAAAGGACATGAGTTAGAGGATGGCTTTGGTACATTGATTCAGCTTCCCTGAAACTGTTTTGTATTTTAAGTGTATTTATGTGTCTGTTTCTATTATACCAGGTCAGTCTGCAGAGTCCAACTCAAATCTGAGAGAAAGAGACAGTTTCAGATACTTTAAGTTCAAAAATCCTTAGAATCAGATGTGATTGTATTTATAGAAGCATGGTTTAGTTGAAAGATGACTTAACAGAAATTATTTATTATATATTACATGTAAACTTTGGTGTAATATTAACAGTAACTAATTCTAACCGCCCTCCTTCCTCCATTGCAGTAAACACTTATATGACAATGGAAGTGTCCCTGAGTGAGCCGGGTCGTGGCTGCTACCATTGTATATTAATATGGAAGTGGTTCATAATTCATGGGTCAGGATTAGTGTGGAGTGCTGGTCCCAGGTCTGCGGTGTGTGCCAGTACTGACACGGCAAGTACTAACAATACTGGACATGCCCGCTCCCCACTGTCCACACCAGCCCCCATTATTATAATATATTCAAAGATTTAAGGGGTTTTATCTTAGACACACATGAATTATGAACGGGACGTTTCAAAATTTAATTGGCCCGAATTAAATGATGCAAGATAATGTTTCTTTTATAAATTTGTAATAGGGCCAGGGGCATTGAGGAGAAGGGGGGGTTACACGAAATATACCTTTTTACCCCTACAAGCAGAGGAGCCGTGGACGGACTACGACGTGTGGAGGTACCGCTGCGTCCACAGACAGGAAGTAAAAAAAAAAAACAACAGGAAACAGTAGCTGAGAAATGAGATGAAGTTTAATCTCTGACTTTTACATGTCAACAGTTTCCTCATCAACTGTGGTTTTACTGCTCTCTCTCTCTCTCTCTCTCTCACACACACACACACACACACACACACACACACACACACAGGGAGAGGGAGGAGTCTGCTGGATGTGGTTAAAGCTCTGACACACACACACTCACACACACACACACACACACACACACACTCAAACACACACACACGGGGGCTTTAGAAAAGCAGCACAGACTGAAGGTAAAAGTACATGATTGCATAAAAATACAGATTTGTGATGGAAAAGTGACAAGAGACAAGTGACACATCAAACGTGATACAAAAAAAAAAAAAAAAAAACAGCATCATGTGGCCAAACGCAGATGACCTCAGGTCACCGGACACAACCTGTTCTCTGTCAGGTTAATTTACACCAGTAAGAGAGGGAACTGCCTTTCCTCTCACACCCAACCCCCCACCCCACCACGACTCTGTGACCACAGCAGATCTGTGACTGTAGGGCTGTACGACCTGCTCTCACTGCAGCCTTTTTCATTCACACCTCAGCCATTTCTGAAAACTCTGAAAGCAAACATGTCGTCATGGAGCGCAGGAACAGACTGAGCACTTCATCTTCAACTAATTTAATTCAGCAGCAGGCGTGCTAATGGGTCAGCTCAACATCTAGTTCAACAATTTAGTCAAAATTCCAACTTTTTTTTTGTTTCAGAGAATTAAAAGACACCACACTACTGCTTAGTGTGTTTATGTGAAACTTTTTCAGGTCCCGGTTATTAAGTCCAGCTCATATCTCAGCTAGAGCCCAAGCTGTCTTCTTCACATCCAAGTCTGTAGGAACTAGTCAAGACAATAAATCAGTGAAGTAATAACTGATGAATTGTTTGACGTAAATATCTGCTGGTTTTCTGACTCCTCTGGACTTTCCAATGTGACTTTAACCCAGAATGAAAATCATTTAGTTTAGTTTAGTAAATCATGACTGTTAGTACTGTTTTTTTTTTATGCTAACCTAAGCTAATTACCTCCATATTCCAGCTCAGCGACTGTATATAAAGATGGCCAACATGGCAGCTCTTCAAGAGGACAAAGCATGTAGATGTCTCCTGGTGTCTGGCAGCTGTATAGATCATAGGTTTTAATTAGTTTTAATTCAATTACTTTATCACCTGATTGACAGATGACACTGACGTGTGACTACTGGGTCTTATTATGGGCAGGACTTTGATACCACTGCTTTTGCAGCAGTGACTCAGACTCTGAATGTGAGACGAGGCAGTGCTGGTGTCTAGAATATTCTGGAGCAATGTTTGTTCAGAAGGAGGAAAGGGGAGACGTGTCAGCCATCTTTGTTTACAGTCATCTCTGTCCTTCACAGACATGCGACTGATACCAATCAACCAGTGTGGTCTACCGAACGCGTTAAACTGTTCCTTTAGGCTCGTCTGTATCTGACACCGACAACCTCACTGTGTCAACACACATCAGATCAATGAGATAACGTGTGAACAGCTGCAGTGGTATCACTGTTGTTACCGATCAGAACAAACATCGGCTGTTCATTTCACTTGTTTAAATGATCGCATGTTTCAAACACTGCTGCGTGGACGTGTGTGAAGAAAGCGAGAAATTAGGAGACCTGGTGGTAGAAAATTACCGCTGGTTCAGTCTGAACAGTGCAACTACTACTCACTTAAAACAAACATGAAATCAACGTTTCAGATGCTGTTGGCAGGCGAGCTGGAGTTTAGACACGTCTGAGACAAAGAGCCGGACGCTGAATCTGCTTACGCTCGTCAACAGCAGCGACACGTGGTTCGTTTTAGTTTCAGACAATGTCAAGACCAAACTGGCAGAGCATGAACTGTCTGATAAGACTAATCTTATTTTGATAGGAAGACACTGAAAGATGAATGTGTCCCTGGGTGGGCTGGGGCAGTCGGTTTAAAAAAAAAAAAAAAAATCATTAGGTGACCGGTCACATGGTAACAAGCAATTATATGGTTGGAAGATGGTCGCCCGCTGACGGCTGCTACGTGACCTTTGATTCGCTCCACATGCGAGTGGACCGTCAACCACATGTCCTTTACATGGTCAGCCCCATATACAACCACTTGTTATCACACGATGACACCAGAAACTAGAAATAAGTACGTGTGTGAGTCCTGTGCTGAGCAGCAGACACTCAGTCTCTTCAGTAGTAAAGTGAAGCCCAAACAGCGCTCTGTGCACCTGATGAGTGGTTTTGATAAAGGCCTGTAACTGAAACTACTCCTGAGGTCAAATGTGACCATGATAAGAATCAAAGCCTGACCTTCCCCCACATGCATCAGTTGACAGCTCTTCAGTCAGTACCGGCTCTTTGACTTCGAGATGTTGCGCTCTCACGCCAACAACATGTTGAAAGCAGTTCCCGGTGTTTTATACAAACAGTCGTGTTGAACTTCCCTCGTTTTAAGGCAGTCAGACAAAAAGCTTCACTCACATACACATCTGTCCGTGTCTCTGTTATGGCTTTCTCATCTCTGGGTCACACATCAGTCTCTATAGTGACATCCACAGATACTCACCGACTGAACGTGACTACATTCGTAAAAACAAAGTAAAACAATAAGGGCTGCGACTACTAAGGGCTGCGTGACTGGAAATGTGCAATTCCACGGTAAAAATCTAAAGTTTCATTGTGATAGCAAAAAAGCATCTCAGCAACAAGTGTTAGTCTCCTTCTGTTCCTCAGCTTGAACGAGTGCAGCAAACAGAGGGAACAGATGCAGCAGCACCACCCAGACTGATCGACACATACGATTGTCACCTCAAAACATACACATGGAGACAAACTGCAGTAATAAACCAATTCACAGGGTTACACGTTTTGGCATTGGGAAAATAACATTTTGTTTCTCTCTCTTCACCTAACGATCTGCTGGGAGCCCTGCTCTCATCCCAAGCAGTTTCAATATAAACCTACAAACGTAAAGAAAAGCTGATGTGACTGAACGTGCACAGAAGGCTGAGGGACATACTGCAGCAGCAGACGACTAAGACGCCCTGACAACTGTTCAGTCTGAAAACTTTCTATCTTTTTTTTTTTTTTTTTTTTTTTTTATACAGCTTCTATATTTCTGAGTCATTTAAGAGACACAAAAATAAATAAATAGCATGGGCTGTGGCTGTAAGTGGAATATATTTATTCACTCCTCTTTGGGATTCTCCTCAGTTCGAGTGGCACTTCGTTCAGCCGCGTCCCTCGGCCCTTTCTGCTTTGAACTTCCAGTCAAGTCCGAAGCCGAATGAACATCTTTGCTGACCTTCTCCTGAGTTTCCTCCTGCACTGGTTCTCCGTTGGCCTCCATCCCGTACACCGCCTTCTCCCCGTTCAGGAAGTGACTGTGCTCCTCCTCCTGGATCTCTTGGTTTTCTTCCACCTCCTCCAGTTTGCGCAGGATAATTGGAAGCTTGGGATCTGCGTCGGTATTCTCCAACAAGGCGATGTCGCTTTCCTCGTAGCGAGGCAACGGCACACCCTCCTCCAGATTCTTCTGGAACTGCAGACGTTTGGCCCGTCCGCTGGCCGATGCTTTCTCCAGGATCTGCTTCTCAGCCAGGCGGAGCTGGATGGCCACGCGAGAGTGCAGAGACAGGTCAGGCTTCTCCAGCAGGGACCGGTCCTCCTAGAACAGATCGGGTAAAGATGAAAACACACACCAAGTTCTTGTCTGTGGAGCAGGCGGCTCCATTCTACAACCAACAAGCGAACACTACCGACACTGAATCTTATGATGCCTTAAGACCCTCACAGTGATCTACAAGCAGCTCATGACTTTTCTTGAGTCTGGCTGACTGACCTCTGACGTGGTCTTGTAGGTCTTGAGCAGCAGAGCAGCTCTAGTCTCCAGGAACGTCCACAGCTTGATCTCGTTCTCCCAGCTGACAGGGAACTCGCTGTTGCCCAGTGTGAAGATTTTATTGATGGCACGATCTCCCAGCAGGTAGTCCTTCAGTTCCTCTGAAATTAAACTACACGTTACAATCTTCAACAGGATCCAAAGGCTGCAGTTGGTCGACTCACATTCATT
The DNA here is from genome assembly GCA_016801845.1 of Polydactylus sextarius. Classification (NCBI taxonomy): domain Eukaryota; kingdom Metazoa; phylum Chordata; class Actinopteri; family Polynemidae; genus Polydactylus; species Polydactylus sextarius. Next base: position 1,668,521 of record CM028919.1, read on the forward strand.
TATATAGCGATTGTCAGTCGCTCACACACTGATGTCTGAGAGTGTGGAGCTCAGTCAGTGACGTTCAGTATTGGCCCCAAAATGAGCTCAGCTCACTGGGTCTTAGTTTCTGGGAATTTTATGGAGCCACATAGATTTCTAATCCAGTTTCAGATGAGATGATGAGACCTGACTGTAGCTTTTTCCTCCAACATGTTTAGCAAAGTTCAAAGACAGGATGTGGAGGTAAAAGGCTTTTTTGGTTTCAATACTGTTTTAGTTTTGGTAAAAGTAAACATTTAATATCACAAAGTGTGAGATAAGCACTTTAATGTGTGACCAGTATCTCATCCTTCATCGTTTGGATACTTCAATGTGAACATAACTTTGTTCATCTCCTCTTGTCTCAGGACTTGTTGGTAGTTACATGTAAAGATGAAAGAAAAAAAAGACAGACCCTCCAGTTATGTGTGTGCACTATTCCATCATGTCACATCTGCTGTGACACACACGCACATGCAGGGTGAGGATGAGTCCTGTGACAGAGGAGGATGTTGGGGGTTTATGACACCGGTGCCAGTCTACATACATGCCAATGAATATTGCAAACCCCTGGTGGATTTCTCCTTCCACACATCTGGTGGCCTGCCTTGCTCAATTAAACAGCTTGTGAACGGACAGCCCTTGCTCTTCTCCTCTGCTTCTCCTCTACCTCCACCTCCGCTCTGCCTCCTCCCCTCTTACTAGTGTGCGGAGGAGGCATTCATGTGTGGATGGTCCTGGAGGAGCATCACAAACAGTGGCACACTTTGGTTTCAAGTGTGTAATAAGATCAGTGGCTGGAAGGGTCTGCAGGTAACGTCCTGCTGCTGCTGCACTGTGTGTGTGTGTGTGTGTGTGTGTTACCCTCTGTCATGCAGAAAACTCTGAGGAAGGCCAGGAGTTGGGCTGAGATGGGGGGTTCATTACAGTGGACGGCAAAGACACAGGACCTGGAAACACAACAGCACACACATCACACATAAGTTATTATGCCAATGAAGACACACTAGAAATAAGAGGGAACACTACATAGACCATTTCTCAAGACAAGGCAGTGTGACAACACACTGCTCATATATCACAATAAACATCTCTGCGTTCTGCACAAAGCTGTGGCTACTCTGTAACAGTGAGATGAAAAAAAAAAAAAAAAAAAAAACGACCTGAGCCTCATGTCTGTGAAATTCTTCACATTAGAAACAAAGAACACAAGCGGCACCGCTGCAGATGATGGACGCTTCCTCCACTTGCAGCTTCTAGTCGAACTATGAACACACACTCCTCTAGGGACCAGTGAAAGGAGCATAGCGCAGGAGAACCACTGCAGAGATGGGGGGGTGAGGGTGTGACCACTGTCAGGAATTATAACTATCAAAGAAACTATCAATCTGAAACACAAATCAGCTTTACGTTATAACGTCTGCAGCCCCTGCCTGTCTTGTGTGTGTTAATAATATTAGTGCCACAGTTTGAAGTTTTCCTCAGTGACAGAAAACCTCTAGAACCAGTGTGATCCAGGACTGGAATCTGCTCCACATCATCACATTACACACTGAGCTCATTTTACAGAGGACAATATTTTCCTCCGGTTTGAGTAAAGTGATCGATGTGAAGACGAGTAGCACAGGGTCGACGTTATTACACCACACAAACACATTATAGCACCCCCCCCCCTCGCTCTTCCTATTACATTATCCCTCTGTCCGTCCCTGCAGCAGCCTCCAGCTCGGGGAAGTGAACTCTGTGTTAAAGGTTGTCGTAGATGCGCTGGAAGACAAAAGGCTGATGTTGTAAATGAGCGGTGGAAAGTGCTCACTTATTTCCACTTTATCAGAGTGTGATGATAGCAGCAGTGCGGCCCGACACCAAGCGTGTAGCTGTTTCCTTTGAAAATGATCTACGAGCGGATCTGTCAGTTTAATAGAGCGCCCCGGCAACAACAGGGATTGTTTCATTTAATTTCCACTGTTGAGATTTAGACTGTCATCAATAAGAGATTAAAAGGCGGCTGATTAAAAATGCCGAACAGAGAATGCTGCATAAAATTAAGTAGCTAATGATAAAGTGATTAAGCTTCTTTGGGATGAAAGTGTTGGGGCTGATGGTAAATTGATACATGGTGGGAAGGAGGAAAAAAGACATGCTGCAACATTTATATTATGTGTTTCAATTATGCTAAAGGGGAGTCTAATTGGTTGAAATATTTTCTGGTAGGAGACAGAAGAGCAGCGTGGCTGAGTGAAAGGTACACAGAGTTAGTCCTGAGCCTGGAGCTCTCCTTGACCCATATTAAAGACTTCAGAGTAAAAGGCCTCAGGCTGATTTTGCAGATTTTGTCACTGACGAGAGCAGACGCTGGTGTGTGTAGATAAGAGGAAGAGGAGCCATGTTTGTCCTCAGACTGAGGATTAACGCGTAAAGAAAGGCTGGACGTACGCTGGGATGCCGGCTCGCGCCAACACTTCGGCCTTCATGGCGTAGAGACGCTCGCTCTTACTGACGCCCAGCTTGATCTTCACTCGATCGTGAGCGTTGTCCTGGAAGAAGAAACCGTTGTGGATGACGAACTCAGCGTTGGACCTCGTGCCATAGAAGATGTAGATCTACAGGAAGAACAAGAGCAAATAAGACACAGGGACATGACGCGCGTGAGCAGGGAAAGAGTAACGGACGGAACCGTCACCTGCTCGTTCTCCTTGTAGTCCTGCAGAGCCACACACTCGCAGCGATCGTCCTCCAGGTTGTAGCCGGTGGTAATCTGCACACAGAGAGTCACAGCAACTTCTCAGCAACCATTCACTGGCTCAACGAGATCATGTGTTGAGTGTGAGATAAAGAGATTACCAGTCCATTAGTGTGGTTACACATGTCCCAGAGGGGGATGAGGGCCAGCGTGACCCGGCTGCCGTCCTCAGTGGGAATCTGATTCTGACGGGTCATCACTGAGGACACCGCCCACCTGTCACATACATCAACCAATCACTGCACAGTACAATACAGCAGCATTTATTTACTCCTCTCACATTGACCAGGAGATGCTAGACACAGTGTTACAATATAGAGAGAAGGTTTACATCATTAGATGGAGGAGAGAGAGAAAGAGGGAGGAAGCCACTTGTATAAAGAAACTGTTGCAAACTTGTACATGATATTTTTCAGTTCTACATTATATGATATGTTTGTAATGATTCTGTCAGATGTCTCTCCACATAGAATAACACTTGTAAAGTGAAGGACCCTGCGCTCATTGTGTAGGTGAATCGTTTTTATCCTGTTGTATTTAAATCCTGTGGTCTGGACCCGAGTGTCTTCAGCTACAGATCCTCATCTGACTCACTTTTACTATAGAGTCACCTCATTGTGGGTGACACAGTGGGCGTGTTTATGTTGCGATACAGTGTGGTTCATGTGGGGACGCCTGCTGGATGAGTGCGCGTCGCCGCGTCTTCAACTTTCTAATGCCACTGAACTTATTTTCCACGACCAGCGGTCGGTGCAGACTAACCACAGTGTCTGTGTATTGACATGCAGAACCTGCAGATGCTCCTCAACATACACACAAATGCAGACTTACACCTGGTCATATTCAAAGTCACACGCTTCTCATGGACATTAAAATGGATTTACTTTCATTTCATTGACTTGCAGATGTTTCCAAGTCTCTCTCACACACACACACACTCACTCACACACACACACACACACACACTAACCTGTAGTCATCGAACGTGAAGCTGTCCTTCAGGGGCAGTTTGCTGGCAGCAGGATGAGTCTGGGGATGGAGGGAAGAGGAAAAAAAGGAAGAGAGGGGGAAAAACACAAATCAGTGAGAGGAATTTCATTATGCAGGTATGCTGGGGTGGGGGGGCTGCCTGACAGGGACGCCTAACAAGAAGGACTGGGAGTAGGGGGCCACCGCAGGGGCGCACAAAGTGTGTGTGAGTGTGTGCAAGTGTGTGTGTGTGGTCCGTTAGTGCGGCGTGACACTCGCCCCTCCCCATACATCACTGTCAACTTAATTTGTTGTGGCCAGCAGCCGTCATAAATCTGCCTCATCAATTTGGGCCTGTAACGTGTGTGTGTGTGTGTGTGTGTGTGTGTGGCGGAGGTTGTGTGTCCGCTGATGCCACTGGTTTCGCAATTTAAAGCCACAGTCACCACCGACCACCTCCATTTACACACCATACTGAGTTTAAGCAGGAGTGGGAGGGAGAGGAGTTCAGCGGAAGGATAATAAAGCAAAGGAAGAGACAGGTGGAGGGCAAAGAGTAAGAAGTAAAGAAAAAAAAAAAAGAGTGAGAAAGAAAGAGCAGCTTCTACACTAGAAAACAGGTTTTTTTGCCTCATGTTTCTACCATCTTTACTCTTAGGGTTTTAACACTTTATGATTGTTCTACCTCCCTCATCTTCTTCTTTTAAACTATTTATTGTTTTCTTATTTGCTACTACTGTTTCTATTTGTTTTCATCTGATTTTTCTTTTTCTGGTTGGTCATTTATTGTTTTCATCTACTTTCCTTGTTGTTCCTGGTCAGTTTCCTTCAGTCTGAGCTTTCTTGTACAGCACTTTGGTCAACGTTTTGTTGTTTTAAAATGCGCTATAGCAATAAACTTTATTATTATTAATGTTATTATTATGTTTCTATTCATTTCACAGACTTGAAACGTGCTAAACACACAGGTGGGAATGTTTTATATTGAGGAATTAGTCAGATGAATAGATTTATGTATCAGACCCTCGTTTCTGTCGCATGAACACGTGACAAGTGGAAGCAGCGATGACTGAGAAGTGGACACTATGACAACGTGTCTGTCTACGCAGTCTGTACCGATTATATGTCTGATGCGGTCCGAGTTTATTATACTGAATCTCAATGACCCAGAACATTCAGTTGCAGTTGAATTTAAGGAACTTTAAGACAATTACAACATCTGAGATTCGAGACATCATGCTTGTCAAGCACACAGCTACAGGCCACACTACTCTGCAGACATCAGGTGTCATCGGAGAAGAGGGTTAACACACATTTGAAACTTCCGACAAAAAGACACATTCTCTGATAAGTTTCTATCATTTCTAGAACAGCTGATGTTTATTTTAAATGACATGGAAACCAGTGGCTGTCTCAACAACGGAATGGTCCTTTAACTTGTAACCTCCTCCTCAATAAATGCATGCACACGCGCACACGCACACACACACACACACACACACACCAAGTCCTCAGGGCAAAATAGAATGGTCACATCATATTTCACCTCTAGAGGTGAGGAGCTGGTGCTGGTGGTGTGTGTGTGTGTGTGTGTGTGTGTGTGTTTGTGTGAGAGAGACAGAGATCCAGGCTGGTCACTTTGTTTAACTTGACAACCTTGATCCTCCACACTCACCTGTAGAGATGAATCAGTGTCAGCACTGGACACACACACACACACACAATTACATTTGTTCTGTTTGACTCTCCCATCAGAGGGAGTGTAGGAGGGTCACTGAGGAGTTTGTCCACCTACAGTGTGTATGAAACACGAATATTCACCCAGAGAGATTTGAAATGCTTTTTTATAGGTTCGACCATCGTTTAGTTTAGTCCCCTGGGTTAACAGGAGGCAGCATGAGTCCAAGGATGATGAGTCTGTAACAGTCTCTAACTCTCTCTATGGCAAAAGGAGTAGACCAGACCAGGGACTTGTTTGTCATCAGGGATAATAGATGAGGGTTTAATGGTTTTCAGTGGAAATGCAGGTAAGCTTCCTGAATTCCTGAAACAACTCTTGGGCCCCTGAGAAAGTTTCTGCCACGTAAAGAGTCATTTATATACATTTATATACAGGAACCCTCTGGATGTTTCTTACAGTTAACCAGTGATTATAAGTGCTCTGGATCATCAGGTTGGTGTGGTGGATGGGTCTTAATAACACTGTAACTCGCTCCATCTGCTAATGTTGCTGTGGAGAAGAAGCTGCTTCACTACTGGAAACAAAACATGGGATTATAATATCATTCTCAGGTTTCTGCAGAGCGTCAACACACATCTCAATGTTGAACTTAATTGTAAATGTACGTGCACACACGCTTGTCCTATGATTCTCCCTCATTGTCTGCAGCCAGCCAATTAACATCATGTAATAACATCACAAGTGGACAAGCTCTGAGTTCAGCTGTGACTGACCATAGGTGATGTGGATACATGGAGTGCAATAGATAAAATATACAGTAAATTCTTCGTCATGATGGCGACAAACTTTTAGATGCTGTTGTTATAGCTGAGTGATGAAATAGGTGCGCCACAGTAGACCATGAAGACTGGTTGGCCAGACATTTGTCAACTGGATGTAGCCCTCCACTTGTGTCACAGCTCTTGTGATTTCTTTTGCACAGGAAGTGCACTACTGCAAAATTAAAACACCACACTTGGTTTCTGCAAATGGAAACGATATGTGTGTTTATTTTAGATCAGATCACAAGTGGTCGCATATGGAAGCGCACAACGGTGCCAGGTTTGAACAGGCTTTGTGATGATCCAACACTGCCGTTAAACTGGTGATGAATCTATTGGCTGTGAATCAACAGATGACAGAAGAAGTGTCGGATAATGTGGAGTTTTTCACGTTACAGAGAAAACCCCAGACAATGAGACACAAGTCAGGTACACTGTGACTGAAGGTGTAAGGTGCATACGCATACGCACACACGCAATGTGCTGCACACAGAGCTCTTGATGCATTAGCATTCAAAGACAAGGGTCATCCATCATGTGCCACTGTGGAGAGACAGTGTGTGTTGGAAAGTGGCTGAAGGTATGAGTAAGTGTGTGTGTATGTGTGTGTGTAGCTATGCAATGTGAGGACCTCTGAAATAAGGACATTTTAGGAAACTGAGCATAAATCAGGACTTCAGCGAGTGAACTGATTCTCTATGAGGAACAGGTTCAGGATTTTGTTGGTGATCTAATAAACACTGGGTGGACAGATCCTGAACTTTCTAATACACACCATTTGCTCCAGGTTGAGTTCATGGACCTCAATAATTGTATATATATAACAGAAAGATATGAAACTGTACCCTAGTTCAGAAACAACCACAGACTCAGACACATCAAGACAAATTAACCGGAAAAACAAACAAAAAAATGTTTTGTCCATTTGTCCATGACTTTACTACTACTTATTATGCACAATTCCCATTGTTAGTTTATACAAATTCATTATTGTAATTAATTGTTCACTGACGGGACACTGGAAATGTAACCTGTGTGGGACTATGAAAAGATTATCTAATCTAAACCAATTTATCATGAAATGTACAACACAACAAAGTGAAAGGGTCTGAATAAATATTTTATAAAAGCACTGTAGATCAATATGTGTGGCTGATCACACATCTTCCAATACACTGGGCAGACAGAAGAGAGAAAGGGGGGGGGGCAGAGAGAGAGAGAGAGAGGGAGAGACAGAGAGAGGTTTTTGAGGAAGGTACATTCAGGTCAATTCAATTCAAAGCCAATGTGACAAGCTAATTTTCCAGCCCGGTCATCTGAGGAGGAGGGAGCGGAGGGAGGACATGAGGGGGGCAGAGTGAGGGGCTACACCAGGAGGGAGGAGTGTGTGTTAAGAAAGGAGATGTATCAAAGATGAGGGGACACACACACACACACACACAAGGCAAATGCACATAATGTTCTGAGTGTGTGTGTGTGTGTGTGTGTGTGTGTGAGATGAGAACTCCTGATAGACAAAGTCAAACTCAGAGCAGCATCATTATACATAAAGCGCAGTTAGTGTTACCGTGGTGACCAGGGATGCAGCTAATGATGAACGTCATTATCGGTTAATCTGTTCATTATTTTCTCAATTAACTGGTTAATGGTTGGTCTATCAAATAAAATGCTGCCATTTTATGAAACAATATCAACGGTACTAATAACTCTGCCCACAGAGACGTGTTCAGGTCTTTTATTTGACCAACTGTCAGTGTGACAGAGAAAAACGCTCAAGACTTGAGAAAACAACCTGAACAATTAAACAATCAAAATAGCTGGAAATTACAACAACCAGTTTATTAACTGACTGTTGCAGCTGTGGCGGTGACAATAAATCCTCACATAATGAGATCAAAATGTATTACACAGCACATCCTATTACATTTTAATATTGATTTTCCAATATCCAGAAATGCGCGGCGAGTATATTGTGTCGTTAGTGACTCTGCTCTAATGACTTCCAAAGACGTGAGGAGTCATAGGGAAAATGTTCCACCTTTATGGACCTTTATGCTGTCACACAATGGACATCAAAGAGTCAAAGAGATAAATGACTGATCAAGTGTCATAAACACAAACTGTCCAGCAAATAGGACACACCCTGTAGCGCATCAGTGTTTTCAATCTATGCTAATTAAAAATAGAACATTTTGTATCTACTCACACTACTACTGATACTACTATACACCAAACTCAGCTCCTTGTTGCACGGCCGCACCATCTTCACTTATATCAGATATCGACACTTTGCCATCTAGGGCATGAGTTCAACTACATTATAGTAGTCAACGACATTATATAAAAGAGGTATCAGTGTCTTAATGGGACCCACAGAAAACCAACATGAATCATTTGGAGATCATCAGAACAGTGAAACCAACAGAATGGGTCAGTGCACACTGTTCCATGGGAGCAATGTAAAACACAATACTCCCACCCAGTGGAGTCTATGAAAATTGCATGTTAAAGTAAACATTCAGTCACTGAAGAATTTCACCCATTTATTCTTCACAATGTTCTTTAATATTGTGAAATTAATTAAGACAATGAGTCAAAGACACCAGTGTGAGAGAACATACAGATATCGCGGTTGTTATCTTAACATGCAGACATCCTGCGGCGTGTTTCTCATGTGATGAAACCAAAAGCTGACAGAATGAGAACTTCAGAGAGGACGGTGGCGACTTCAGATTACAGCTGAGCTGTCACTTCACTACGCTTCACGTTAATAATGAAACCATTAGCATATTTTGAGATTGCTATCCTGCTATCTGTTGTCTGTTCACCATGTTTCATCATACAACATAATCGGTGTCTGTGGATCTGACTCCAGCTGTTGGCACATTGACGCTGGACTGAAACAGTTCAAACTGAACACTGGTCTCGTACACAGCGTTCTGATTAAAAGTTTAAATCGCAATCAAAAACCAAATCAAAAAAAAAAAAAAAAAAAGGAGTATTCTACATTGATCAAAGTCAATCTTGATCTTATGGAACAACCTTCATCACGGTGTTAAAATTGAATTCAAATTTACCACAATGACAATCCTCCCGGCCTCAACTTGGAACTTCTATTCTGGACTTGTATTCTATTACTTATGTGCTAGTTTTGCCTTTTATTAACTCAATTGTAGTTTTGCTTGAGGTACTGACAGGTCTCGGTGCTGGTATGGATATACAACCTTTTTGTCTGAACTCAAGCAAATAGTACCAACCCACAGTGGAACCATTCCCCACCATGACTCCAACCATCATCAGTAAACCATCTCAGACGTAGTCTTTGAAGAAACCTGTACACGCACATTGCGGGCTCCACTTCTGGCTGCGGGCTCAGGCACTTCACGCATCAAAACCTCCACAGGAGTATGAGGAGGAGAAAGGTTGGAGACAATGTGAGGGACTCACAGCTGGAGCTTGGGTCCATTGTCAGAACAGAAGATGAACTGTGTCTGTATATATCTGCTACATGGAAAGGTACCAGACATTTGCTGTGACTCCAAAAATACTTTTTAGCAAGAAACAACCACTCGCCATGCGTAGGCTCTTGTTATTGCAAGCTAAAGACTAGGATTGAAATGATCCATGGATTTAGATAAATGCATCGATTCAGTGATTAATGATCCAATATTATCAACGCAAAGTGAAAAGATGGGTCCATATCGCCATATTTCAAATAAATTCCCATGACACATCTGAGTTAGTATTTCCATTCAAGCTCCACCTCCTACTGCTGCTCCTTCCTAAACAATTAAACAATGCTAGTAGCCTAGCGCCAGGCAGGTCATGGCAAGTAGCCTAGGAAAAGACGATGAGGGCGTTTAGTCGCCTCTTGGGAATAAATCAGAGAAAAGATGAGTCATCAGACATGAGGCAGTAGGAAGTAAAATAGTCAAGAAACATGACCAACCTGTCTGAGCACCTGAATAAGCAGGACATTGACCCATGTGTTAACGTGTCATAACTGATCACCAGCTCTGACTAGTTATTATCCATTAAAACTGAGCTACAACTCTAAAAGGACCTCTTTTTAATAAAAAACATTTAGATATCTGTCGAGATAGATATTAGATATCTATCTATCTAGCTAAGAAATAAAATGGTCAAATCATATTTTAGTTGTTTTTTTATTTATGTGTGTATATGAACTGATCACATTAAATGGATATATGATATTGTCTCATATTGACTGATATAACATCATATAGTGATGAAACTTACACCTCCACTAAAGACACAATAAGAAAACTGGAAGATCCATTTGCACATTATGTCACTTCACTGGGTGAATTCAGTAACCATAGCAACATGCTTTGTTTTCAATTGTAACAGAATAGGATAGAATAGAATAGAATATATTTTCTCTCCCACAAGGGGAAATGTATCTGTTTGACAGCATAAAAACCATAATGACCAAATGTTTGGATTTACTGTTCCTCTGATTGACAAGGTTATGAAAGAGTGTGTGTATCTGCCTACCTGTACTAGCTTGTAGAAGTAGGCGTACTGGCGAGCAGTGTTTTTATACTGGCTCAGAACGTCCTGTACGGCCTGCGTGCCCAGCAGCAGCTGCACCTCATCCTGCTGGTAGTACAGCGGCGTGTCGTACTCCTGGGGAAGACTGCGGATGTACGGCAGCCAGAACGACGCGGGGTCGGCCCGTTCACACAGCAGGTGGAGGGCAAGCGTCACGTTGCCCATGGCCTGCAGGATCCGGTCCTGGCTGTACAGAGGGCCTGACACACACACAGATCACAGTCAGCTACGGGACAACACGGCCCTCTGCACACTGAACAAAATCTCACACACTGATGGTGAAGAGATATGATCTGACAGTGTCTGTGGTGGAACAGAGAGCTGCCCTCAGATTTAAAACCTGCTGCATTAGAATTCAATAAACAGCAAGGAGCCAACTCACATCAAACTACTTATTAAACCAGGTTACAGCTGTATGCCAGACTGAAAACAGTCATCTGCAGCAAATATCAAATATTTATTTCAGCAACTTAAAAACGGAGGTTAAAAAAAATCAAACTTGTATTCATGTATGGATATCACTGCTGAATAAACACAATACTGAATCAGACCTCCTACAGATCATATTTTTATACTATGAATGTGAGATCTGCTCATAGACTGACACAGCTTCTCTTCTCACAAACACTATAAACTCATCACGTTCTCACCCAGCACCGAGCTCTGTGCCGACTCCACCGTCATCAGCATCTTCCTGGGAATCCACAGGAAGAGTTCCTCTGTCTGCAAACACACACACACGAATGATAAGTGACTGCTACTATCGGAAACCTCTGCCAACTGTTTTGTAACACATCAAGTGATCACACTCTGTTGGTCGTACTAACACTAAACAAAACCAAAAGTGTATGAGACATTACTCAGCACCTGTTTTCTCTCCTCTGCTCTCAGCCCAGAGGACTGATCCTCAGGAAAAGTTGAAATTGAAAGTTGTGACCGTGTGTTGAGCTCACCTTGATGTCTCTGGTGGCCCGCAGACCGTAGCCCTCCGTACCAAAGTTGGTCACTGTGAAGCCGTCGCAGGAAGCGCCGCTCTCCTGAGCCCAGGACATCAGGTCTGGGAAGTAGTCCTCTCTGTTGCCCTCAAATAAAACTGAAATACCTGAACAAAGACATAAAATTCATTTCTGTTGTGTGTTTCAGTTACATTGAGCAAGTATTTCAAACATCTTTGGCACCATGAGTTTAAATTGACACCATGACTTCAAAGAGTCTGAACTGTAAACACTGTGTGTGCTCACGTCCTCACCCTTCTGTTTCTTTCGGATCTTCTCCACCAGCCCTCTGATCTGGGTATACTCCTCCCACTCTTTGCCAGCAGAGGGTGCTGCACTGCTGCATTCTGGAAAAACACAAGGCAACTATTAAAACCTCAGCTGACCCATCAAACACACCTGAATAAAACACGTCAGCATAAACATAGAGCAAGATGTAGTCCTGTCTCCGTGTGACAGGATGGACCCGGATCATAATCCGGCCTCTGTCCTGCTGTGTCAGGTCACTGAGGACATTAAACTACAGACCAGGAGGCAGAAACGTCCTACTAAACTCCTTCGTTATGATGCCCTGTTCTTACCATTGAGGTCCTATATTGGCACAGTCCAGAAGAAACTCATTCAGCGGTTGTGTATTTGGTTAAGTCTGTTTTGTAATCCTCCAGGATTCGGTAGGTTCAAGTTACATTTGAGACTGTTAAAGACCTTTAACGGATGTTATTTAACACCTTAACCATCCGAGTGTGGAAGCACAGTAGATATTCAGCATGGTTATGGATTAAACATATCCATTATCACATTACATTGTTTCAGTGCTTCTCATCACAATATAAACAACCACTTCTAATGATAAATTACAAATTTACAAAATTACAAAAGCTGTTTAAATTTAGCTCTTTGCTGAAACCTCAGGTATCTGACAGGAACCGGACATTCTCCCTGCTGTTATAGTCCATCCACCTCTGAGCTGGGCGAGAGTTCATTGTCATTCTTCTCTGTTCAGTACAGTTAGAAACAGTTGTTATCTGAGTGACTGTAGCGTTTATTTTTTGTCAGCCCCAGTCTGATGATGCTGCTCTGAGCTCTCTCATCAGCGCGGAGCTGCTGCTCCCTGGATGTTTCCTGTTTCTGGATCAAACCTGAATTTAAACTCCACACACTGTTGCATGTAGAGCTGATGGAGACTGCAGTCCTGGTTCTGCTTTGCAGGCAGGGAAACGTGAGGCAAGCCAGGGCTAGCCGGTTTCAGATTAATATACGTAGTAAACAACAGCTTTGTACAAATGCTCATTTGATTTTAAGGCGACAGAGAATCAAAAAGAGTTTGTACTTCATCTTTGTTGAAATACTGTCATCCACCCACATTCAGGAACATGTGAAAAGTGCTAGAAACTCTGAACATCTCCTTTTCATAGAAATTCTTTATTTAGAAATGTCCACTAGAAAATGAGTTAATGTGGAAAAACGGTTGTTTGCGAGGTCAAATGTATCTCACTGTCCCTCCACTCTGGTTCAATTTCCTCCCCTTCAAAGGAGTTTAGCTGTAAAAAGATGGTCTGTCTGTGTTATGAAGCTGACAAAGTTACATTCATTTGAGTGACAGTGAAGGCAGCCAATCACGTGTTAAGTGCTTGCATTTCATAATGAGTTTGCCAGTTAAGCCTGAAAAGATGCCAAATAGGTGAAAACCTTGTGTTTAAAACCCTGTTCACCCTAAAATATCTTTCTGAGAGGTTTTTATGAAGCTTCTGAGGCGTTACACATCCAACCAACATTTTATTGTGTATATGTCACATCACAGAACAAGGATCAAAACCCTGTTCAACCGTTCTCTGCCACCTTTAAGAAACACGTCTGACACGGTTACATGGTTGACACAGTAAACAGAAGCATTGTGTGAGAAGAAGAGCAACAGGCAAAAATCTGAAAAAAGTGTCAAAGCAACAATCAATCGATATCAATCATTACTTCCTGCTGCGGTTAATATAAAAAACATATAACGTCAACACACTTTTAGGAAGTCATATTCTTTCATTCGTGTGGGTTAGCATGCAGACATCACTGTGAGCAGTGGGATGTGGGATGAGTGGGTGCAAGTGTGTGAAGACGGACAGGATCAAAACGTACTTTGCAGCAGCTCAGAGATGAGGTTCATCATCTCTTTGGGGGAAACCACAGCGCTGGCTCCTGAGCCTGACTTCTGAGTCTTCACTCGACTCTTCTTTCCCATGGTGCTGGAAGGACAACTGTGCAGAGAGAAGCCATCGTTACTGTTAGCATCTTAATCCCCGTCTTACTGTCAGACTCTGGCTTTAGTTCAGATGAAGAAGGACATAATGTTATGTCTTTTCATTCATTGTTTCCCCTCTGACGATCACTGGTCATGTCATTTCAATCAGCAGCAGCAGGACGTGACAGAGGCTGTGTGATGCTGCCGAGCAGAAATAGAGAACCTGCTCGGATGAAGCAGCACTTCAAATGCAGTGTCAGACAATGTGTCATTAACAGTGACTAGATCTTGCATCTGTTTAACAAGTTATTTTTCATGACATGCTTTCATAGTGGTGTGATACATAATAACTGAGCACATAATCTCTCGGTTTTAGCTTTAACGGTAAACGCAAATGGAACGAGAAGCCAAAGTGAGTTGAACTGGGACGTTACTGAGGAATTGTGGGTAAGAAGGTCAAGTCAAACATACGTATCAAACATTTATAGAACTTCATAGAGCTCTCTATAGACCTTTACAACAGCTTATCATAAGTTTATGCATGTGTTATCAGCAGTGGATACAATGTGCATATATAAATAGCACTTGGAACCACAATCAGCCTGAAACCTTTCAATTTGAAACCGGCAAAACCTCAGGCTTAAGACTTGTTTTCACATGTGTTGTGTTGTGTTGTGTGTGAAGGAGCTGAGCTGCATCCTTGGCCAAACACAGAAGGCCTGGAATCAGCTGCATCATGTCACATGACCAACCACGCCACCAGTTTACATCACACTTTCCTTCTTTTTGGTGACGATGTCAACTTTTGTGTTTACTTGTCACATGCCTGTATAATACACACACCAGTCCTGTCTACGGGCTATAACAATGTATAACACACCACCACTGTAAGATAGTGTGTGTGCATGTCTCACTACATAATCACATCAGAGGGGACTTTTCATAAGGACTATTTCCTTATGAAAAGTCAGTCAGTGTTGGTCCACACCACAGTGTCACCTGTACACACACTTATATCCACTTCACACTAAGCACTTCAACTTCTGACAAGCCACAGCTCCACACTGTCCAACTGCTCTCTCTCACTAACACACTTTCACAATCCAGACAGATTTACCAAAGCAGAGGAAGTGGCTAAGGCCATTTTTGGAAATGAGGGATCGGAGGGGGGGTCTCTTTCTGTTTAACCTCAAGTTACACCCTCAAAGCCCCTCCTCTTGTGCCACACAGCTGGTCAGTGACATTCAGCAGCAGTTGTTACTAAGTTCCAAAGCCAGTTGCTTACAAGTTGCTCTGCAGGTTTAACCCTATACAGGACCTGGTTTAGGACCATATTTGTTCTCAAGCTTCATGGACTCACTTTTGGGTGAAAGTGAAAACAGAGTGCACAACCTCTTGTCACCAGATTAATGAATATGACACAGTATATATTCCCCTAATGCTGTCTCTGTCTATTGTCTACTGTCATTTAAATACTGACGGACTGAAACGCCCAGAGAATTTCTGTGTCCACAGCAGAAGCAAAACAAAACTTTTACGCACTAATATGTTTATATTTCAATTGTTCTGACAATATATTTTACGGGTCACGTGAGACATTTTGTATGGTATTGATGTATTTATTTATTTGTCATATTTTCCACTGAACATTTCAACAGTTACACGTAGTAGCAGCTAAAAGCTGACACATTCTGGCTAATGTTAACAGAACTTATATACGCCTGCATACAACCCTGTGCTGGTAGAGCAGCTTTAACTTCTTTGTGCAAGATGTTATCATGTCTACCGAGTAAAAGGTTTAAATTACAGCTTCTTGACCAAGTTATCACGATGAACATTCAAAAAAAAAGAAAGGAAAAAAATGACGAGACGTACTGTTGAGCATGAGGCTGAAGCCAGGCACAGATCTGAAATCTGCAGAGTGAGACTGAGAGCTACAGTGCAATAGATCTACTTAAAATTAATCCACAAGCGGTAAAAATTAAATTTCTGGTTCAACAAATCATGGCTGCAGCTGGTTTCACTGTGTTTGAAAGAACGAGGCCAATCACTCATCTGAATGCCTACAGAAAACACAGTTTGTAACTAACTAGTTTTTCACACTATGCAAATTAGCCAAAAAAGCTTTTGCATGGAAAATATCATTATGTTAATCTGTGCCAAACTGGTGGTGGGAGGGCGAGCCAGTTACATTTGATTGTGAAGTACAGCACAACCATCAGACCAGATGGAGACATTTATATATGGGAAGCATACACACATCACTTCCAGTGATGGTGCCAAGTTCCATGTTGACACTGAATGACAGCACAAGATGGCAGATACTGGTGAATAGCTCAAATCTTTCATGAGCTTTGACAGTGACATAGATAGAATGACCACTACCACTAATGATAACACCACCAATAATAAGAAAACTGTATGAAAACAGATGAGCTCTGAGACTTGTATGGTTAGAGAATTTACAATTACAATAGATACTAACCTTTTAATTAAGATTTCATTCAGACTATTAACTTGTGTTAATTATTTTAGGGGATCAATGATCAGTGTTACACAAAACAGGGATCAGAGACTGAGGTCTATCAGCACAAACTTTGTGTCTCTGTCCAAGCCTGGCTGAGGCTGAGCGGGCTAACCCGTGCAGGACAGAGGACAGCGCTTTAAAAGTGGGCTACCTCAGCCAACCCGAGGCTAACAACACGGTTAGCAGCGTGGTACGACTGTGATTCCCGTGTCAGCGAAGTGGTGACGGAAATGAGTGAGCACTTTCTGACATGTCTTTAACGCAAGTACCGCGGTGTCAGGGCGTCGCTCGTACGGCGGTTTCTGTCCTCCAGCCAACAGCCCCGTGTAGCCCCCTCCCCCGGGGTTGTTGTAGCCTCCCCCCGCTAGGCCAGCAGCTAGCTTCCTCACACCGAGGACTCACGCCCATCCCAACAGAACCGTAAACGGAGCGGGGCACGTTACCGCACAGAGCTCATTCATCTGCGCTGACTAACATTAAAGGGCTAGCTGTTAGCTGCTAAGCTGCCCGGTGATAAAAGCTCAGCCTGAGTTTCAGAGGAGGCTAATCTGCTGGTTAGCTAGCCCCGTCCACCACACTGCAGCTGCCCGTACAGCACACACAAAACCCGGCAGAGAACAGAGTGAAGGCCGAGTCAGAAGTAAAGCACAAAGCCAGCTGAAGATATTTTCTCCGGTTCACTCATACCTTACCAGTGACAGCAGCAGTTCCTCTGTTCCTGCACACAAACCAACCTTGATCAGTCCCGCGTGTGATTAGTGAAACCTCCTTACACGCCCACGAAAACATCGCTGGATCCTGGTATTCTGATTGGTCGTTGGACAACACGCTCCCAGGACACGACAGCCGACTGGTTGAAGCAGCTGTTTCGTTCAATAACACGCCGCCTTCCTCTCGCACACTCTAATTGGACACTTACTTTTAGAAAGCCAAAGGCTACCATATATGGTAACAATTGAGCTGCTGTGATTGGCTGAAAAACATGCCTATCATCAATATGTCTTTGTATTCTGGTGGTTTTAGGATGGAGCAGACGTCCTAAAAGCGGTGTCAACTTCCTGATAAGAAGGAGCGTAGGTGATACATTACTCTTATTAGACTACACATTATGGACTGCATTTCAAGAAAAAGAGAGCAGCATTTCAATTAATGCTCAGTAACATTTTAATGTTTAATCTTCAAGTGGTTTTCTTCAGTTCAAACATCATTTCAAAACAAAAGATGTTTTATATTTCACTGAACTAAAGACTAAACTGAAAACAAAATAGTCCGATGCCACATACAGTGACTGCCCAGATTATTAACAAAACCTGCACAGAATCTTGCATTTGTTTCCAAATAAAAAAAAAAAAAGGCCATGGGTCATGGAAACCTGTTATCAAAATAAAATAATATAAAAACAACAACTATTGAACTCTTGGAAAAACTTTTTTGTAAATATAGTCAGAGAGGAAGATACTCATGACTCTTTGTCTTTATTAGTTAGTTAGATTCAGCATGTGTTAATAAATCAGGAATATGATTAGACATTTTGCTAGTCAGCTAAAGTTTAGGATGATTTACACAGAGTGAACTTAACTTTCTATGTTTCTATCTAGACACACAGACCAGTAGATACAGTGAGTGGATGGAACAACGATGGACAATGCTTGTTAAAATTCTACCTATGGTCTATGTTATGGATATGTCAATAATAACCTGGCTCTTCTGTGAGCACAGGATCCAGATCTGATACTGATTCATATCATTATCATTGTTTCTAACATTATAATATTTTCTACCTGGAGCAGAGCAGCTGCCTCCAATCTATCTCCTTTTTCTGTTTTCCCACTTTGCTTTTTTCTTTTTTACCCTAACCGGTCGAGGCAGATGACCGCTGGAGGTTGGAAGTTCTGCTGGAGGTTTCTTCCTGTTTTCCTCTCCACTGTTGCCTGGTGCTGCTCATTGTGAGAACTGTTGGAATTGAATTGAATTCATGAAGAATATGGCTTTTATTTGCTGTTTCAACACACAATGATTCCAGATTACTTGAAATCAACTAATGATGGAAGAAACCGGAGTTGTAGCCTTGTGGCTGTATTCTTCAATTCATGTGTGTGGTCACAGTGACTTTAGGTTGACCATAGGTAAGACTGAACAGGTCTGAACCCTGGTTGTGTTTGTCCGTTATGAAATCATGTTGACCGTCAAGATCAGCTATCGTTGTGGACAAAACTATAAACTCACAAGCTTAGGGTAGAATCCAAACAGCATTTTGACAAAACCAAAGTCCAGGCTGAGTCCAGTGTTTCTCAGTTGGTCCATTTCTGGAATCATCATTAACATCTGCACATCAGTTATTGCATATCTCAAAACAATCAGTGCAAACTGCACCACATGGTGGATTAGCAGCAAAAGTATATTTGTCAAAAGCAAGTATTTATGTCAATGAAACTCATTATAATCAGAATGTCAAATCATTATGCCTTTCTATATGAACAAGGTGATCAGGTGACTTTGTCATGTTGTCAGTTATGACAGTTTACTCTAATGTAAAGCAAGACTAGAATCTTGTTACCAACTCATATCTCCCACAATCTAATAGCTTGATTTACGATCACATGGCCTTAAGTCTTAATTTGTCTTAAATTTCAGTCCAAGGGTCTTAAATTTTAAATCTTAATTTTTGATTTAGAGCAAATTTCTCCAGTCATATCATTACAGGGTTTTACACTTTGAGAAAGAAAAGTTTATTTAATGGTTTTGAAGCTTAAGATTCTACTGTGCATATTCTAAATCTGTGCACCAGTTGCAAGACATGTGCTTGCTTGACAACACCTCAGCGTTGGATTTCTTCACATGGCTAGTCTGTAGTCTTGAAGCAACATCAGTCTCAAATCTTTAGATTTGATCTTAAATTTTGTTTGAAATGGTATTTAAAAGTCTTAAAAAGTCTTGAATTTAACTTGGTCAAACCTGTAGACACCTACTATATTTACATACCATATTTACAGCAATGTAAATATGGTATGGTAAATATTCGGCTGTTGCATGGGTTCGGCATAATGGACAGTGTATGGAGGAATTTATTATCACGCTGAGGAATGAGACAAACACTACAGATCTTAAAATGAATTTCATCTTCTCACTCTCTTCTCGTGTTGTTCTTCTGTAAGTATCACATGTATGTGATATTGTTATATAATGTACAGGTTAAAAAATGGGCCAACCAAAATGGTGTTGTGCCATTTTCTAGGTGGACTGGAAAATTCCAAGCAGCAACAATGAGGAGGCTGCTACTGCTGCACGTCAGTGGAGGTTGTCTTAAGCCAGTGACTGTCCTGACAGTGTGAGACCAGCAGAGGTCAGTCTGGGCCACAGCTTCAGCATCATCTCCACTTTCAACTTGGATCACACCCAACCATGCTGGTCCTGGAACAAGAGGGACTTGGTTCACACACCATCCCAGTCAGAGGAACTGGACCCTGCCAGTGAGGCCAGGTACCACAGAGAAAAGGCCAGGGTCATCTTTGACGTGGCCACATGACTGCATCCTTCCTTTACCTGCTGACAGACATTGGAGACGTGTCATGTGACCACAGTTGTGGTGATGGTTAGCCCTCCCCAATGCTGCTCTGATATATAACACTCCATCTTGTATATAAATGTATATGTGTATCTCAGATGTGCTGTGTTTACACTCTGTTCCTCACATGTGCAGGTGACAGGAGGCTGCTGCAACTTCCTCACAGACAAAGTGAAATAGACCCAAAAGAAGTGCAAAGACATAATAAAGACAGCTGACACAGTTTGGAGATGATCCCAAGTTCTTTACCGAGAAATCTGTTCATCAGTGAGTGAACAGTAATGTTTGAAATGCTGTCAGAAGAAATGAGAAATGAGTCAGAAAAAAGCAGAAATTCATCATCAGCCTTTAGTCTTTCAAGTTAAAACCCTTCTTTATTCTCCACCTCCACCTCCATATATATATATGGATGGATGGATATATATAACATTCACAGTGTTAATGTCACTGTCCATGGTGCTGGAAGGAGCAGGTGGGCAGATGAGCTATGAGTTAAGAGTTTACTCAAAAATAACTGAGCCACTGACTGAGCTGCCAGGGACCCTGAGATCCTGGTAATTATTTTCTGAAACAAATCCACATGATCTTAATGTAACCAGTTCCTGCTGCACTACACAAAGCAACATTCAGTCTCGATGAGAACAGTGAGTAAACGTTGGATCCTGGTCCTGGTGTTATAGTAAAGGAGTTAATGGTGAAATTCCTGCTGTTTTTTTAGGTGTAGAAAATGGTTCAGATGGCCTGGAATTTTGTGAATGACAGGTAAAAAACTTGAACACAGCAACAGAAACAGACTAAGTGCACAGAGAAACATTAAAATACTGAAATGACTTCACATGAAACAGTCCGTCTTCTCTTCTGTCTCCTGCTGTGGCTGTGGAATGTGACCTCTGCCCGATGTTAGTTATTGACAGATGTGTATTGGACTGTGTTCACACGCAGCCTCTGCACCATGGTGGCGCTGCAGTGGGAGCCACAGATCACAATATTGGCCGTCATGTATCTGACTGGAAGTCTTTATAAGTTTGATATCCAAGTCTGGACCCGTAAGCAGCCGTCATTGTGCTGGTGGAAACAGTTTGTTCATGACGTACCTGTGGAGGTGTTGGAAGGTGAAGGAAATACTCCCACTGTCCACCATAGAAGTAAACAGTGGGGTAATAAACAGTGTTATGAAAACTGACTACTCATGGTGCATGAAGCTCAGACTGTATTTTTGTTTAGTTTCCTCTCTGTGTCTCAAACTGACACCCTGGCGACTGTGTGAAATGTAAGTTTGCCTGACAAACACTGACTCCATGATGATCATGAGTGAAATGACAATAGACAAAAGGCATTAAAAGTCCCACTGCAACAAACACCAACACGCACTCATAAAGAAAGAATATTTATATCTTATTTCAAAATCATCTACAAGCATCTCTTCAATTTTCTCATGTCATTATCATATATTGCTAAAATACATTTCCAGCTACATATGTCTTATTGGAAAATATAAAGGCATGCTGCTCAGCGGTAACATATCTGAAACATATCTCCTCTAAAATACATCACAGAGGAATTTTTCGGATCCAGGTTTGAGTCTGTAAATTACAAAATAAGCAGTGAATCTGAATGTCTCCATAAGAAAATAATCAGTCGTTTCAACATTATTTGAACATAACCTCATGTTATTTCCACTGAGATGCAACACTTCCTTCGTGAATATGTCAATGATTGTGAAATTATTGCAATAAATGACAGGACAGAACATAATTCTTAGTGTGAGTGTGTTAACATGGGGTAACAGTGTTTAATGACTGTGAAGACGCTGCCAACTGGCCAAGCTGTGGCAGTTTACTGATGAGTGTAAGAATCTAAGTAGATGGTTTTTTTTCTCTTGCCTGTGGAGAAAATGGATCCAATGGTAAAAACATCCATGTGTGATGTTTCCATAAATGTCACTTTCATGAAGGTCTTTGGGCCTGTCATGTCCTCCTGTTAAACATGCTGCTGACACAGAAGTCCACAATCACACTAACTGTATCATCTCAGAGACTCCTCTGACTCCAGCGTCTTCATCAGTGTTCATTCTGAGCATTTCTCCTGCTTTACCTCATGGTTCTGTCATAAACTTGGAGAAGAGAAGTGATTTAAACATGAACAAAGTCTGTTTGAGATAAAAAGTGATAAATCTTCATAAGAACTGAAACAAGAGTAGACAGATGTGCTGTTATGTTTCTGGCTGAAAATGTGGTTATTTCTCTGACTGCATCAATTTAAGCTCTGACTCTAATGTATTTAGCCTTGCTTCGCACAAACATGTTCGCACAAACATGTTCCACTAAGCAGCAGATACAGTAATTCACATTTAAACAATTACAAGCTGCTGTATTTACATGTCGTATATTGTGTATTTAAAGAGTGGAGACAGATAATGGTCATGTTAAAGGCAGTTAATGGTGAAGGTTATTCTTCACAGTAACACAGGAAGCGCTGGTAGCTAACTGACTGGCTAAAAAATCGTGTAAACTAACAGTGTTGGGAAGATGATCACGTATGGTGGAGGCTCTGTACTGAATCACTGGGCTTCAGTTTCTGTGCTGTGCAGGATTTCACACGTCTCTGGACCAACATGAAGCTGACATCAGTGTGACAGCAACAGTCTGTGGAGCAGACACATTGTGTGGAATCAGCTGCTGTGAAACACCAGAGAAATACAGAGATCGGCTGTAGCTGCGTGTGCTCAGAACTTAGACCGTACCGGTGAACAACACGTACATAAGGGGTTGACGACCACAGTTTTAAAAACTGAGCATCATTTGAAATAAGAGGACTTCAGGCCCAGACATTTCTCATTTACATGGTATCAGTATCAGCATGATAAAAGTAAAAAACTGAGAAGGTCCTGTGCTTCTCAGCTTTAATGAAGTGAACTACAGTCCTTTATATTACTAAGTCCTCACACTGTAAACAACAGCATCAGTACTTGTCCTGTCCAATGATGTGCAGAGAATAAAAGCTGGAACTAACATGTTGGTTGAGTGAAATCAGAGAAACCGCATGAACTGCTTCCTTCTCTTCATGGAGACAAAAAGCTGGTGATGAACTTCTCTGTCTCTGCCAGCAGGTGGTGGCCACCACAGCTGAGTGATCGAAGTGACGCTTCTGAACTTTAATCTGCTGGAAAAACCTTCAACCCTTTCCTCATGATGCTCAATGATATTAAGGCTTCAAGTGAAAGTTTGTGGTTGTGTTTCAGGCCTTCACACTCAGCTGTGGTGACCGTCACTGGTGCTGTGGATCCACATCTGTCATGTTTGGATTTTTTGCTTCCAGGATAATGAATATAAACCCAAACCTAGGATTCAAACAGCTCCACAGTCTCTGTCTGACACCCACATCATGTGTATGTTTGCGGCTGCCACAGTCCTCCAGTGTTTCTCCATCATGACTCTGAGTAGTTTTGACTGAGGAAGCTGGACTTCATCAGCCCAAAGAGAAAACACTGTGCTGAGCAGCTGTCAGTCTACACCGGGGCTGTCGCTCTGCTGAGGCCGCTGGTCATCTCTGACAACTATAAAGGTCCTTTGAACTGGTTTCCTGAGAGCTGCTGCCGGATGGACGGCTTAGAGCCGGCAGCATCACCCAGTTTCCTCCAAACCACCTGAGAGGGAGAGAGACTGTCAGACATTTATATTCATCACATCACTTTCTGATCCATGATCAGGTTAAAGCCTTGAGATTATAGATGTTATCTATCATTTTATATATCGATCATTTGTGTTATATGATCATTCCTGACTGCAGCACTTCTTCAGGTTTGTGGTACAGTATACCAGCTTTTCAAGTTTTGCTTTGGTGAAATAATATTTTCATGACAGCATCATTGGTGTCAGTAATAAGATAAAAATAAGTCATGGTAACATGGAACATACATTTTTGTTATCTGAAAATTATTTTTGTAAACATCTTTCTTTTGTCTTTGATTTCATATTTTCATGTTTTCAAGATGAAGAAGCACTAGACAGACACACTGGACAGGAAGTAAAGGATCTAAAGCAGGAGAGGGCAACCTATTCCACAAAGAGCAATGTGGCTGCTGTTTTTTTTATTCCAACCAGTCAAGAGCACACAGTTTGACCAATCAACTGTCTGAAGACTGAAATCAGTTCTTTAAATGAGTCAAGTCTGGCGCTGCTGTTTAGTTGGAATAAAAACCTGCAGTCACACGGTCCTTTGTGAAGTAGGTTGCCCTCTCCTGCTTTAGATCATATACTTCTTGTCCAGTGTGTCTGTCACACACCAGTGCTTCTTCATCTTCCCCTCTCCTGGTATATTTAGTCCTCGTGCTCCTCTTCCTGTGCGCCAGTTCGTCTCAGGCCTTTGTACTTGCCTCATTTCCCACCATCCCTCGTCCTAGTTTATGATCCTTTCCTGTTTTGTTGTCTTTGATCTGTCTACTTCCTGTTGACTTTGGTTTCATGTGCATCCTGTGTTTCTTCTGAACTCTAAACTGTGTTTTCGGTGCCTCTTCCATTTGTTCCCTCAGTTTTTCATATTCATTTGTGTGAGACTGTCATTAGACTCTGAACGTCACATAAAAGTAGCTGATCCTGCAGCAATGACTTCATTATTATTATTATTAGGATTAACTGTTATGGAGCAGTCAGGTTCTAACAGCACATGGCTGCTCTGGTCTTTTGTCCAACACACGTTTCAGTTTTATCTGGTCAAATGAAATGAAGTGAATGGCCCCAGCGTTGAGCTCTGAAGCTTCAGCGGCAGATCACCCTGACACCTACATTACACATCTCTCTGACAATGGCCTTCTCCTTCTCACTGAGATCCTCATCATATTCCTGTGAGCACGGCCTGTCCAACTTCTCATGGACCTCCAGCACCTACAACACACACACACACACACAAATCATGTTAATCACACACACACACACACACTGTGCACTCCTGCATGTGGTTGACCAGCAGCACTGCTGTGTCAAAAGACACAATAACCAAAACAGTAACACAGTAATTTCTGTTTAATGTAGAACAACTTGAGCCACGACAGCTTAGTAAAAGCTCTGGCTTATTAAAGCCACTAGAGGGCAGTTGGTGTGTATCACTACAACATGACCTTCATCTCATAGTGTCTTCTGGGCATTTAATTGGTGAACTGGGTCAATGGAGCTAAAACAGGTCGACCTCAACAAAAGAAAAGAAACGTCCTGGAATGCTGTCACATACTTTGACTTCAGTAAAGTATCTTTTTACTTTTGGGTTAAGATGTATAAGTGAAAGTTGGCGACCTTGGTGAGAACTAACTGTCCTGTATTGTTGTGTATTGTACTGTGAGTTTATCTGTTCAGATACACTGCTCAGATTATTAGATTCTAACTGCAAAAAAGGGTTTTACATTATAAATATGACAAGATGTCTGGTTGAGGTTCTCGTGAATGGTCAGCACACATTTCACCTCTTAACAGCTCATATGGTTTCATTCTGACATGCAAAGACAATCTAATGTTTCACAAAAACCAAGATCAGACGATTCTAGAGACTGAAAACAGGTCATGAAAGCAGAGCTTTGTTTTTATTTTTCTCTCCCATCTGACGGCCCCTCGCAGTCATCTGCTGACCCCTGCGGCTCGAAGCCACTGAACTAACCAGCTCCACCTGGAGCAACCTTTCATACTGCCGCTTGAGTTGGACTTTGAATCCTCGAGTCTATTTTCTCATGGAGCGGTGATACGCTGACACACAAGGGGGTGTGGTCTACCTTTATTGCGTGGACTATTGCCTCTGGTTTCTGCCCTGGTGGGACGTAGAGCCCTGTAGGGGAGAGTTCACCGTTGGGGGTCCGAGCAGCGCCCTGGAGAGTGATCAGTCATCAATGAGTTAATGCACAGACAGACACACTGCAGCAGCAACCACAGGTACAACGACAGAGGAGAAGGACGAGAGGAAGCTGTAGCACTGCTGAAGTGGTGCAGGATGTTCCCATGGTGACAGGAGGTGCAGTAGACCTGCTGTGTTTGCAGGAAAGCAGGAGCCCGTCAATCACCTGATCAGATTATCAATAGGTGAGACAGGATGTCCTTCATCTGCTGCACTCAGCTGACACTGGAGTCATGTGAGAACAGCTGCTGATACTGGACCTTACTGTACCTATACATGTTGGTTTGGTGCACTGATCCCAGAACAGTCCCACATTTCATTGTCTAACAGAATAAGTTTATTACAGCCTGTTAGCCTGTTATGTCTCATTCACAGTGGTTTTAATAAACAACTCATATATTCTCCAACAGTCTCTCTGTATGTATGACAGAGACTTGTCTGTTCATCTGGGACTTGTGCTGGTTGTTGTCATTGAAATGAAAGTGATTCTCATCTGATGGTGTTTTTATTGTAAAGATGCAAAATTCCTGTGTGTGTGACTGCATAAAAAGTGAAAGATGACAGAGCTACACGAGCAGGACTCTATATAAGAGCTTTTATTATGAATACTTTTAATCATATTTTGATAATGAGCTTTTATTGCTTGTGTGTTTTTGCTATGAGTCACACACACACACACACACACATTGATCAGGTGACCTGGAACAGACAGGGTCAGTATCAGTTTGTTGAACTTGCTCTGAAGCAGCAGACACACTTTCACTACATGCAAACACATACAGACTTATACGTGGTTTTTAACTAACTACTAGTGCACATCTCTTACAGGATCATTGCAACTGTACCTCTAATATACAGAACATGACAGCTGTAGGACTTAGAGGCTACAGCCAGAGTGAGAGCAACACACTGATGTGGTTTATACTGTGTAAAGTTACCTGTGTCAGCAGCTGCTTTTTCTCATCCTCCAGCATCCTCACCTTGTTCTCCAGCTGTCTGATGTAAACGGCTGATGCATCTGAACCAGAAACAAAAGGAGACAATGTCACATGTGAGGCAACACAACTAGTGAAGTGAATCAAAATGTCTCCTTGTGTTTTCATGTTGACTGTGCTCTTGTTTCACTCTCACACCCTTGTTGTTGGATTAGCACATTGATCTCTACATAAGGTTGAGAAACCCATTGACGATTTTCCCAAACAAATTAAAGTTAAACCAACTGGTCTTTATATTAAATTGCTGTGTGTTTTTCATGACCATTACA
The DNA here is from genome assembly GCA_016801845.1 of Polydactylus sextarius. Lineage (NCBI taxonomy): Eukaryota > Metazoa > Chordata > Actinopteri > Polynemidae > Polydactylus > Polydactylus sextarius. Next base: position 1,695,789 of record CM028919.1, read on the forward strand.
TGAAATAAACCAATCAGTTCTGTCTCATTCTCTTTAAAGCCCAGGTATGCTTGAACCTTGACACACTGCTAAAACCGTGACAGATTAGCCATCATAAGAAGAAACCATGAGTCTCCAAGGACAGGACATCCTTTCACAACAGGGTTTTGTTTTGCTTTTTTCTGACTCAACATGACCACTCACCAACAATGTGCTCAACCACCTCAAATATACTATATTGAAATACATTTCCAAACAGGATCCCAGTTTGTTTCAGAATGACTGATCACTAGCTAGCTGTTCCATTATTGTCATATTGTTAGCGGTTATTCAAATAACCACCATTCTATTGAGAATAATAACAACGTCATTCTTTTGGCCAAACAATAAAATATGTTGCTGTCATTTAACATTATCTGTGCAGTCATGTCTGCTAACAAGCCAAAACACAACACAGAGAAACATTCATATTCATGAATCATGAAATCCAGTGAAACCACAGAATCATAAATCAACATTCCCAGCACAACCATGCCAGGATGAATCCAAAGAATATGGTATAACATGATATAAACTGATGTAATTTGTGTTGGATAACTCATCTGAATGCATCTGACTGACTCGGTAACTACTGCAGGTTCTGACTGACTGAACTACACCATTATGATTGAAGTGAAGCTGTCTATCAGAGTGACGAGGTGGTCATGTGTAGAAAATGAGGCTAAAAACCCTCCATGAAGATTATAAATGAACAATGTCATGAACCATGTCACCTATATCCAGCAGAGTGCTGGATATAGGTGGACTTGTTGTCAATGATCAATAGAAAACATCAGAATCAATAAAATCTTTTCATAGACTATCCACCAACATCACAACCAACAAAACTACTCTACAGTATCACATCATCACACAGTGTCACTCAATTGCAAAGACTACCAAAAGTGCCATACACCCACGACATGTATTTAACATGTTGTTGCCATAGTAACCATAGTGGTTACAAAACCAGTTTTACAGACGTGAGTCAAGGTGCTGTCTGATTTCTGGACTCACGTCTCTAAAACTGGTTTTGTAACCAAGAGGTCCAAAGAATTATGTGTCTGTGAAAAGTCTGAGAAAAGTCTGTGAATGTCAGAGGATTAACCACAAGATGCAATTAGTATAAAAGTTAATACTTGGCTTGTAATGTAGTCTTCCTTACCTATTTCAGGCTAAATGTGAATAAAAACAATGATGGCTCTGGAGAAGTGTATTGTGTATGCACGCAAACTGTAATGTGAAAAAGACAAAGAGATGGAGGGAGAGAGAGAGAGACGAGTGAGTAGACATGGAGAAACAGCAGAATAGAGCAGGATGAAGAGGAGAGTTATGGCACTGAGCCTCTTTACTGCTAATCCAGGTCTGTACAGCTGGATTATCCTGGAGCAAGTAAACATTACAGTGATCTCAAACACACACAAACACACACTGACTTCAGATGTATGTGATTATCTAAGGTTAATGGAGCCATTAAAGCAAACAAAGAAGACACTGTTCCACAGCCGGCTTCTATCCTACTGCCAAAACTCTTACAACATCAACAGTTATTGTCTGTTCTTCACAAAATCTACCTAAACTAGCACACATGATGACCACAGTGCAGTACAACAGAATGGGCAGAGGTTTTTCCTCAGATATAGAGGTGTGTTGGACAGTTGGGTGGACAGAATGTTAGAGGATTATCACAGATCATAACAAAGTCAGTATTAGTCTGTATGTCACTTTACTGTCAACAACAGTCTGCGCCTTTTGTCTGAGAGTTGATTTGTTAACAGAGAGACAGTTGAAATATTTGACTGGATGCTCTGAGCTTAGCCAACTGTCTCTACACTTCAACCCGCCATGACATACACGGGGGTCCATGTGGCACAGACACTGCTGACCTCAGCATAAATCTCACACACAGAAGGAAACAGTGTAGAGATCAGTTCTTAAGGCATCGCTTCACCTAAACACTGATGACTGACAGCAGCACTGACAGCACTGATCCAGATGTGATGATCTGATCAGTCACTTGAGTGTTTAGTCTTGTGTTCAAGGACACCTTGAAACTTGTTGTTGCTCTACTTACCTTTCTCACATTTCCCAGAGGGTCCAGGGACACAAGCAAACATCCCCTACACACACCCAGCTCTGTTTTCATCCTTTCTGTTACTGATTCAGTCCTCAGTTTGAATACGTGCTATGCTTTAAAAACAGATTTGAGTCAGATTTGTGTGTATTAAGTGGAGGCTGATAGTTTCCATGGTTTGTTATTTGTGAGAATCTGCCACAGGCTTACTCTGCTCTAACTGACAGAGCCAGTGTGTCTAGGATGTTTTAAGGGAGTCATTAGCTTAAATGAATTTATTATTCAATAAAACAATCAATAGATGAATCAATAGAAAAACACTTGTTAGTTGCAGACTGTCATGGAGCCAACTCTGCTCCCAGTCTGAGATAATGTTGGTGTGTTAAGAGGAGTGGAACAACATTCATTTGATTGAACCGGACAAATGTGATGTTTGGTGAAATGATTGTTGCTGCACACACAGGTTTTTTTTTTTGTAGGAGGGCATTAATTCTCTCACCCTTTAAGAGGAATAACTGTCTCTGTGGGTCTGTTCTGCTAAAACGTTCTTTAATTTCAAAGACGGATGTGTTTATTTCATCGATGGTGTAATAATACACGTTTGGATAAAAGCTTCTGAGACGATACATTTTATTCTGTCAGTAACATCCAGCTCCACCTGCTGGCCACAGACAACAGGTGACCGGTTGGTTTGTGTTCCTGTCTCCAGGATAACAGATGAGAACTGAACAGGGCTTCTCACTAATTGTTTGCAGAAACTGTTTGCTCCTCCTTTTGCATCTGAAAAATCGACACTTGAACTCTTTTTTATTCTTCACCCTCACTCTACCAGCAATGGTCAGCCACAACGGCCTTAGATCTGACAGTGATGCTGATAGAAAACGGACAGTGTGGCAGCAAATGAGAATAATTCATGATAATTATATTGTTTATTGATATAAGACATCAGGACAGTGAATCCTGTGAAATGTATCTGCATAAAGAGAATTAGAGCCAAGTCATTTGCTAACTGTGTTAGAAGCAGTCAATATCTACAGTGGGCTGATGGGACAACATGTCTGTTGAACTGGGTCAACAACAGTATGTCAGGCATAAGCTACTGACCAGAGATCAGCCTGACAGCTCTGAGATTTCTGCTTCTTTCTGGAGTAACCAGAATAAATAATATCATTTACATCTTGTAATGCCTCGTATTGTACAATGTCTGTTGTGACATTGGTGTAACCTCCATCTGATTGATGCATCTCATGATGCAGGTGACATCAGCACCAGCAAATGTTTGAGATCTGAAGCTGGCCCGAAACTCAGAGCTGGTGAAACTTTCGGTCTGTTTCTGGGCCCCTTAGATATTTCCTCTTCTGTGTGTGGATATTCCTGAGATCAGAAGTCTGCGTGGGGGGGCAATGAAATATGTGGTTCAATAAAATCCTAGCAGGAGGCAGAGAGGTATTATAGGAGGCTCGTGAGAGCAGAGCAGACCTGAGGTTTAACCACATGGGAGCTTTCTGTGTTGTTTAGGTAAATTTGACTTTGCTGGGTTTAGTCGCAGACGTTAACTATTTGAAGCCAAACAGAAGTGTTCCTCCACCGATCTGAATGATGAAACACATTCAATAATGAAAGACAATGACATTTCATTTCAGCTCACACAGGTTCACCATATTTCACTGTTGCGTGCTGTAAAAAAAAACGAGATGGCATGAATGTGCGTGCTTGCATGCTGTTGTACGTCAGAGCGGATTTGTGTTTAGGTGCTGCCTGTGTTTTATAAATGAGCTGTGGACAGATGAATGAAAGATGGAGCAGACCGGCACAGAACAGATCATTTTCAGGAAAAGAGCTGAGAAGCATGATGGTGAAAATGTTATGGTCGTGGCTGACTCAGGTAGCACAGGCTTGGATTCAACTATGAGTTCTGCATCTCATCAAAGATAACGTGTAAGCGTTTTGTAGTAAAAAATCCATCAATCAATTACATGGAAATGTTGTGGATTTTGAAACAAGAAAACCACCAAACATCTTGCAGCTGAAAGAGTTTTACAGGGATTAGTCAGAAACCTCAGGAAGTCGCTGTCAGAAATAATTATGCAAAGTTATTTCCGGTACAGAGATAATACAACAACATCTTTCTTTCAGGCTGAGGGTGAACTTACTTTTGTCCCAGAAAATAAAAATCTAGTTGTTAATATTTATGTTAAATAAATGAATAGTTTTCATGGGATGTCTCCATGTATATTACTTCAAGCCACAGTGTGAGCTATACTGTCTCAGTTATCTAGGGATGGACATGCCAGAGCATGAGGATTAAGAAGGATAGTGAGGAAAATTCCCCAAAAAAACCCTGATATATCAAGTACATAACAGTGCTTTGCAGTCTGACTGACACAGATTATTGGTGATTTCTGGATTACATGAGCATGACATGAGCTCATTCCCCCTCAGAGCAAAACAGAGACTGAAAGAAGCAACACAACATGGATTCTGAGCAGGCGTGTTTGATCAGGATCAGGTCATGTCTCTTTTTCACGCCATATTTTGTTCCCAACAACATGTTAATAGTCACTTCAACCTATGGATCGCTGCTTTGGGTCTCAGCAGGACCAGTTGTCATGTGTCTTTCACTGAGGAGATACTTCAGTCATTGTGCCATAAAGCCCAGATCACTGTAGCATTGTTTGTTTGGATCAGTCAGATTTGATTGATCTAAAGTCATGTGTCCCCTGGGAACCTTTAATGTAGCAGATCTGTGTCAGACACAGTCTACAGCAACATGTCTCAAAACCTCTGTGTGCTGTTCTTTCAACGGCAAAAAAATGGATCTGATCCACACAGTTGTTCATCATCATCTCAGTCTATATATCCCTGGTAACGTTATCATCGCTGCCTGCTGTGCTGAGCTGTTTTCCTTTGAGGGAGTGATGATAACAAATGCCACAGTTCATGGTCTACATAAACATTTGAACACATTCCTGAGCTGCAGCTTCAGTTTCTTAGCAGCTGTTAATAATCTGAAGATGCTCCTCCACTGATACCAGACTAAACAACAGACTGTGACTGTGTCCTCACACTGCTCTCCGTCCTTTATGTGGTGGCTTCTCTCCTGTGATTCCATTCAGGACTCAATCCTACTATAAGAGTTAGATTAAAGCTAAAGGTCTCACACTGAGTTTCTTATAATGACTCTGATCACCTCTTTCATCGCACAACTCACAACTCTGCAGCAACAGAAGATAAATTACCATGTTTCTGACCCCAGTGCAAGATGCCTGTGGAAATTCTCTTTCATCAGATCATAGTATCTGATATAGCTGAAACTAAAGGCAACTGCACTGTTGTAGATTCTTTAAGATGATTCACTTCATCCAAGAGTCTTCTTCAGTTCTAATGGAGAGAGGTGGATAATATTTACTTTCATTAATTAATACACTGTTAGAACACTAGATCTCTGGCGTCCACACACAGAAGATACACACCACTCTTTAGATACTGCAGACAAGATACTTGTTCATCTGTGTGTGTGGAAAGCTAACAGATGAACAGACAGATGATATACATACACACACACACACACACACCCCAGTGCTGTACACAAACAGGTTTATTTTCCCACGGTATGTTCAACCTTTCATAACTCCACACATACACACACAGTTTCATTATCTTAACAACAAAGCTTCTCTCTCTCTCTCTCTCTCTCACACACACACACACACACACACACACACACACACACACACACACACACACACACACACAGGTTGTTTGCACAGTGGGATGTAATAAATAATAGGTGGACATTATTCAGTCTCAGTGAAGACTTTCACTCTTTCCCTCTTTCACTTTGTGACTCATCATGTTCATGCCAGCAGTTCTGCTGTGTATTCACATGTGTTGACATTTAAACTGATGGATCACAGAGACTCCGCCCTGACCTGGCTCCGTTCACTCTCTGAAACATGAAGCCAGTGTCCTAAGTTCACAAAAAAGTTCTGTTTTGGGGGAAAACATTGCTTTAATTTGGATGGAGGGGCTGTTTCCACCACAATAAATGAAATGTTTCCATGTGCTGCTCATGTGGCCAATCAAAATGGAGACTTACAGTCCTAGATGCCCTAAAGCTTAGTTAGTTATGTTAGTTATTTAGAAATATGCTGGATACAGGAGATGACATGTTACAAACACAGATTCTTGCTGTAAGAACCTGTGAGAAATATGTCACAATGTTTTTTTTTTTTTTTTATCTGGAGGTCTAAAGTCTAACATGTTAACTTTATTGTTTATGTAGAGGGGGCATGTCGTCATGTCATGTTGTCATGTCAGTTACATTTCTTAGACTTTATGAGTTTTGTTTTCAGGTTCCCTAAACCTGCTGATCAAGTGTATTTACCAGCAGCATGTCATCCTCGCCAAGCTCTTTATCTCTGAATAAAACAGGCTAAGACCCAAGTCAGAGAGTTAGCATGCAGCTGACTCACACCTCAGCCGTGCTTTCAACCAAATGACCTGCTGACGCCGCTCAGCATCGAACTGCTGGAGCTGCTGAGGCGCTAAATCCTCATTAGGTCTGACTTCATCCATAATGAGCTGAGGTAATTAGGATGGGCCATCTGTGCCAAGCCCAGTTGGACCAGACAATGTTGTTCAGCGTGAGAATGAATAAACAGCAAGGTGACAATAACACACCACCTGGATCTGTGGTGAGAGGATGCCACTGGAATCATTTCTGTTAGTGATTCTCTGAGTTCAATGCCTCCCTTTCAGCACCACCTCTTATCCTAACATGCACTAGAAGTGTAGGCAGCAATAAACTGTGGATAAGTGACCAGTCTATCAACACTGCTGTCATGTTTCATATTAACCAACATGTAAATATGGTGTATTATCAGGTATAGAACTATGAGCCTACAGGTCTACAGCCACAGTAATAAAACTTTGTATCATACTGATATGCAAAGCGGACTCACCAGCACATTTGTGCGTGGATTCACTGCATTCTAAGCATTCTACAAACAGGAGGACAGCTTAGATCACACATGATGAAAGCTTTAGTGAAGTTGTCCTTGATCACAGGTTGATTTATGTTCATGTTATTTGCTTTGACTGGAAACACAAGCGTCATAACACTAAAATAGGGGAAGTGACTTTAGGTTCAGTGAAGTTGGACCTTGGTTTGCATAATGTTCAGTGTAACTTGGTGGTTACATTCAAACTTCACAATAATACAATTATTGACAATTTTAAATCATTTAACACTGTAGTGATACTGCACAGGGGTCCTCTAGTGTGGTTGTCCTCTGTATATGTCAGAGGGAGTAGAGGCTGTAAACAGATCTGGGAGCTGTTGTAGCCGCTACAATGTCCACAGGTTTGTAAGCATGTTAGCAGCTAACTCATCAGCAGCACTGTGGATAGTGCCTGCAACATCATGTCTGGCACCTTCTCCATGAGGAGACACAGTCACACACTGAGACACTCCCTGCTGTGACCAGAAGCTTAATATGGCTGAAGAAGCCAGTGAGTGAACCGTGGGCTCGTCCGGATCAAGGAGTTAAACTGTGGTTTAGATGTTGACACAGGTCTTGCTTTTTGTCTGTCTTTTCAAGTTCCACAAACAGCATTTGACTTCATTCAATCAACTATCACTATAGTTATACTACATAATACTAAACCTGCACACTCTGTGCGTCACACTATTGTGATGGCCACTATGTGATTTTGACTGAGGAGTTGCTTTTGTTTAGCTGCAGATAAGTGATAAGTTTTCATTCATAGTTCCTCATGAATCAAAGTCAGTGAGTAATTCAACATGAACAGTAACTTAACCATTTGAAAAACCTTTGTAACAAGTATATCTCAGGTCCACTGACCAACCTTCATTTAGTTTTAATCCGACACTAACTGACAAACAGGAAGTCCACAGTTCAGAAGGTTATGATGAGATTACTGGAGCTGGACATGTTTCCAGGTCCAGAGCTGACTTAGTGACTGAAGTTTACTGCAGGACAACAAGCAAACTAAAATAACTGTGTTAGTGTCTGTGTGTGTGATAGCCTAAAACACCAGTTTCACATATGATATTTACCAGAAATACCAGTGCAGTCTGGTCCTGGTCCTGGTCAGTAGGCTAGTCTAGTCCTGGTCGACAGTCAAGTCAGGGTCTTCAGTCTGGTGCTGACCCGGTCTTAAGTCTGGACCTGGTCTGGTCTGGTCTGGTCTGGTCCTGGTTCACATCAGGAACAGTTATCTAAGATCCACTCACCGCTGAGTCCTCTGTGGCAGTGTGGACCAGACAGGTCGTCCATAGACCTCCTAACAGACGTGATCTTTCCGTGGTTGTGGGAGTGGTGCTCGGGACTCCCTGCACTTCCGGTACTGGACGTGCTGCTCCCATCTCCGACGTCCCGGACCGACACGGATCCGTTCAGGTTGTTGAGGCTGGACTGGCTGTCGATGGAGCTCCGGGATCCCGCCCCACTTCTCTCCTCATCCAGCATGAGGACGATCTCCTTCAGCTCCGTGTTCTCCGTCCTCAGCGCCTCCTGACTGGCCTCCAGCTCGTTCAGCTTCTGCTGGTACAGACCCACGTCCTTCCACAGGACGCTGGCCGTGTACCGGCCGAACCTCTGCCACTCCCGGGACACCTTCTTCCCTTTCTGCCGGTCATCGTCCAGGAAGCAGCACAGCTCTCGGAGCTCCTGGTTGTCGTCCTGCAGTTTCTGATTGATCTCTTTCAGACTCCGGATCTCGTGGAGGTGGACCTGCAGACTCCGGTTGACGTCCTTCATCATGTTTCCGTGCTCCAGCATCAGGTCCATGTTGCGGCTCTCCAGCCTCCTGAGTCTCCGGATCAGATCCTCCTTCCCCAGCATCAGCATGTCCTCATCAGACAGCTGGCTCACATCCGGCCCGTCCATGTCCCAGTCTGTCTAACGCTGCCCCAATGAACCGGCTGAGAGCGCGTCCATCACTGCACACACATCGGGGTCCACAGACAGGTCCGGACTCGGGCCCAGTTGGCCCAGATCAGACTACGCTGCTATAATCCAAGCGCAAAACAAACCACATGACGAACCGGTTACAAACAAGTCTGGTTTCTATCTTTTCTTTCTCTAACGTTACCGGTGCCTCTTCTTCACAGAGAAGCAACGAGACGCTGCCTGAAGACGGAGACCGGAGACTGGAGCCGGTGTGTCCTCGACGTGGTGGAGCTGCAGAGAGAGAGAAAGTGAGAGAGTGTAAGTGTGTGTGTGCAGTACCACGGTGTCCTCTGTAGAAGGCAGCACTGACCTGTGGGTTAAACTCCAATATCTATAATCAAATTTTTCAAATAAATTACATTAAATATTAAATGAATGAACTAAATATGAATAAATAAAAAATATTTTTAAAGGTTTATAATATATGAAATACCTGAATATTGTGCATAATCATTACTCCTCATTACTCATCATCACAGTGCAATATTTCATATTCAACAACGTGCAATAACCCACACTATCGAACTGTATATGTATTCTTATTCTGTGTATGTACATAGCGTCCACCTTAAGCCCCGTTTATACTTTTTGATACTTTCTACACTTTCAGACTTTTATATATTTCTCGCACTCTTACTTATTTCGTTTTATGTTGTCATATTCTAGGCTATATATATGTTAGCACTGAAAAGGGAGCTGCTTTTAATCTCATTGCACATGTAAAAAAAAAAAAAAAAAAAAAAAGTATAGTGACAGTAAAAGGCACTGATATTATTGTTACACTGAAACATTATTGATTACACTGAAACAGTATATATATATGGGGTTATATATATAGCGTATATATATATATATATATATATATGTGTGTGTGTGTGTGTGTGTGTGTGTGTGTTTGTGTTTTTCTACACAACTAAAACCAGCCAAACATGCACTTTCACAAGTGGACACAAATTTCATTTCCTTCTTTCCTTCCTTCCCTAATCCATTCCTTTCTTTTCATTTAATACGTATGTTTTTATATTATTATTATTATTATTATTATTATTATTATTATTATTATTATTTATTATTATTATTATTATTATTATTATTATTATTATTATTATTATTATTATTAATATTATTATCATCATTATATTGGACTGGGTAAGGTCGCCACCTGCTGGGTAGAACGGGCATGATTATTCAACAGTAATATGTTACAAAAGATGACGGTTGAACAAGAGAAACTAGAGTAAGAGAAGGATCCATGATGCACTGCGCGCGTCCTGGACTGTCAGTGAAAACAGTAAGTGACTGATTCCAGACGTCTGGATCACGGAGAAGTTGTGTGTGGGTGGTGTCCGGAGCAGGAGGCCTGTTGTTGCGGTAGATGGAGCAGCGTTGCCATTCTCTGCTCTGCGGCTGCTGCCTTCTTCCTCCCTCTCTGCGTGCACATGTATCGGGACAGCAGATGGCATCAGCCCGCGGTGGTGTCTCTGCAGCCTGATGACAGATTGACAGAGTCCAGGTTGACAGAGGACACAGCGGATCACGCGTCAGAGCGCCACACATCGCGGGTGATTGGAGTTGGAGCAAAGTGCACACAGGAAACCACTTTTGCACAACTTTCTCCTCCATGGTCTAACGCGCGCCATGATGCGGCGGTGTTACGACAAAGCCCCGCTTCGGCTGTGGCTCTCGCCGCTTGGCATCTTGTGTTTTTCGGCTTTGTGGTTCGCACCTGTAATGTTACACCCGCAGTGTTTGGATTTTAAGCCGCCCTTCCGACCGCTGAGGGAGCTGGAGTTCTGCGTAATGTACAAGGAGTTTGGCTGCTGTGATTATCAGAAAGATCAAGATCTTATGAGCAAGTTCTATCAAATTATGGATAACTTTGATTATCATGGTTACTCAAACTGCGCTTCCTCCGTCCAGGAGCTACTCTGCCAGGTAGGCTGTCAGGGACAAAGGTCGCTTGACTGAGTCCAAAACATCTTCATCATGTGCCAGGAGCCTGACCAGAGTCTGACCAGGAGCTAAACTTCAACAGCCACAAACTGTATTAAATCACAATCAGCTGAACACAATATTGTGTTTTTAAAATGAACTTGTTGAATCTGCCTCCTTTCACTCAGTTCACTGAACTGAATGAAGGCAAGGTGGAGACAGACCTTCTCACATCAGAGCCGGCTTCAGCCATTTTGGTGCCCTGACCAAGAGAAGGTGCCTGGTGCCCCCTCCAACAGCACACCACAGTGGTGTCTAAGTGAGATTTGGATGACAAAAAGTTCAGTTTTTAATGTGTCAAGTATATAACTGGAATGAAAACAGATGTTTCAGTCTGATACTGATCATGAGTCTGGATTGGACTCAAAACTACAGCTGTAACCTACATTTAACAGATAAAAGTGGAATAAAAGTGGGATTTACTTGGACCAATTTGAAAAAAAGAGTCTCAAATACAAACTAGAAGAAACATATAAGACGTTAAAATGCATTAAAAATGATACAATCAACTGTGTAATTTAATATACTCTATTAAGTAATAAATAACATCCTCTTAACAGTAAAAAGAAAATAACTCGCTTAACATGTAGTAACCTCAGTAAGCTCCAGCCTTAAGGTGGGGGCAGGTCATCTGCCTCAACTTGTTGTGTTGGAGACACATGGGGAAAGAGGGAAGAGAAGAAGTGAGAGGGTAGAGAGTAGTAACTGTGTTTAATTTTGTACTTAAACTCCATTAGACAGGTTGTTATACAGACATAAGTAATAACAGTGTTATTGGTGTTATTAGTGATAACAACAGCAGTGAATGATGTTGATAATAATAGTCATAAAAAGAAGATAAAACATTTATGATGATTTTTACTAATTTAAGTTCTACATACTACACAGTGTCCTCAGCCTTTCACATTTTTGCTTCTCTGTCCAGGAGTGTTCTCCGTACGCAGCTCACCTCTTTGATGCAGAGGATCCGAGCACCCCAGTCCGAACTATCCCTGGCCTCTGTCCAGACTACTGCTCCCAGTTTTGGACGAAGTGTAGGTCCACCATCCCTTTTCTGTCTGATGACCCACACATTGTCAGAATCAAAGAAGACCAGACACGTCTCTGCCAGCACCTGGAACTAGATGACGTGGACTACTGCTACCCACATCTCCTCAGCAATCAGAAACTCACCAGGAATTTGGGTCGAGTACAGTCTGACTCAGATGGTTGTCTGCAGCTGTGTCTGGAAGAAGTGGCCAACGGTCTGAGGAATCCACTAGCCATGGTCCACGCCAATGATGGCACACATCGGTTTTTTGTGGCAGAACAGGTGGGCTTGGTGTGGACTTACCTTCCTGACAGGTCCAGACTGCAGAAACCATTTTTGAACATTACCAAAGCGGTCTTAACATCGTCGTGGGAAGGTGATGAGAGAGGCTTTCTGGGACTCACCTTTCACCCAAAGTACAAGTACAATGGGAAGCTGTATGTGTATTATTCAGTGGAGGTGGGGTTTGATGAGAGGATCAGAATTAGTGAGTTCCGTGTGTCATCCAGTGACATGAATGTGGTGGATCACACCTCTGAGCGGTAGGTATGGACTACATCCAGGTTGGGTAACAACAAAGTTATAGTTGTACCTAGTCCTTTCAGTGTCATGTTTTCATGTCCCCTGTCCTTTCAGGGTCATTCTAGAAATTGATGAGCCCGCATCAAACCACAATGGAGGACAGCTGCTCTTTGCAGATGATGGTTACTTGTACATTTTCACGGGTGATGGTGGGATGGCAGGGGACCCATTTGGGAAATATGGAAATGCCCAAAACAAGTAAGAATGGCCTCAAGTAACAAAGCCCCTCAAAGAATTAATTTAACTGTAGAAAATATCAAAATGTATCAATGAAATACATGTAGTGTAAATTATTCATGCAGGAACAATATTTATTCACATTATTTGTCAACATTCATGCACCATATATGGTCAGTTATTACACATTTTCCATCTGTCTTAGGTCAGCACTCTTGGGTAAAGTTCTTCGTATTGATGTGGACGACAATGAAAGAGGCCCGTTGTACAGAATCCCTCCTGATAACCCTTTCATACATGAGCAAGGAGCTCGACCTGAGGTTTATGCTTACGGTGTTCGCAATATGTGGAGGTGCTCAGTGGACCGGGGTGACCCTCACACCAAAGAGGGCAAAGGACGCATCTTCTGTGGAGACGTAGGCCAAAACAAGTTTGAAGAGGTCGACATCATTGAGAAAGGTCGCAATTATGGTTGGAGAGCTAAAGAGGGCTTCTCCTGCTACGACAAGAAGCTGTGTGCCAACAGCTCTCTCGGTAGGCATTACAGTCACATGGTTACCCTTGTTGCAGTTGTTCTGCAGGTTTTGATTGCACACCAGCATCAAACTACTGTAGTGGTGTGCTTGAATGACAGGCTCTTTGTAGAAGTGGTGCCAGTCTTTTTTTTTTCTTTTTTTGCTGCTACCATGTCATTCATACAGAAAGCACACGATTTAGCTTTTCAGAGCCTGGATAGCTCAGTCGGTAGAGCATCAGACTTTTAATCTGAGGGTCCAGGGTTCAAGTCCCTGTTCAGGCGATAGACTTTACCTTAATTTCCCCTGGGGATTAATAAAGTTTATATCTATGTGTCAATTATATCAGAGCATTAGAAGCTGAGTTAACAAAACCAGCTACAGCTTTTCACCACAAACTCCTCCACCATTATACTGTACATTCATGACAATGTCTGAAATGATAAGTTCACCAGTCAACAGACATAACAGTCTGCTGGAGCCACAGTTGGCAATAAATCAAAAGAGAAATATAAACAGGCAACATTAGATTGCACCAAACCAAACTTGAGCTTTTTTTCTACAGATGATGTCCTGCCTATTTATGCATACCCCCACAAGATGGGCAAGTCAGTGACTGGTGGTTATGTGTACCGAGGCTGTGAATACCCCAACCTGAATGGAATGTACATATTTGGAGACTTCATGAGCGGGTAAGATTTAACCTGGTAAATAACACCAGCATATTTTCTGTGTTGAGGAATGGAAACAATGTGATATCAGGCTTATACCTGGAGATTACTGTGGACTCGTTTGGACAAGCAACCATAGGGCACTTTATCTTCAAGTTACTTTCCAAACTCTTCTCCAAAAACAACTGCTGAACTAAATCTGCTGTCGCATCAGTAAAACTCAACATACCAAACTATTCCACAAAGAGTCGTGTGGCTGCAGGTTTTTGTTTCAACCTGTCAAGATCACACAGTTTGACCAATTAACCATCTAAAGACTGAGATCAGTTAATTAAATTACTTATTTATAAGTCGGGTGTGCTGCTGTTCGGTTGGAGTAAAACCTGCAGCCACACAACCATTTGTCGAATGGATTGGACACCTATGTGCTACAGACACAACTTCTATAATTAATGCATGTGATAATGCTAATACTTGATTAAAACATGAATACCTTGAACTTTGTGAAAACAAAAATTATGAAAATGTCACTCACATCTTCAAATCCATAGAGTTTAAATTTACCAGAGGGAAACAGTCACTCACATAACTGGAGAAGCTGTAAGAGCCGTCAAGTGATCAGTTGTTACTTTCTGCCAGTGATCAAAGTATGCAAGTTATTTTTGTATCTACATTTACTGAAATATGGTAATTCACTATAGTTCTGACACATCTGCATTTTGTTTTCTTTATTTGTTACTGTATAATTCTGTGTTGCGGGGAGGAATACTGTACTTTCTACTTCATTTATCTAATAACTAGTGTTACTTTGTACGTTTTACATGCTGCACACCACATTTGTGTTTGACTTGTTTTAAAAGTTCTTTTTTGTCTCTTAAAAATTGAAACCATTTGTCAGTGTGGCAAGAAAACTAAAACCTGTTTCAGCTGAAGGCAACTGGTTTTATGTCTTTTGTGACTTTTAACCAAAAAAGAATTCACAAATAATGATGACTCTTTTTTGTGGTACAAAACACCATGATATGAACAGTTGAAAAAGTTCGATCCTCTAAGATTTATTCACAAACAACCTCTAACTATATTTATTATGTTTAGGAATAAGGCCCACAGGATTTTCTTTTGTTAGAAGTGGAAACAGCAAATTTGCAGCTTCATGGCCACACACAAAGTCAAACTGTCTGTTGTCACTTATTTATAAAACCTTATTTTGGAGGGAAGTTTGATCTTTGTTTAAAGATTGCCACAGTAAGTCCAATGTTCATCCAGTAGATTTACACTGGATCAAATGTTACTGAGCATGTTCTTCTTCTTCTTTTTTTTTTTTTTTAACCCTGATGTTTGTGCGATTCAGACATTTCATGTCTCATAATATATTTGGTCTTTTCTCACTACATGTTCAAATGCATATGATTTTCCAAAGCAGTTTCAAAAGAAATGATGAGAGTTACACCTTCATGACCATGAATTTCCATTCATGTATGTGGGACTTGGGTACGTCTGATGACCTAATGACTCTGTTCCTTTGTGAAGTGTTTGCAGACAGAACCTATTTTTATTTAAGGAAAGTCTGAATGATTTTATTTATAAAGTGAGTGTTTTCACATGATCTCAGTGCCTATTACGCCAGCGCTATACAAAACACAGTATAATAAAACTACCTCATCCACGTCCTGTTTAAATATACTCTTGAAAAAAGCAGAAGTGGAAATAGCCGACACAGCATAAATGAACACAAACAGCATTGCAAAAATAGCGTTGATAGAGCCTGTGGATTGTGTTGTTGCAGGCGTCTGATGAGTCTGAAGGAGGACAGAAACACGCAACAGTGGAAATACAATGAGATCTGCATGGGGCTGGGCCTGACCTGCGCCTTCCCTGGACTCATCAACAACTACCACCAGTACATCATCTCCTTTGCTGAGGATGAAGCTGGTAAAACACGAACAAACACGCACATCAACTGTACCTGCATTGCTCTGTTTACCACTAACTGTAACTGGATGTGAAACACTGTCCTGTCAGGTGAGCTGTACTTCATGTCCACTGGAATACCGAGCGCTACTTCACCTTCAGGAGTCGTATATAAAGTGGCGGATCCCTCAAGGTGACTCGTATAATCACTACAATTTTTATCATATTTCACCTTCATCACACAAAGCAAACTGTGTGAGGGAGTACACTGTGGAGGGAGTACGTGCAGTTCCTTTGCTTGTTGGACATGGATACATTAGACACACATCTGTTCATGATTATAATCACAGGCGCAGGCTAGAGGATGTGCAGTGTCAGGATCATACTTGGCTTGGATGTGAGCTCTGTGTTTTCCCAGTGCTGCAGCTTGGATTCTGCTTTTACTTACGTACAATAAAAGCTCGGCCTGTTTTTTTTTTTTAAACCTGTTTTTGTTTTTCAGACGTGCTCCCCCGCGGCAGTGTCACTACGACCCTCTGCCCGTCAGAGTAAAAAGCAATCTCATCAAGTTTGTCCCGCAGGAAAGTGAGTTCAACTACAAAACGGCTAACAATGAGCTAACAATGATAATAGCGATAATACATTTTATTTTTTAATGCGCTTTACTTTTGAAAACAAATCTCAAAGTCCTAATAATGTTAATTATAAAAATGTAGATTAAAACATCAAAATAAAACAGCACTATGTGTAAGCTTTGTTAAAAAAAAATAAATGTTTTAAGTTTTTTAAGAGTCTGTGGTCTGAGGTGCTCTCAGGTGGTTGTGGAGGGTATTCCACAGATGGTGCTGAGCTTGGTCCTGGGAAGGAAAAAGGCAGTTTTCGGATGTAGTGCGGTGAGATCTTGATGATCTTGGTGGTGTAAGTAAGTCTTTGAGGTTGGAGGGGGTGGTGCCATGAATGCATTGGTGGGTTTTGGTGGGTGGAGGTTGACCTTGTATTCTATTCTGTCAGAGATGGGAAGTCTTTGAAGTGAGTGGAGAATGAGTGTGATGTGTTCATCAGGATCCATGCAGCACTGTTCTGGATGTATTGTAGATTTTGTAGATTCTCACCAGGGATCCCAATGAAGAGGGCATTGCAATAGTCCAACCTGGAGGAGATAAAGACGTGGACAAATTTTTCGGCATCTGACATTATAACAGGTATGGGGGAATAGTTGCTTAACTTTGGCCTAGGGTTAGCACTACCACACTGAGAGATGCTGGTATCTGAAATTACAGAAGTTAATGACAGTTGGTCCCTGTAGGGGGAGTTATTGTAAGCAGTACTCGGAGTGGGCTCTGAAGAGGAAGAAGGAAGACCAGAACAGGTTAAAATTATCTGTGAAACCAAACTGATGAGCTCGGCAGGTGGACTGAAGCCAGGTGTTGAAATTGAGGATCCTGCTAAAATGACCTGATCCACATGACGACGTCGGTAGGGGACCACTGATGAAGAGTTTAAAGACAATAAGGGCAGTAAAGTGGCATTTTGGCACCTCAGACTGCTGTCGCACTGCGTCGTTTGAGCCGACATGTATAAGTAGTTAGTTAGTTGAGGGCAGGAGTGAGTGGAATAGGGCGCAGACGTGTGTACCCTGGGGAGAATGTGGACGGAGCCAATGAGAGAGCAGCCTCAGGTCACCTGCTAATGAAAAGTTTAAGGATCTACATACACATCCATTTGTCTGGCGTCCTGCCACCAGCAAATGGATATAATTAATTCATATTAAATGGGGAGGTAGTGTTTTTGATAGGGGTTTTAACCAGCCACCACTGGAGTGCTTTCCTCTCCTGCCACGAGCGATGCATGGACCAGGGTTCTGGCTCAGATGGACTAGAGAAGCCCACGGTTTTGGGTTTAGCCCAGGAGTGGGCAAACTATTCCACAAAGAACCGTGTGGCTGCAGGTGTTTACCACTCAGCTCTTTGTGGAGTAGTTTCCCTAGCCCGGGTTTAGCTCCTAGTCATATCCTTTGGTCGTCAGAGGCTGCGGGAGTGGAGCCCTAGCTGGACCAGGGACATCAGAGACAGAGGCAGCATGGGCTTTAGCACTGATTAATTCTGATTGAGCTGGGCCGAATGCTAGCTAACCCAGTGAGTGACAATAATTGTTTATATTCATATTTGATTGTGTCTGTTTTCCCTCCATCAGCACTGATTGGTGTTGAGCCATCAGGGACAACCGTTCCTGAGCCACAACCCACAGAATCATACGACTGGCTGCAGGAGCTCATTGACCACCTCGGTGCGCTAGGACCAGACCCGGCCACCACTTTACCACCTACAACTACCACCAAACCGCCCAGACATTCAAGGCGGAAAGGTCGTCGCAGGAAGGGAAAGCCCAGAACAGAAGTCGCACCGGAGCTGAGGAATGGAG
Source organism: Polydactylus sextarius (assembly GCA_016801845.1). Taxonomy (NCBI): domain Eukaryota; kingdom Metazoa; phylum Chordata; class Actinopteri; family Polynemidae; genus Polydactylus; species Polydactylus sextarius. The sequence continues at coordinate 1,714,157 of CM028919.1, forward strand.
CGGTGCGGCTGGTCGGAGACGAACAAGGCCGCAGTGACCGTGGACGGGTGGAGGTCTACATCAACGGGGAGTGGGGCACTGTGTGTGATGACCTGTGGATTACCAAGAACGCTATGGTGGTTTGCCGACAGCTTGGCTTCCACCATGCTCTGAAAGCAGTCAAGAACTCAGAGTTTGGTGAGGGGAGGGGTCTGCGGATCCTCCTGGATGATGTCCAGTGTGAAGGGACGGAGTCCAGCCTGTTGGACTGCAAACACGCCGGTGTGGGGTCACACAACTGTGCCCACTATGAAGATGCTGGGGTGATCTGTGGCAACTCAGACTACACAGTAGAAGTTTAAAGTCTGAGCTAATTATCATTTACTAAACTTGTTGCCTTAAAAAAAAATCCACCACAGATTTAATACTGTTAAACACATGGACGTTCAATCCACTTTAAGCTATTGTCGATCTCATAAATGATTAAACAGAAGACATAACCTCGTGTCATGACATTTCCAGCAGCTATAGTTGAATAAATGGAGATCAATGGAAGTCATGGAAGTCAATGAAAAGAAAAACCACAGTTTGAATAAGGCACATGTTTTTATTTGTAGTTTAATAAAAACAGGAAGTGATAGGTTGACAATCATTCATCCTTATTTATGTGATAACTTGATCATTGCTGCACCTGTGTCTGTCTTTCACTAATGTCTTCTGTGTCGGTAACAAAGTATCAGAGGTAAATGTTTATGTGAGAGTTTATTTTTAATTTTTATTTACAGACTTGAATGTTTAATTTGAATCTTTCACCTCAGTGATTTGTAACTAACATATTAGACAGTATGTGTTGGAAGCTGTTGACTCACTGAATGAATGTATGGATGTATCTGATATCACTGCTTTGGAAAATGATTTTAATAAAAACTTTCTAGTCTACCGGCTCCTCACTAACACTAAGTCTGATATGATAGAGAACATGCTGAAAATATATGATACAATATATTGAAATGACGTGTTGAAGCTGTCATCTACAGCCAACCCCCGTCAGCTTCCTCTGCGCCTGCGCCGTGGCCACAACCTGAGCTCTAGTTCTAACTGCGGAGGACGCCGCTGGAAACGCGTCTTAATAGAGGCGAGATCTGTGAACAGAACCAAGTGTTAGCGACCCAGGCTTTCTCCTTCAAACTGCTTTTCCTGTTTCTTGTAAACTGTAGTGCTAAGTTGAAAAATAAAGAGAATATGTATAGTTAAAAGCGGAAGTAGATGTGCAGCGGACACAAATGGCTCCATAGCTCAGTGGTTAGAGCACTGGTCTTGTAAACCAGGGGTCGCGAGTTCGATCCTCGCTGGGGCCTGGATGGTTGGCTTTTTTTTCTTGAGAACATATGTGTGTGGTATTTCTTTTCTATAAAGCGGTTGACTGAACTGTGCACTGTAAATGGTTAAAAAAAAAAATGGGAACACGTACGTAAGTGTTACATTAACCAAACGCAGCTCCACACTGACACCTTGTGGTTTTAAAATAAAGTGTCCGAATACACACAAACGCGCACGTGGTTGATTTATAATGGATGGTTAAATGTTGACACGTTTTTGTTCTGGTCAAGTTTGATGATAATTCAAAGCTATAATAAATAACAAAATCCTTTGGGCAGTAAGCCTAAATTTGCCACAGTGGCATGGCATGATGTGGAGGAAATACCAGAGAAGCAGTGTCAGCGCTGGGCCTTTTATTCTAATCAGTGCATGTTTGTGTGAGGGACTTTCCTCTGTGATGGATGTCATTGATATGCTCAGCACCAGCTCACAGGAGCTGGAGCCAGGTTGTACCACCTCATACCCTGCCAACTCTAGCTCAGACCTTAGATGTAATACATGATGTAGTAAGTTTGATTCGTTGAGTTTCTAAATGATCTCATAAAACAATAGTTTTAAAAAAAAAAGTTGTTATTTTTGTTTTTAATAAATCTAGTTTCTTGTTGTTGTATCAGGAGAAGATGCAACGCATAATAACACACAAGAGACTGGATCACTTCATAAGCAGCTCATAAGTGGTTGAGTAAACAGTGTCAAATGGTTCACAGTAAATAATTGTTTAACTGTATTAATGTATAGTTAGCCTATAGAGCCACTAGGGGGCAGTATTGATTAATCTTAATCTCCAAAGCTTCAGCCTTCAGTATTTTGTTGAGCCTGTTTTTTGGGACCAAACTCCAAAGCGACTGGACTTGGATGTAAATTCTTCTTCAGTTCTAACAGAGAGTGGTGATAACCCACAACAAATATGATTTGGGCTGTTGTTTGATTCAACCGAGGCAGTGACACATTTGACAACAGAAGAATCATATCATTTAGACTTTAAGTTCACGCTGAGTTCTGCCACATGCAGAAGTTCTCGGATGATGCTGCAATCGTGGCGTTCATCAGAGATGGACAGGAGGAGGAGTATGAGAGCCTGGTGGAGGACTTTGTGAGATGGTGCAGGATTAACCACCTACAGTTGAACACCACCACCCCCACCGATCCCGGTCTCTATTGAGGGGGCCGCTGTGGAGGTTGTCAGGACTTACAAGTACCTGGGGCTGCACCTGGACAATAAACTGGACTGGTCAGCTAACACAGATGCACTCTACAGGAAAGGGCAGAGCCGGCTCTACTTCCTGAGGAGACTGGGGTCTTTCAACATCTGCGACAAACTACTGCTGATGTTTTACCAGTCTGTCACGGCCAGTGTGGCCACTTCTACAATGTGGAGGCAGCGCCAAGTAGAGAGATGCTGGATGGCTGGAGAGACTGGTGAGGAAGGCTGGCTCTGTGGTTGGCACGGAGCTGGAGACCCTGACATCAGTAGTAGAGAAAAGGACTCTGAACAAGCTGCTGTCAATCATGGGCAACAGCCACCACCCCCTACACAGCAACCTTCACAAAACAGAGGAACATGTTCAGTGGCAGACGTCTGTCACTGTCATGTTCCACAGACAGACTGAGGAGGTCCTTTGTCCCTAAGGCCATTCAACTCTTTAACACCTCACTGAAGGGGAAGGGTGCAATGGACCCTCAGTAACTCTCAATGGACAATAAACTTTTCTCAAACACTACCCCACACACACACACAGACGCACACACACACACCACCCCATCATAACACCACTGCACAACCTTTTGCACAACCCCTCGCCCTTGCCCCGGTTGCTTATTTGTACTTTTGTACCTTTTTGGTACTTTTTGTACCGTTTTACCTGATACTTATCTCTTTGTGTACTTTGTAATTATTGCCCTGCTTTATATTTTATAGTTTTTATAGTTTATATATTTTTTTCTATCCTCACCTTTACTAATTCACTTTCTCCTTCTGTTGTTTTTTTTTTTCTTCTTCTTCTTTTTTTTACTGTGTAATAATAATAATAAGAATAATCTGTGTCTGTGTTTTTTATGTAAGTTACTGGATGCCTTAATTTCCCTTTGTGATCAATAATTTATTAGGGATTCATATGTAGCTTCAATCTGTTACACGCAGTGAAGGAACACATGAAACCTCTATGGAACTGAATTCAGTGCGAGCTGAGTTAAAATAAAGGTGTTAGGGGTGAAAACGTCACAGGCAGTGATAGATGCACAGTCCTGGTATCTGTAGAGAAACCAGCAGCAGCACGCCTTGGCTTGTTTCCACCCACTGAGGACCATCTAATCCTTTAATTGAAGTAAAAACATAAAGATCACCAAAAGTGGATTCAAGAGGCTTTCACTTCTCAACATGTGACCAACCATGAGGGTCTGTGGCTTGTGGTGAGAAACCTCAGAGCTGTGGCTTGTTGCCGTTCCTGAGGCCTTGACAGGCTTCCTGTCAGCACCACATGATCCTGATTCACTTCTAATATCAGTCACAGGCTCAGGACCAGTCAACAGCCTCCATCCAGTTTCTTTTCTTTCTTTTTCGCTTTTACTTATTAGATTCAAATCTTCTCACAATCAGTGGATATAAAACGTATACACAACCCTGTTAAAATCAGTGACAAACAAGACCGAGAGAAAGCATCTCAGAGCTGTTTCCACCTTTTATGTGATCTGGTTAGATTAAACTGAAGTAGACATCAAATAATATCTGTTGAAGCAGCTTTTGATTTTATTGATTCATATTTTATCACAGCATCCAGTCTTTTGGTGGGTTGGAGTCTGTCACGATGGTGGTTGGTTTTGTGCTAAATTGATTGGTATTTCCAAATGCTTTTAAGTCCTTCCACCTTGACTAGAGAGTTCAGTTCCATAACAAACAGTCCCAAAGTCTGATGCCAGCATGCTTCAGCATTGTTGTAGCATCTTTGGGTGACATGCAGTATTATTTTGTGCTGATTCTACCTTTTTTTTTACTGCTTTTAGTTCAACCTTGATCTTGTGAAACCTTATCAGGATGTGTGGTGTTGTCACTGTGTACTCCTCTGAGCATAGAATTAGAACAGTAAATGACATGTCATCTTCTGTCTCTGTCTCATATTTAAACTGAAGTATATGAATCATTTAATGTGAACAGAGTGAGTCTTACTCTTCATGTGTCCATCTTCTATGTTAGAGAAAATGAGCACAGATGCTGCTCTCAATAATGTGAGGTTCACCCTGCAGGGGTCCGAACCTGCTGTACATCTCCTTCCAAATATTAGCTTTCACCCCCCCACCCTTCCCCCAACCCCCCCATCTGTCTGGGGTGAGCGGCCAGTGCCATCCCGGCTACACGGGGAACGTCGGGAATTTTGACCTCCTCCTGTCACGACTGATTATCAGTGGAGCCATCAAAGACTGTATATGTTTTCATGAAGCAAAGTGTGTTTAAACCCAGCACATGCTCATTACAAAATATACTGTCACTGTTGATCTTAGCATTCCTCCCTGTGTGAAAATAATCACCAGAATGACATATTGTTAAATGTACAGTGAGTCCTCTCTGTATATGAGCAGTGATTATGTGTTTTATCTTGACAGATAATATGACCTTACACTTCACGTATTGAAAATGTTTTTATAAGCAACCGCTACAGTTACATGTATATATTTACACACTCAGAGCGTGACTGAGTATCATTACAGTGGCAATAACCATCCTGTGTCCATAGAACATAAATAGTACATGTTACAATGCTTTTAGTGTGCCTTGAAATCTAACATTTCTTTAATGCTGTTAATGCTGTATTGATATTATACCAATATTATTTCTCCTTCTAAACTTGTAGTGATGAATGTATTTTCTTCCTGTTTCCACAGTCATTAGATTTCTGCCTCTTTAGCAGCTAAATGAACAGTGAGCTGCTCATTTGCCTGAGCGTGAAGACAGCGAGCAGTGATTTCATCTTAGAAACAGGTCGTTGAACCTGTGGAACCAAAACATTGACAGCTGAAAAATATTCAAACATAATGATAATTCGCCGAGGGTTTCAATACTTTTACATTCCAATCACTTGATCCATCATGTTTCTCAACTTACAGGTTGGTGCAGCTTTAGGAAAGCAAACACAAGGAGATATTTTTCTCTGTGCTTGTCCACTGTCTTCTTGTCACCACCACAGCCATTTGTTCCAGCTGATGATGTGAATATTTAAGAACAGCTCACACATACATACAGTACGTCTTTTCATTTTTAAACAGGATCAGTCATTTCCTAAAACACCAAATATGGTGGATTAGAACAGCTGTGAGGGACTACTTTCAATGGCGCATTAATTCACTTGTGGTTCTGTGGTGAGTATGTGGGGCCGTAGAAGGTGTGTGTGTGCGTATGTGCATGTTTTCTGGAATCAGTGAACAGCTATACTTCAGATGTAGCTGTAGATTTAGTAACTTCAATGCATATTTGATTTGTTGATGTCAGAAACACACAAATCCCACGCTGCCATGGTGATGTGCATTGTTGTCATATAAAAAATAAGTGAAATAACGGTTGACTAGATGTTAATCATAACTGTTTTCAGAGCAGGTATAATTAACAATAATTACACTTTCCATAAAGGAAGTGAAGGTATAAATTATAAAAGAATCACTTGGAAAAAAAAAAAAAAGAATAAAAGAATGGTGTTGTCTCCCTCCACAGAGCTTATCAGAGCAGCCATTAGAGGGACTTGTATGTGGCCGTACTCTGGCTCTAACACTGTATTAGTTTACACTTGGCCTCGCACACATTTTCACTATGGTCTCCTCTCCATTCACAGGTCCTTCCACATGGACAGGACCCAGCTATTAATAGATGGAGAGGTGATGTGGTGACTGACACCATCAGGTCAATAAGGAGAGATGGAGGCTCCAACTTAGAGCCGCCACCACCCCCCCCGGCTCCACCACCAGCTTCTTCTCACAGCTTGGGGTCTCCTATTTAAACGAACACCTTCCCAAACTACTGAAGCACCAAAATACATACGTGTTAAGTTTAAAGGATGATTCCTGAATAAAGATCAAGTATCTTCAGTACCATCTTGCAACAGACATGAGCCTCCTCCTCCTGGTAACTCATCCTAAAACTCGAGCTGCAATTTCCTGTGTGTAGGCCTGTGAGTGCAAAGAGGGGCCACATAATGCTCAACACCAGCTACAGTTACTCAAAGTGAGCAACTTCTGCCCTCGAAGCATTCTCTGAATGGTGTGAACAGCATCATTTTAAATCACAGACGTCAGCAGGAGTCAGCTTTTCTCTGATTTTACATTTATGTTTAGAACAGCGTGGCAAACTGTTTTTAGCAGGATGAGGAGAAGCACGATGCATGGAGTTTTTCCTCCTTTAGCTCCTCTTAGCTTGTTTTTGGAAATGAAAGTCAGATGTGCCATGACTAACTGTCAGTCCATGTTCCAGTGATGTAAATCCCATGTCATCCTGCATTTAACAAAGAACAGTTGAGTTCAGTTTGTCAGTAATTTCATTTCTTCAATCAGTTCCCTTTATGAACCCGTCAAGTGTTGAATGCTGATCTGCCTTTGTCCCCACATCACTTTAATTCAAACACTTGTTTCACAATGACAATCACACTTTATTTTGACTTGACATTTTCCGGTAAACTGACAAACAGGCAGTGAAAAGCATGTTGTCTTCCATTGACCCTGAATGCTGTAAAAGCTGCACAAACACAGGAACTCAAAGCAAAGATAATGAGAATAAACAACAAAGGCTGGCTCAGTGTGTGTGTGTGTGTGTGTGTGTGTGTGTGTTAGAGATAAGTTTATTTCAGTCTGGACAAAGTGGTCAACATGACTGACAGCTTCAAGACAAGAGACAAAGTCAAGAAGTTGTCTGTCTGACTGCAGGCATGTGTGTGTATGTGTGTGTGTGTTTGCGCGCGCGTGTGTGCGCTTACTGATAACCTCTTGAGAAAACAAGGTTTTATGAAGTCAATAGTCCACTAGACAATAAGCTACCCTTCAGTGGACAAGGTCCAGCTGTGAGGTCATCAGTTGTCAACGCAAGAACACAATGGAGGGTAAATACAAGTGTGAGAGCAACAGGAGGTCATCCTCCACTAATGAGGTCTTTTTCCACCAGTACAGTTCTTTTCAGAGGGACACACTTCTCCTAGGGAACACCAGTGGACTTCATGGGAGGCACAAGAGAAAGTAACTGCAAACTTCAACTACATATGGACGTTTTTTTTAGTGCCTGCAGTGAGACAGGAGACAGAGTCTGGGGTGAATACAGGAAGTTTGTCCATGATCATTTAAAGTCTGGATTCTCATGGTTTTGGTCCTGATGATGCTTCACTGCCACCAGGTGTTATTAAAGAGGTGAGAGTCAACGACAGAAGAGACCATGTAAACTCTGGTCATACTGAGACCACGCACCAACAATGGCAGCTTTGGCCTGATTAGAGAATTTATCAAGTAGTTGAATAAGACCGTGCTGACATTTCTGCCCATGATCAGTGAAAGTGAAAGTGTTTACTAATGAACAGTGTATCAGATTTTCTAGAGCAGTCCTCTTGGAGCTGAGAAATGAGTTGGGTCTAAAAGACTAGTTCCTCTGATGTCATCAGAACAATTAACTGCACAAGCTGTGATAAAAGTTCATTCAGTGATGAATTTGAATGAATTTGTTAAAAATTTCCATTTCATCAATGTGCAAATAATATGATGCACATGTGAAACTGACTAATATTGATCTTGCCCAAACCCAGAGGAACCATCCAGATTCATATGAAATGGTAAGCAGAAAGAAAATACATTTTAACTAGCTCTTATAATGAATGGCAAAGATTCTGGCTGTAGTCTGTCAGACATGAGTCATTTTTGGATTCATTTAGTCACCAAAGAAGCAGGGTGAAGGTTTTGGTTTGACTATGTCATGGTCATGGTTAACCACACTATTTAAAAAGTAGATGTAAAGGCTTTTGTCTTGACTATGGGGATTTTTGACTCAGTGTTTTGTAGTTCCATAATTTTGGATGAGTTTTGGTGTGCTATTGTTTTTTTTTTTTTCTTTTGGACCCCTAATATTGGTCATGGCCTGTAAATCCGTGGATTGGAGCCACTGGAGATGAACATATTTGGTATTTACACAACATTTTATCCATATGTGAAAATTACTGCATAAAGAACACAAAAACGCCTATCTAGCTGGTCTCAATCTCAATCTCAACTCAAGCTGCTCAATTTTTCCCCTCTACCTGTTCTGGCCACACTTCAGCAGTGGACCTTAAGTCCCACAACAGCACTTCTAACTCACACTCAATGAAATATCTTCAGCCGAGTTGCTACTTTATTTGACTATTTTTCCCAAAAAAGAGCCCCAGATGTCTTTATACCCATTGACGTATTGACAACAAGATAGTGAGTGGGTGAAGTGTGCTGCTTGTTGCATGTGCACTCAATTTCACCTTATTTAGGACGTAAATCCTGCGTGAACACAGTGTCAAATATCTTGTGCAAACACAACTTTCCATCTTTTTTGTGTTGATGTTGTGTTTCAGTATGAATCCAAGGTTTAGTCCAAGGTCCAAGGTTTGCGCATAAGGCCCAGGGTCTTGAGTAAAAAAACAAATTTACACTGGTCAAAAAATACCACCAAAAATATACTGAAATATGAATTTCAGTGTGACCTTTATGTCCCAGTCAGTGGTGCAGAGTGACCCCTGCTATGCAGCCCGACAGAGGCAGCTGTGTGTGGCAGTGAGTGGCTCGGCTGTTCAATAGTGAAAAGTAGTTTCCTTTGAGTTCTGTGAACAGCTCAGCATCTGGTTGGATAAACTACGATAAAACGTGTTTTCCTGACAAACTACTGGATAGAGACGGTTCATGTCTTATGATTTATGCCTTTAGTTTCAAATCGAGAAGAGGGTGTTTCTTTCATACTTCACTGTCACTGGAAAAGACTCCTTCCTTTTGGCTTGAAAACCGCTATATGGAGTATGTAAAGATATTACGGATCCCTGCTGATGTGCCTTGCAGCTGTACTTTTGGCCTGTACATTTCACCAGTGATGTGGCAGTAAGTCCCAAAGTCCCAAACAATGCTGGCTACTCAGTGATCATCATACTGCACACAGACCCCAGCAGAAGCATAAATCATTCACAGCTGCGGAAAAGCATTAATTTATGATTTTTCCCTCTCAAAGACCTCATTCTCTCAGTCTGTTGTGACTTCTCACTGCCTACTATGATGCATATTCATGTAAAGATTAATGAGCGGGAAGACAAAGTGACATAAATACTTCATGAAAAATGAGTCAAGCTTGATAGAATAAAATCCACATAGGGATCACAGTTAGAAAAACAGTTATGTGCTGTCAACCAATTAGCAGCAGTCATCACTATTTGTCTCCAGAGCAACAGTAGAGCCCTGATCAGATTTAATCCCTATTACAAGATGTTAAAAACATCATGTGCTTATCAGTTAAAGTAAAATTAACTTTAAACCATATAAGGTTGGTAGCACAATGATACAATCACAATAAATTGGTCCATGTACATGTACAGCATGTAAAGATTCAAAAGTATTTGGTCTGGCTGCTGCCGATCCAGTGTCATGGCTCATTTTTAAGTTTATTGGATGAGACCAGATGGACATACAGAGGTTTGTTAGAACAAAGAGAAAAGTTTGCTACGTTGTATGTTTGATACCAAACAGCCGCTTTTCTTCTGACGATATTAGTGTTTAATGCTGCATTAAGATTAAGGTCAGCTAAAACTAGCATCATTTAATGCTAATTCAATTCTGTTAAAACTGTTGAAGGTTACTTTAAACTATTTGTTGCAAAACAAGATCATTTCTAAAAAAAAAAAAAAATGACCCACTGGGTTTCAACAAAAGCAGAAATGCGTTAAACAAATTTAACTTACCTAGTGAGAGGTTATTACCTAAGATGGCTCTGATTTAGACATTGAATCAGCTACTTCAGCTGTGTGTTAGTCAGGTATGACTAAGTTAGTTAGGTTTGAACCTAAATCCAGGGTTTTCTGTGTCATGAAGGAGGTTCTCTGTTTGGCCACATGACCATGGTAACATATGCTGTAAACCTAACCTGGTCCAGATTTTCTGCTTTAAATTGTCCATAAAAAGCTCCACCCTGTCACTGATCACCTCCTTTGTGTTAGAATTTCTCCTCAGAGGAATAATAATAGAGTCAAAGCAGCTACAAACCACAAATCTATTTAACATTGCTGGTACCACCGCTGTTGGAACAGTGATTAAACATGTATTAGTCTTCATCATATATTGAAATTATGTTTCAATATGTCACACTGTAAATGTTTAATGGCGCAGAAGTCACAGCTACTGTTTTTACCTGTGTTATGTCGTGTGTTTTTGTGAGCTGCATGAGTCATGATGGCCACTGTAACAACATAAAAAACCTGTTAGATATAAACAAAGCTGTTACACTTTTGATGTGATAAGTAAGGAAAGTCAGTGTTTGGTTGTACTGGCTCGTTGCCTGCATGGACTCTAATGGTTTGCAGAAAATGTAGCAGTCTGGATAATTAAAGTTCTCTCTCTTTTATACAAAATCTTCACACAGCACAGGGGTCCCAGTTGGACCATTTTTCTCTGCACTATTCATTTCTTTCAAATGCACATTGCTACATTGACTTTGATGGTATTATTTTGTGAAAGTAATGTCGAGAACAAATATTTGTACTCGTGACTAAACCTGGTCACCAGCCCTGAGGCAAAGTGGCCTCACTCAGTCCATGACTCGAGGGAGACTGCACTATGGTACGACACCTATACACTGGATATTATTTGTGTTCTTTTCACTGCATTTCATCACCTTGAGGTTGTGGTAATGGTCTTTTTGTTTTAATTACCAGGGCTGTTCAGAGTGCTGCTGGGTAACAGTGGGTACACCTGGCAACTGTTTCTAAGGCTTCCCACCCTGACCCTTCTGCAAGGCCACAGATCAAGTTCAATGTAGCCCTTATCAGAACCAGTGCCTGGATGGAGATGACATTTGGGACCACTAGAGGCCCGGTCAACATGCCTGTGTGGACTGCCCCAGATCAGGCATGCAGAATGATTTTGGCATGTGCAGTGCAACACAATGTGTCATAATAATAAGGAAGGAGAGGGCCCCCGTTGTAACCCAACAACTCCCTCGTGTTGTGGCCTCAACCACTCTACACCACAATAGTGGCGGAGCTGTGAGAGATCACACCATCGCACCACAGCTTTTCACCTGAAAAAATACTTAGCAACTTCTGGAACAAACCTCAGTAACTTTATCTAGAGGAGAGCTGTTAACATTGGCCTGTGAGACTGGACGAACTTGTGACATTGATTGAGTGCAGAGACGAGCAGAAATGCACGTTCAGTCTTCAGGGCAGCTGATGTAAAGACAACGGATCGCTGACAGCATCTTAAACCTGCATGTATGGTGTTTTTGTAAGATGGTGCCATGGTTACTAATCAGGACTTTGGCAGCGCAGATCAGGATCTTGGAAGTCATTAGTTAACATGTAAGTCTTAAGAGTCAGATTTCAATCACCATTCCTTAATCTGATAAAAGAAACATAATATATACTGTAATAAAATACTGTATTAAAATGGTAAATAGTTAGCACAGTGTATAGTGGGACAGAGGGCTGGCACCCTCTGATGCTGTGATTACAAACCCTGCTAATTAGCATTTGATGTCATTTGGCCACATTTAGCTACATCTGAGCAGGTTTCAGCTACTTTTCATTAAAAGCAGTCGGCAAAGAAATAAACAAAGTTCTCAGTTGAACCTACATGGGCAGGATAATATAGACCATGATACGAAACCAGAACTGTCTCATCTCAAAGCTGGTGCCTCAAAACCTTAAAGCCTCTATATGTGGCAGTGTAATGACAATCATAAAGACTTGTTAGCCAATCAGAATCCATGTCTAAATGTTGCGCACCTGATGCTGATGCATTTTGAAAACTTAAAATTACGTTTTTTTTTTTTTCCATCTACCTGCAGATGTGAAAACTAAGTTTTCCTAAATCTCCTCTTAGGAAAACTTGAAAGTGATCATTTCTGAAACCTCTGATTCAAAGTGATTCAAGCCTCCGTTTTTGTTGAAATGAAAGGCAAAAACACATGGATGTAGCGTCGTTTTTGCAGATACCCGCTGGGTATCTGGTAAATGAGGCATGAGAGTAAAAAAAAAAATCTCCATACGCTGACAGGCATAATGAGACAAATAAGGAACAGACAAATAAGGAAACAGACAAACAAGGAAATGGATTTTTAAAATAAAACAATAATCTAAATAAAAAACTTTTTTTTTAAAGATGATTACAACAATTTAATTTATCTTCATTTATGATGATAAAAACTTAATTTCTGCTAACAGATTCTATAAATCTCATACCCCAGTCCTTTCATGCAGCTTTAGAAATAAAAACCATTACAATACATGAGGATTATTCTTTAAAATCCTACATCTGGACTCTGGAGAGAGTTCATGTATGTGCTGATGTATGAACACATTTGTGTCTGTCCTCTCTCCAGACCCCCTTCACACTGAGACAATGGAGGCTCCCTGAGGCCCAGACCTCCCCATCTGGCAGCTGATATCCTTGATCCACACTCTGTGGACTATACACACATCTGTCCCCCGTTGTCCTTCCACCCTGCGCATATTATGTGGATCAGATGTGGTCTACATGTGTTTGGCCACGTTGCCCCCTCCCTATCCCCCTTTCTGACTGAGTCACTTATAAATTAATAATTACTCAGTGCGCTTGGCCATCAGGGTCTGAAGCTTTAGATTTCAGGAGCTGTCATGCAGAAAGCCAGATGGCCAGTGTCTCACTCAGACATGTGTCAGACTCTGAACTGACCCTACAAGCGACATCAGTCATGAATCTGTAATGAAATAACCTTCTCCAGCCCAAACACAGGATGTTGCATACCCCTTTAAATTAAAATGACTTTTGATCACTCACGACATAAGTGAGTGATCATGACATTTTATCTGATTGACAGTTCAAACAGACAGCTGATTAGACCGATTATTGGCCATTTTGTCACTAATCTCTGAATCTTATTCTGAAACTTTTAGTCATTCTTGAGTATCTGACAGCTCCACAGTGGGAAATTTAGAGTTGTTGAAAATTGTAGTCAAGTTATATTTTATTACAGACTGAGCTCAGTCTGCTGAAACTAAGGCTGCAGATTTTGTCCTTTCTCTGCACTGGACTTTGTTGGTGCTTCCTGAATTACATTTTTAATCAACACAGTGACAAAACATTTCAGTAAGAGCGTATTTGTACAATGTAACACCACTCAGGTACTACAGCCCAATGAGCCAAACATCAGCTAGGAGTATGTGCTGTCAACGGGTCCATGCACAGGTCAGCAGCAGTTACATAACTGCAGGGATCTGCCTTACAATGCTTCTGATGTCAATAGTTTCAGGGGACGTCTGCTCTCATACATTCTCCTGTCATATTCCAGACTGCTCTGTCAGTCTCTTCCACTGTTTGTGAGAGATGGATCAGGATCAGTAAACAGTCTGGATCTCAGACGAGGTTGGACTGGAAAGAGCTATGTTTTTGATTTCAAACCCCTGTAGACTGTGGTTACTGATTCTAATCAGAAGCCTTATCAAAACCTGCCACCTACATTACCCACAATGCAACTCACCAGCGAAGTCAGAAGTTGTGACATGTTATGCTAATAGTTAACGTAGCCTGCAGCAGAGATAAAGATAAGGGTAAACTCCACATCCACACATTGTCTCCCCAGTTTCGGGTTGATTTGGTCAAACTTTTAGTGAATCAGTCTTTTATCACATGAACATCAGTTCAGTTTGGGAAAGAGACAGAGCGCCAAATGGCTGTCTACAGAGGGCCGTAGAAATAATTAAGAGAATTCTTTCCTTGCATGATGTTGTGAGAATCATAGTGGGGAGCGAGTAGTACAGACATCTGGTCCAGAGACAATCATGGACGTTCTGAAAGCAACTGTAAGACTGAAAACATCTGTAAATTGACCTCGGCTTGGCCTCACTGTTATTAATGCTCGGTTAATCCTGAGTCTCTTGTGCACCTCCACCACTGCAGATAGCACTGCTCACACTGAGAAACACCTACCATCTCCAGTTCCATTTAATCCCACACTGAACCTGGCCTTGAATGCATTTTACAGGTCCTCTGACAGCAAGCAGCTGACATTTATTCGCAACACTCAGTTATCATGCTGTACCAGGATATCATTAGTACTGTAACTGAGAGAAACTCACTTCTCTACTTGAGCTGTGCAAATTCTCTGCCTCTATTGAGACCTTTCAACCGCTCCAAATACCTCTGAAATATTTGCTTACACATATCTTGACATCTGTCAAGGCCTTCATGTCAGAGCCAAACACACAGACGTAGTTTTGTTCAAAGCTCTGGTTTCATGCCCTGCCTTCATTCGTGCGAGTCCTCTGGCTGGAGAGTGCGGCAGGGCAGGAATAAATTAGATAAGTTCTGGGAAGTGGCTCAGGAGTAAACACGTCTCAGCTAATGGCATAATTCACACCCAGACCCTGAGCCTGAATGAGAGGGACTGTGTTCAGGAAGAGCTGGATCCCACAGCTCACACAAACACATAGTAAACTGTAGATAGTGATCAGGAGAAGAAGAGCTACAGATAATGATCACACTGTTATAAACCAGTGAGTGTGTGTGTGTGTGTGTGTTGTTGTGAAATCAGACATCTGGTCCTGTGGTCTCTATACTCTCCATCCACACACACAACAGGACGTTATTTACTGCCCCTGCAACAACCATAAAACATGTAAGTCTGTGTGTGTGTGTATGTGTGATCCTCTCTCTTTCTCTGTGTTTGTCCTGTTTAAGTGTAAAGTGTTCTATCAATATAGAGCAAACCTCCAGAGTGTCTTCTGTCTTTAATCACGTCCCTGTGTCTTCGTTCATCCTCCTGTTTGCTCTGCTCTCTGTCTCCACAGACGTCTCTCAGCTCCTTTGAACACAACAGAGGGAGACCCATACCGATAAATCAGTGACAAACACGCCCGGTTCATGATGAGTGTGTTATCTCACCTTTTCTCACCAGCACGTCCAGCTCAACCAGGATGTGTTTGGGAAATTCACACTGCTGTAGGCGCACGTTAGCAGACGGTACATTTTGTGGCTTATTCTGTTCAAAATCAGTTTTTGTCCCCAGCTGCAGACCAGGCTTTGTTACCAAACCTCATCACAACATGACTAGGTTAATGTAACATGAGACATGGCAAGACGTAGCAAGAATTACGGTCTCAGAAAAACTAAGCAGTGAATGAGCACATCTAACTTCATTAGAACAAGTTTAATTGTGTAAGGACAATTAGCTAATACATCTGTCTTTATATGTCATTCATTCCTTTGTCTCATCTATATGCTCCTGATTTTCATCACATTTGAAACATGTTGAATTGTTTTTAATTAGTCTGCAGTCTCCCTCTGTATGTGTAAGAGCTTGTGTCAGTCTGCAACATTACATCACATGAGCATTTCCTCAGCCTTTGTAAGGCAAATGTCTGCGTGTTTGAAAAAAATTGGACCGCGCAGCAGGTATGTGTACACACACGTGTCTGGAACAGGTATAATATGTTTGCAGCTGTCATGTGCTGTATATTATCGTACAAATAAACTTTACTGTGCAAGAAAGAGAAAAGAAAGGAACCACATTTCCAAAGTTTGATTTTTAGCACTCCAGAGGGTCAGTTACACCCCCACCCACTGTATTTCACACAGTGACTGTAAAACTGTTTGAGAAAATCACAGATGATGTTGTGCACGTGTGGTTTGACTGGTGAACCTCAGCACCAGCACATTAGTGATTCATCTCAATCAGAACACAAAGAGCCGCAAGTCTGTTTTTTTGTTTAATGCCTCTCTTTGTTTTCCTGTTTGCGGGAGCAGATCTCTTGTTATTTAACCCACTGACCACATCTCACTACTCTGTTTTCATTTTATCACTCGGCAGGAAGTAAAGCAAATGCTTCAAGCACCCCCCCCCTTTGTGTTCCCACAATGCCTTGTTTTGAGACTAAACAAATGACGGTCCAGGTACGGTGATCTGGAACCTAAACCCACGTCCTCCCTGCTGCAGACTTTGAAGTCAACATCAGAGGTGTGAAACACTGACACCCAGCTTCTTCTCTTTGTGAACCCGACGTGACCCGACTGGATGTCACCTCTGCTGAGTTTATGCGTGAGATGAGCGGCGAGCTGATGTAATGTGGTCTCTCTGCTCATGTTGCTTTAGGGACAAATAATATTGTGCTTCACATAAAACTGACCAGGATGGTTTGTGAAGAATGTGTCTATGACCTGAGGCTCAGAACTGTTTTACACAATCGTTTCACAATCATTGTCGATGCAGCCTATGAACAAAAATACAAAAACCATTCCCGTGCATCTGGTAACAACACTCTGCCCTCTCCTTTGAACATAAGAAAAACATTTGGTAACATTTTATGGTAATAGGGGGTAAAAATATCTGCATCAGTAATAATCAGCCCTGATCATACAATAATGATAACTCTGTTCTTCAACATAACAAAACCAAATATGATAATTTCAGCAACAAATTTTGTTACATATTCATGTTTTATTTCTCTTTTACTTCTATTTTCCTGAAAAGCCAAAGTCATGATGGTTGTGTGTTTTACAGGTTTGGAAGGTAAATGCTCATGAAGCTTGTAACTGAGAAACAGAACTGAAGTTAATGCCAAGGTTGAATTAGTAATGAAATATGGTGCCAACAGTTAAAGGGAGAACACATTCCAGTTCAAACAAGTGAACTGTAAAACAGATGTTTTTTTAATGCACATCTGGTATCAGAAACAATAACTTTTGTTTATCTCATTTATGTGCTTTGGTCTTTTAATATGCTCTGGTTTTATATCCATCTTTGTACACAGATTGGTTTACTCACACTCACTACTGGGCAAAAGAAAACACACTTTGCCAAGTCCTATGCATGAGCTCAGCCTGCAGCGCCAAACCAGAGTACACGCTGATGTTTCTGCATAAGCACAGCAACTAAAGGAAGAGAAGGAAAAGCAAAGCAACAACAGTTTAATGTTTTGTTGTTTTTGTTGTAATTTTTTGCTCTCTTGCTCTTTCACACACACACACACACACACACACACACACACACACACACACACACACACACACACACACACACACACACACAGCTTGTGCATTGCTGCATTTAATTTTGGTCTGTCCAGTCACTGTCAATTTGGAACACACACAGTGAACATATCTGAAAGTTAGATGGGATCTGTCTAAACAACCAAAGGTCACATTCACTCCGACAGTTGTTGTTTTCTGTCAAACTCTTCCACACTACTTGGACCAGTGCAATGCAGCAGGTTGTTGATCCAGGTTCAACAATCACATTCTTGTGAGAACAGGATGCCATGTAATGCGCCACGAGTTGAGATGGACAAGCTGCTCTGGGCGTACCACACTGAGCTGTGCTACAGTTTGTCCTTACTTCAGATAGTCTGGTCATTGTGGTCTATATGTCATACAAATTGCATTTATGATTGATTTAAAGGAACGCATATATGACTACTATCAATAACACAGGAAGTAGAAATGATGAACGCTGCACTATGTTAATGCAAGAAAGTTAAAATAAATGACAACCACTGGACAGAAATTCTGACAGGTGGTTAGAAGTTGTGTGGTAAGTTAATATGGGATCGTGGCTAATACCTGAATTAACCTCATCAGTGTATTCATGAGTTCATTCAGTGCATTCTTTGTCCCACCCAATGTGTCAGTTCAGGGCAGGGACGCCACATGAAACCTGAGGCTGAGCAAAGGATCAGCTGGGTCCTGGACCTGCTAATGTGCAGATATCCCAGAGTTTGTTCAGCTGGAGCAGCTGGAAGATGACCTGCACTAACACAGATATCCATTACTACCGTCTTCATCCCTATCACCAGTCCAACCTAATAAGATACAGACTGTTAGCTGTCAGCCGGTCAATGCCGCAGGGGGCCAGCTTCTCATGGAGATAAAAATGCCAAGTATTAATTAAAAGCTGGGGGTTTTGATCCCTGGCACTGAACAGAGGATGGACTCCAGCTGTTAGCTGGCCACTGGAGGAAGGCTGGTATTATATCTATGCTACTAAAACACTACCAGACAGTAAGGCACTGAACCGGAAACTGTTAGGTTTCATTTCAAATTACTTTCATTCCTTTAGTCCTGGTGCTTACATTTCCTTATGTCTGACCATGCATGCTAATAAGATTTTTAAAGATTGGCTTGATATTTTCCATCTGGAAATTACACGTGTGATCGGAATACATGTACATGACATGAACCTGTGTCCTGGAGAGTAGAGGTGAATGAGACTTGGATGTTATGCATGTGTATAAGACAAGTGACAACATCCTGGATGAGGTTTAGATTTCTTCCATGGTTGTCAGGTGACTGAGAAGGAGCTCAGCATCACAGAAGTCTCTATAAAGCATGTAAACTTCCTGATTCCTCTTACACATTTCACTATAAAGTTTGCTGTAGGACATCAGAAGCTAACAGAAGGACTTTTCCCATTTTTCGCTCATCAGTGTCTAACTTTACTGTTCAGTATGTTTCAAGTAATTTAAGTTTTATTCCAATTTATTTAGAACAAGCTGCTTGCACCATACAACGACAACCTTAGATGACATCACATACATACAGAAGAGAAGTTGCACTGCTAAAAGGAATGTGACAAATCATCCGGCTACAAAGATTATGACATGATGAGACATGCTAATAATGTGGTTAGGTATAACCAAAAGGGTTAGAGTTCATGGTGAGGGTTAGTAGTGGCTCCATACCGTGGATGTGGGTCCCCACTTTATGACACTGTGTGAGAAAAAAGATGCAGTCTATAGGAAAAGCTCCAACAGGAGGTGTCTAGAAGACATTGTGCTCATGTGAAGGAGCCGGTTAAGGTGGTTCAATCATCTGAAGGACCATCTGCTCTATTCCAAGCATCTCACTGTATCTCTAAGCCTGAGCCTCAAAACACTGCAGCTCCTTGTATCCATGATTTCATCATTTGGTGACTATCCAAAACTCAATTGGTGGGTTGCAGCCTCCTTTTGATACCCTGGCGTAGTGCTGAGAAGCGCGATACCCCAATAATTGGAGCACACCCTTCCATCCTCTTTCTTAGAAATGGGAACCACCACTATGGTCTTCCAGTCCACAGGAACTCTGCCAAGTTTCAACACAACTGATCTAACTTACTATCAGGTGGTGATCAGTTGGCAGCTCTGCTTTTGTCTTCACCCAGGGTCCAAGACACACAGCATACATATAGTAGATCAAAAATATCATCACTCAGATAATCATTGATCTGTGGTCTAAGATGTTCTGATGTCAAAAATATTTAACCACTTTATGTCTGAACATTCAAGTTCAAACATCACTCAAGTTCAGATTGAGTGGGATGTTCCTCTAATCCTAACCCTAACCTAACCTCCTACGTGACCTCAACAACTTCCTGTCTGTCTGTGTATGTATGTGTGTGTACATGTGACAGATGGAAATAAAGAGTGAGCCTGTTTCCAGCCTGTAATCTAATGAGGTGATCAAAGACCAGCGTCCTGTGTCCTGTCATGTCCTTGAGTACAAAGCCTGACAGAGGAAACAAACCTGACACGTGTTTCTGTGACTGTGGACAGATGAGGAAACTTCCTGTAAAGATCATCCTCTCCATCAGAGCTGTGTTCATATGACTCTAACAAACTGTCAGTATCAGTCACAGTCCTGATAACCTCCAACAGGACGAAAGATTTAAAACAACAAGGAGTCAGTGTGTGAAGCAACAGACCTAAGAACAGCAGGAGGGAAACAGGGAGGAGGACACTTCAAACACTAGGAGTGTTTACTGAGGGTCTGCTCCCTCTCCAGTGTTCACTATCACATACACACTAGCACAAAGTGGATTGGGAGGGGGGGTGGACGGGTGGGTATCTATCAACTGAGGTGTGACAAGTTCCTGTGGCTCCTCCTCACACATTTTTCTTCACCGTTTCATTTTATTTTCCACTTACTGTCCAATAAAACACAAGAAACCAAACTTCACATTTCTGTTATTTTAGTCTTGCTTTGTCTCTCACACACACACACACACACACACACACACATTAATCAGTTTAATCTTCCTCCATCAACACTGTCTCACTTTTCGCCTTGTCTTTCACACCTCGGTCTGTCACAGCTTCTCTCATACAACACTTCAGGTTCAGCTATGAAGGAAAATATTTGAGCGGAACAACTGAGTGCAAACACTGACACCAAAAGAGGATGAGGATGAGTTTAAATCAACACAGAAACCTTATTAGGTTACACTGAGAGCTGCTCCATGCTGAGATGACAGAGCACAGATAACAGCTTCAAAGCAGCAAGGAAACACTTGTATCAGGCTGCTCGGTGACACCGACCGTTTCACAGACACATGCAGTAACCAAAGTATGTGATATCTATGAGTTACATTATATTAAGTCACTGTTTGTGTGCCAAATGTGTGTGTGTGTGTGTATGTATTCCAGGTGAGTGCTTCAGCTGTCCAGTCTGTGCCCGTTTGTTCAGTCACTGAGGTAACAGATCAGAACAGACCTGACAGACCGACAGACTGACTTTTATGAAGTTGCTCCAGGATTTCCCTACCTCATATGTCCATGAGGTTGTTTTTTTTTTTTAATTCTAAATCCTCAGGGTTTGTGTGATCATAATATGTGGATATGTCATCTTGCACTCATTGGCTAACTCTATTGAAATGTACACATTTTATTTTGGCACCACAGACATTAAAATGTGAAGTCAGACAAGTCAGGTGAGACATTTTCTGGAATATATACCAGGCTGTATGATTGTGATGGTGTAGCTGGGGAGGGAGAATAAGAAAATTCCACACGCTTGTAACATTTCAGATTCAGAAGAACTTGCTTCAAATAGTTTGTAACTTTATTCCCTGTTTAGCAGCTTGACAGGAAAGGGACATTAGGTCTGATTAAAATGGTTCAGGGGCCAATAAATAAGCTTTTCCTCCACACATGCACACGCACACACACACAAGCACACACACACACACACGCACACACAGTGAGACATTCAGGTCAGCTCATCCCAACAGAGTAGCAGCAACATACAGTGATAGGGATTAGCTGAAAATATTTACATTTACATATTTTAACACTGAAATTCATCGTCCTTCCACCAGTGTTATTACATTTCAGTCAACATAAAAGTATAAAAAAAGTTTCACTATTCTGTGTCCATGTTTTCAGTCCAGATGCTGTGTGGCGCAGGAGGTCAGTGAAGGTGATTAGACCACAGTTCTTCTAACAGTTCAGTGTTTCTGTGCAGGACTGTGATAATAGACTAAAATTAAAAACCAAAACGCCAACCTCCTGCTGTCCTCCACAGTGTCAGTACTCCCTGGCTTCTTTAAGTTCCATCTGAAACACTGGTTCAGGGGGGTTATCTGCACATTCCAGCCCATTATTGGGCGGCCTGACTGAGTGAAACCGACTCCAGTCTCCTTTGCACAAAATCCAGGGCAGCACGTCCACCTTGTAATGCAGCTCTGGTGAAAATTCTGTGCTGATTAAATTTGGTGCTCCTGCTCCTTTTCCTCGTGTTATCAGTTTCATCTGATCGTCGTAGCAGCAGTGCTGAGCTGCTAATGTTGTGCTGTCGTACGACAGCATGGAGCGGATACAGAACCTGGCTGATGGTTTGTAGATGTCCAACCGTTCCTTGGGTCCGCTCGCATCCCTCCAGCGATAGGTCTTGCGAAGTTTGAGATCCTGGATGTTGACGGCATTGTAAACAGCCTCAGACGGGTAGGAGCAGGGGCAGCTGGGCAGCTCTGTGAGCACCTGGTGCAGGTACTTCTGTAGGAAGTCATTCTTACAGCTTAGCCACTTCTCACAGCTGTCCACATCTGTAGGGGAGAGGTTTTAAAAGAAAAGCTCAGCACTGAAATAACCTTTGGAATAAGTCAGAATGATCAGAATAAAATGTAGCGACTTTTGTGCAACCCTATACATGCATATACATATACATATACATGAATTTATTGCTGGGACTCAGTCCGATGCTGGAACACATTCTGCTCTTGCTGTTTCCTTTGTTATGTTTGCGGAGTGAAAAGAATTATCACATTCTCCGGCTGGTGCTTAGCGGCAGGAGAGCAATAAAACGGAAAGTAAAAAGCAACTCAAACATTTGCAGGAGGTCGTCTGTGCATTTCATGGCGTCTCCGACAGACCTGGAGCAGCTCTCAGCATGCTCAGGAATGAGATTTCTATATATCACAAGCAGGATTCATAGCCTGCAACCCACTGCTGGATAAAACGAACAGTCCAGTCTGCTGACTATTGTGTGGCTTCTGTGATCAATATAAACAACAGACTTATACACAATCCATACGTACTTGTGTCCAGGAACTCAGTGCTGTTGGTCTCAACGGGTGAAGGCACAGTCGCTGACAACACAGTGTCTACATGATGGAGGCACAAAGAA
Source organism: Polydactylus sextarius (assembly GCA_016801845.1). Lineage (NCBI taxonomy): Eukaryota > Metazoa > Chordata > Actinopteri > Polynemidae > Polydactylus > Polydactylus sextarius. Next base: position 1,737,107 of record CM028919.1, read on the forward strand.
AAAACATGAACACACACACTGTATGAGTATGATACCGTTTTTTAAACTTTAACTATTCTTGAACTAATATGTTCTCAAACTATTTACTTTGATTTAAGTTTTCAACGTAAGAAATATTAGAAAGGTGAATTGAATTGAAATATGTGGTTAACTTTTATTAAAATATCTTCTATAAAGCTATAAAGCGTTATAAAGCTTTTACCGGCGCAGCTCTCCAGGTCACATGTGCGTGACTCAGTGGCGGTGCACGCGTAGCCACAGGAGCGAGTGCGTTTTTGCGTGCCGTGTCCACAGGTGGCGCTGCAGGGAGCCCAGGGGCTCCACTCCTCCTCGTACTCTAAAAAACACAAAGGGAGAGATGGATGAGGGGGAGACAGCACAGAGGGGAGAAAAGCTAAACTGTGGAGTAATATATTAAGAGCAGGCTTTGAAGTTAGCCTTGTGAATTCCTCGCCCAGCTGGTGTATGTGTGTTATGCAATTAAGGAGAGGCTGGAAAGAGCCGGGTAACGACAGCGTGGGACCTCTGGGACATGCTCCTCAGTATTTAGACAACGCTTGTAGGGGAGGAGGAGAGAACTTCAAAAGACAGGGAGGAGGTGGGGGGTGAGGGGCAGTAGGGGTTAGTGAAAGTCTTCTTGCAGTGAGAGTGATGATGGCAAAACTCTTCACTCAGCCTTCTGAATACAAACTCAAACAGCCAATGCTTTATCAACAGCTGCAGCTGCATGAATGAATACGTCCTGTTTAAAACCAGACTGTATGTTTAAGGTTAAAAGTCCTGCAATCAAAATCTAGCTGAGCAAAATAAAATGCAATAATCACTGCCAGAGTCAGTTGTGTGTCCTGTGTAAGTATGGAAAATAAACAAGTTATGGCTCAGTTACAGTCACCAGTCACGGAGTGAAAGTGCTGAGTTGTTCAACCATCCAGGGCTTTCAACCACATCATGTGGTCTTCCTCAGCAGAGTTTGTGATGATGAGGATGATGTAACAACAGAGTTTAAACGACAAATCAGGCCACGCGCTAGTCCAGACATTCAAAAACGTTTGTTTATAAATGGGACAGGAGGGACAATAAGACAGTAAGTATCGCTGATCTTGAAAGAGAGGTTTGATGGGAAAACTTTTGATGGGTGAATTGATTTTCAGTATACTTACCATAGTTATCCTTGACATGCCAGTTTTCTTCCCAGTGTCCATCCCCGTCTCCGCCCACTCCACTGAGGACCAGGTCGTCTGGGTCGTAGTTGTAATCCTCAGACTGTTCCTCTAAACTGGCTCTTTCCAGCCCATTCTCCGACTGCTCAGGGTACTCCCAGAACAGAGGCCAGAACAGCTTTTTGTGGCTGCTAGCCCACTCTGAGGACGTCACCGACCAGTCATTACGCTGACTGTCCTTGACCAGGTCCATCTCCACCTCTGTCTCAGTCTGGGTGTTGTCAACCACCTCAATGGTCACCTGGAAGAAGCAGTAAGTATTTAATGTACCGTCTACACAGTGTACACAACACATGCAGACAGCTACTAGTTAGTATGATATGGAGTCTTTGTACACAACCACAGGGCGTCACACCTTTCAAGGCAATGGACCAGGAGCTGAAATGTCACATGATAGATCCTAATTATCACTAACAAAACTGTTTTCATTCTTTGGGTCAAAGTAACAGGCAAAAGCTTGTCATACCTTCTAACATCAAGATTTCTCTAGAAATAGATTGACTCGATGAAGCCAGTCATTATGTATACAGGCTTCAAACTGCAACACAAGGCTTGGGTCTTATCAGTGTAATTAACATAAGTAGTGCTAACGATGCTGATTTCTTGTTTGCTAACTACAGACACTTTGAAACAAACAAAACACATTAAAACACTGCGCTGTACGAATACCAGCTTTACAAGTCTTCTTCCAGCTCGACCTAAATGAGAAAATATTTCACTACAACAATTTATCTACAGTAAAACCTGTAAAAAACATCTTATCTGAAAGAGATCGTGTGGTACTGATCTTCTTTTCATACATTCAGCGTAGCAACGTAAATCCACAGTGGCAACAGTAAACAGCTCAGCCCTGATCTCCATGTAACAATAGTATCTGACTGCTTTTTCTGATTATGACCCACATCATTCCTGAGATGCTGCTCTCCACTGGTATTAAGGGTCTGACTATGTGACTGCAGCCTCGTTCACATCCTTATCCACAGAGGGGAGATAGAGAGGAAGGGAGAGGAGAACTGGAAGAACAGCACTCACACCACTGACCAGTTAGCAATGTGAAATCAACTTTAGGTTTAAGCGCATTAAAGCTGCATTCCAGGTTTTCCTGCCACTAGGGGGCCTCTACCCACATCCCTTGTTTATAAAATATCCCCATTACAAAATATGTCACTGAAATAAAGGTGTATTTTAAAATGATGTATTACAGATTGACTTGTTGCTACAAGCTCACAGACACGATGAGGGCAGTGATGACACCGCTGCTGCTGCTGCAGGAGTTTAAATGAAGATCAGATTAAAATGTTCTCTCCTTTTATGAAAGAGGCTCATTGTGCAGCGGACGGAGGACTGAGAGAAACAGATCAAAAATATAGAGGGAAGGAAAAGATGAAGTGATAACACACACACACACACATACACACAAACACACACAGGTCTAGACACAGCTCCTACTGCTTATGTTTCCAAATGCAACTGTTTATAATCCGCGTCTGCAGACATGGATTTCAACATGATGCTGATCATCAGAGGACACGGGATGAACGTTGGGTTCCTCTGTACTACTACTAATTGTATAACAAACAACAAACCTTCAACTCTGAAACTTAAAAGTAATTAAGTTATGGTTATTACCATTTTGCCTCTGGGCTTTAGTGAACACTGTAGAGTCTAATTCCCCAAAATGTTGAAAAACTCCTTTAAAGTAGATCATTGTAGAAACATATTAAGCAGAAGGTGTGGCCACAGGAAGCAGAGTGAGAACAGTGCAGTCCCAGCAGGGCTGATATCTGTACCACAGTCAGAGCTCATGGTGTTGAATCTAATGGATCATGTCTCTTTCACTTTCAGTTTTTCCTTCACTGAAGAATTTAAGACCATCCACAGGTCTGCTTTTTCACTCCTTCCTGCTACTGCGTTCATGAATGTAACAGATCTTGACAGAAATGTGGTGTAAACCAGAACCAGAATTTTATAATCAAAAACCTACAGCGTACCTTTCTGTCCTATAAGTATTGTATTGTCCTACTGTTTTAGTACCTCCACAGCTGATTCTAGTTCAATAATGATGTGATATCAAAGTAAGAACCAAGTACTAAGACACCAACTATAGCAATGGTAAGTAATGTGTGTTCCAGTCATGCACACACAGTTTGGTTTAAATCAGTAAGTCAAGTTTCTTCATTCTTCAAGCCTAACAGTCATAGCGAAAAATGACTTTTTGACCTTTTATATTTTACTGTCATGTGTTTTATATTTTCACATTCAGCCTGTTTTCTTTTATTTCTGAAAGCCTGTGTTGATGTCTGAGGTTCACGGATGAGTTGGTGCTCCCCACTGTTCAGAGTCCTGCCTATGGTAACTTAAGACGCAGGCCTGACTAAAACCAGCTGTACAGAGAGATGGGATATGTGGAGGGAGAGAGCAAAACACGGTATGGAGGAGACAGTGAGGAGAGAGTGATGGAGTTTCAGTCAAACCGCCTCCTGTGATCAGTTTCTTCATCTGGAAAACCTGTAGTACAGTCATGATATAAACCCTTCATACTATGAAAACAGGGACCTAAACCTACTGAGTCCAGGACATTGTGACATCTCCCCTTAGTCTTACCTGGATGTTGGGGTTCTGTGAGCCCATGTCTGCATTGGCCAGCTCTGGGAAGTTCCTCAGGTCCAGAATGAAGGGCTCAGGGTCCTCCTCAGGTTCCGGAGGGGGGAGGACACCACGGTGAAGGTGCTGGGACCAGCGGTGTCTGGACCTGAGGGATGATGGATTCGAGGGCAGAGTCTGGAGCAAGTTCTCTTGCTGCAGCTCCTGGAGAGTATGATGATCTTCATGGTGGATGCGCTTTGCTGTCGCCTGGGAGATCAAACACAGTCAACTTTACTGTCACTGCACAAAGTACTGACATAAATACTGAGAAATTAGAATAATGCAGAAATGATGACGTCAGGTGATGTTGTTTGGAGGAACCCAGTGATTGAGAGGGAGCATAAGTCTGTACACCTGAGGGACAAATTATACATTAATGGAATCGTTGTTGATTAGATGATTCACTAATACACTGTTAGTGTCCAGTAAGAACATGAATAAATAAAGCACTTACTGCAGTAATTTAGCATTTCTTGTGTTTATTATATATACATTCACACACCAACGGAACAGCCACTCACGGTAATTTGGGGTTCAGTGTCTTTCCCAAAGACCTGTTTCTACCTATCAACACTTCAACACCTTATTGAAATTAGGATTTTCTGGATTCAATGTAGACAAGAAGCAATGAGCAGTCAACCCAAATCTAGACTGAAAAAGCCAATATCACAGAAATATCTTTAGGTTTTGCTATAGCCTCTTGGACTCTGTAGGTAAAATAACAAATAAAAATGAATATATTGATCTAAATATCAGAAGGAAGGAAGATGTGGGAGAAGAATAAAAGGACATTACACCCTGTCACACATTTTTTATGAATGACTGCATCTCAGAGTTTGTGTCCACATTTCCATCTGAGTAACAGCAGGCACAAACTCACAGACATACAGTGATCACTGTGTCTCTCGGTGAGTCATGAAATGAGGCAGGAGACTGAGTGATTAAAGTATTTGTGCTAAAAGGAACATTGTCTGAGTTATTAAAGAGTTGGAGAAAGTGTCTGAGTAAGATGCTTTTAAAGGTTACTGCAAGGATTTTGGTGAAATTGAGCACAGCAATCTATTTGCTCTGTTGACTGTATAACTGTTAAACACTTCAGACATCAAGCTGAACACTCACTCTTAATTCATTCAGAGAGATCATGTAGTCATTTTTGCCTTTAGGTTAGTAGGACTTGGAAAGGTTTCCTGACTCACAATCCAGGATTCCAGCAGTGCGGCTGTGAGGTGGTTCACAACTTTGGTTCTGACAGAAATATTGCAACACATTGAGAAATGATTATTACTATTAATACTATCCTGAATTTTACCAGGAATTTTCCTCTATTGCCACCATAAATTTGACATATTTTGTATGTCAAATTCATATTTTGATAATCAGTCCCTGTGGAGGTTGGAGTCCGTATGCAGCTTCATTTAGTTACACCAGTCAATACCTGAGTAGACTGTTTTTTGGTTGAGAAAGGAGACTTCAGTTGAGAAACTATCAGCTGATCATGTGCTTAAGTTCAATTTTTTCAATGTATTAAGTCAATATCTCTGACCTGAATGCTTCTGTTGGGTCTGTCTACAGTTATAAACTTAAAACTGCTGCTGCAATGTCATGAAGTGAAATTACACAACTCACACACCAACCTGGTCTAAAACCAGAACAACCCCCAGTGTGCTGCCACATCAATACATTTCATTTCATTAGTACTGCTCAGTTTATTTTAAGATTATGGACAATAAATTGCACCTTTGTTGTTACTGTTCTGAGTTGCTGTGTAGTCATTGGGGCACTTGATTCAGTGAATGATGTCAAGACTAAATTTGGATTCCTGCTGTCACTAACAAATCTTAATCTACTTATGACAGTGAAGCTCATGTCCTGTCGTATCATAATACAACTGGAAACCTGACAACAGCTACAGGAAGTCATCAGCTGCAGGATTTTATGTGTGTATACTAAATGTAGAATAGACACGCTGTGTGTGTGATCTCTGTAGCCGAGAACAACATTGTGCAGTGAAAGCACAAGCTTATGTTTCTTCATTAAAAACCCACAGAGGCAAAGAATCCGGTGTTCAAACACAATCATCACGTAACACACACATTCTGATATGTGGATTATAATATACAGTTTCATCTTTACCTCATATGGGGTGCAGGACATTTGAGAGCTGTCCATCCCACACAATCTCTTCCACAATAAAGCACACAACTTAAACTTGAACTGGCTTAAGAATCTGACGCCCTTTGCAAAATGTGGCGTCAGCTTTAGCGTGCCTTTGGGGAGGGAGCGGAGGGGAAGACTTGCATCCAGGGTTATTTAGTTAAAGCAGCGGCACCTCTTCCTCTATGTTGTCTGTAATTTTTTTGGGGAATGTGCTTCCTCCAAACCACACTCAGTATGACCCTCTTCACATTCCTGCTCCAGATACTGGAGAAGTAAAGTGTAGTAAAAGACCAAATTTGTTTTGCATCTGTGGGCTAGTTTAGGCTTCAAGGTTTCAAGGCTTCAAGACTTCAGGGTTTCAAGACTTGTAATTTGTTTCATTTATTCTGGACCAAAGAAAAATTACAGATATCTACAAATATCTACCACACCAGAGTGCAAGATGCCTCTCAGCAAGTGTTTGCAGAGAGGGACAGTGTGTTAGCTCCAGTCCTCTGTCAACGAAGGTTGTGTTCACTTATACTGCTGACTACAGCCTGGTTCATACCTGCGTTAACATGCATCCTGGCTGATCTGATCACAAGAAACAAGTTCGAAATAAAGATCTGAATTTACCCAAGATGCACTGAGACGCTGAGATCTGATTGTTCAGACTACATTTTGAGGTGCTCTAGCCACGGTCGTTTAGCAGCTTGTACATGAATGTGCCCTGGGCCAAGGACCACCTACTTGACTGATGTCCTCTGTGCAAACACATGAACATTCGTAACTGCCCATAGATCAACACACAATCACTGCAGTTACCCAACACAGGAAACAAATGACTAAAACACAAACTAAGACACAAACTTGAAGTGACAGATGAACAGTTGTGTGATTTGTGTACCTAGCTTGGTCCATGCCTCAGATCAACATCAACCTAAACTCAAGAACTTCAATAACTTTTTTAAAATGACATTCTGACAATCACACCCATGTTATAAATCAGCTTGTCCAATTCCTTCATTTTCATACAACTACCCCCATCATGTGCAACCCTAAGAATGAGTGTTAAATTCTGCATAATTATCCCTGATTGTATGATTCATCGGTGTGAGACAAAGAGCTACAGAGACAGAGAGATCAGAGACAGAGATCAAGGAGCAATGTAATACAGACACTGGACTGTAGCCAATCAGAACAGGTATGAGCTGCTTTGCCTTTAGGTCAGATGTAATGTTGTAGAACCTTGATTCAAGCAAACTTTCCATATAGGGCTCTAACTCACCCAACACCCAAAACAACCCCTTTGTTCACCAAGACGTAACGCCACTGCTCTGCTTTCCTCACCTGAACAGATAGAATCAAGCTAACTGCCACATGTCTGTAGTCTGTAGTCACAGTGCCTTCCAACAAGCCACCTCTGACACCTCTGAGATCCAGTTTGATCAAAGTTAGAACAACTGTCAAACTATGAGAGTATTATATACACCTCCCTGAGAGCTTTTGTATTTTTACTGTGATCCTTGCTGCATACATACAACATAGATCATGTGAAGGGTCACAAGAGGTCATTTAGAGGTTATTGTGACAGACACAAGCCATGCATCTGGTGACATATGACTTCTTTATGTATTTACTTACACTGACTAACTGCATTCGGTTGTTTTTACAAAACAGAGCAAAAGTTGCTTTCAATAAAGACAAGCAGAAGCCAACAGCTGTTATCTTGTAAATGAGCTGTTGGAGTGCAAAGTTGATATTTAGATTAAAATACCATTCATTGTACCTTCACCTCTTCTCATCAGCGTGTTTTTCTGCCACAAGTCTGAAATGCAGCCAGCCATTTGTCCACTGCAACGACTAAAGATTCTTTGTCTGAGCAAGCTTTTGTGACGGTTACTCATTAAAATCTGACATCACTATCAACTACCACTGCAGTTGGTATAATGCCCATGAAAGCAATTATGACATCAGGTTCTATTAATGACTCTTGATGTAAAACTAATCTTGAAATGGTATAAATTTGACCTTAACATGCTTATATACTCACTTCCAAGATCAAAAATCATCATGATATCATTTACCCCCATATGAGGTGATTCTTTATACATTTTTCAGTGTCACCCCTTCACTCCTCAGTGTCTTAGTGTTAGTTCTATGTTTAGTCTCCACCATCTCTGCTGAATATCACTTTGTTGGTGTGATACCCTTTTAAAGAAACCTAACCATGATCCTATAGACTTTAATGCGCAGTTACCTTTTGTCTACATCTTTGAAGGATGATGCTGCTTAACGTTTAATAGAAATACTGAAATCTAATAACATTCTCTACCAATTTCAGTCTGGTTTTCTGTAGCTGCCTGGAACACAAACTGTCCTGCTGAAAGTCATAAATGATATTCTTATGAATGCAGACTCTGGCATTTCATACTGTTAGACTCACATCATCCTGTTGCTGAGACTGGATCCCTCGGGGAGACTGCTGAAGATTTTATCTTGTTGTCAGTTCATACTTCTATTCTTGGTCCTATCTTGTTCAGCTTGTACATGCCACCCCTCGGTCACATCTCCAGTTTAAGATTATTACCTACCATAGTTATGTAGATGACACCCAGATGTACGTATCATTTAAATCTAATGAGCATAAAACCTGGATATCATACATTATTCTCTCCCTACTGTCAAATACTAGATGCCACAAAATGTTAGTTAGTTCACACTTCAGACAGAACAGTGAACATTGCCTGAGATCTTCATCTGTAATTGTTTTGTGTTTGATCAAAACTTTCAATACTGTGTGTGTGTGTGTGTGTGTTTTATTACTCTTATCTATTTTGTTTGTTTGCTCTTTGCCTAAATCAGTCTCTTGGAAAACTCTGTACTGAGAATACCAAACTAAATGTCATTAATTTGATTCAGCAAATACACTGTTGGCAGAGTGGTGTGTTGTCAGGGTTGTCAAGCAGTGCCTGACTAGTTAAAGCTCAAAACAATACTAAAGAGAAGGTGACACATCAGATCTCAGATTAAATTAGGTTAAATTCCAATTTTTGCATCTATTGCTTGTGTCATTTTTGTGGGTGTGACAGTGCCAGAGCGATAGCAGCGTTTTCTAGATATTTGCACATAATCCTAGGAACTTTGACGGGTGACAAGCTATAGTCAACGTAAGAAAGGGGTGGTTGTCAAGCTTTCTGTCACTCAAAATCTACTGTTCTGAGATCAGCTATGATATAACCGACACGTTAATATCACAGATATGTATGGAAACTATATTTTCATATGTCTTATTGTTATTAAACAATTGACAATAAATGCTTCAAACCTTTAACATTAATGGCAATCTCATGCATCTTGCCCAGTGTAGAACAAAAAGTCTCCTCGCCTGTCTGTTAAAGTCATTCTGCTGTAAATAAGCACTTCTCTGGGGATATCACACCCGCAGTTCCACAGAGCAGGCGGAGTGGGAATAAACGAGTCACCGCTCTCCCTCACAAGTCAGCGCAACATTAAATGATTCTGAAGCTCTCATATTTCCCTGATGTTGCTTTAAAGACAAATGCATCAAAGTTAAGAGACAAAACCCACATCACTTTTATTAATGAAAAGACTCTGAGGACCAGTGTTAGTATGAAATATCTGTTGAATATTACTGATTTATATGCTAAACTGAATCTGTGGACATCAAATAGAGTAGCGGAGTAACCAAACTGTTTTAACTTGATGAAACAAAAGAGAGAAAGCAGAATTGTTTACCTCTGTCAGAGTGGCTGAACTGTTCCTGTCTCTGACTGGAGTCCTCTTTGGGTTCGTGGGAAATCCACTGACTGACACCGACACCACAGTGAGGATCAGCAGCCACAGATGCGACACTTCGCTCCGCTGCATCTTCTCCACAACTCGGTCCTGATCAGGATCCTTCAGCCTGGTCCTCAGCAAGAAAAGTTTAAACACATCAGCGTGTAGAGAAGATAAGAATCAGCGGCGCACATGTGCGTCTTCTCCGTGCGCTTCCACAGCGCTGCCACTCCGTGCCAAGTGTCTGATAACCCCGCGGCATCCGATCTCTAATGCTGGTTGCTCAGTTCATGTCCTGTAGGATATCGACAGGAGAGCGACGTTAAAATTTCGAAATGAAACGACTCCCCATGGACAACTGAACTTCCAAACCCACTGAGCCAACAGAAAACCACGTCCAGAATGTGTTCAGGTCCTCAGGTCTTCAGCTCCCCAGGTCCTCCCCTGCGGCAGCGACTCAGTCATCGCTTGATCTGGTTTCTCTCCAGCCTGTAGTTCTGGCTTAAAGCTGGCGACCCTCCCTCAACCTCGAATGACGCAACGGATGGGAGGGGAAGAGGTTATATAGGTAAGTTTAATTTAAAACAAACAAGAGCACATATAGTTGAGTTAAAAAAGCAAACGTAGTTCAGTCAAAAAAACAAACACTAATATATAGTTCAGGGGAAAAAAAAACAGTGGCAAAATCACAGAGTTCCATTAAAACATGGTTATTTAATTGAAATAAATATAAATAAATATGAAAAATATGATGCTGCTTCCAGGCCCTGATTGCCCAGCTCTGTCTGGACATTGGTTTAATCGGATTGGGGGTAACCATGGATTTATTAGGAGATCCCCACACCTGGGATGCTGGGGAACCTTGTCACTGGGTAATCTGTGTAGTTGGAAAATGTGGTTAAAGTTTGCAGCTGTCTCCCAGGCTGTAGGGAGTCTAGGGCGGATAAGAGATGCACTGCCTCATAGAAGTAGACAGTAATGTTGAGTTCCTCTGGAAGCCAGTAGACCAAAGACAAAATCTACAGTGATGTGTGATCAGTGATGGTTGAAGACAGGAAGTGGTTGTAGCAGACTAGCTGGGATGAGACTGGGTTGAGCAGTTGATGGGAGACATTTACTGCAGACATGCACAGAGCATGCAATAACAAACTCTCTTATTATGGTCTCTGCTAGTAGCCTAACTGTTTCCTTCTTCACCTGTCTGAAGATGGTATTGAGTTTAAGGTTCCATGAGCCTGAGAAAATTAACTTCAAATCTGCACAAGGATAAAACCCAGTGCATGTTAGCAGAAGTTTACTCACTTGGCTAACTGGAGATGAGATAAAAAACAGTGCCAGGAGCACCCAGTTCTCAACATAATAACTCAGCTCTACTCTGCCCAAACACTAGCCAGCTTCTCACTGTTGGGCCAAACATGAGCCAGGCAGGGTGTACCTGGGCTAATTGCTTTCACACTGTCTTGAACTGTTGCCACTTCGGGGCCGTCTTGGGTGCACTAGCCCAGATTTCTGGCCCGACCAAAACGTTGGGGCACATGGGGCCAGAGAGTGGCTAGAGGCAGGGTCAGTGTTAAGACGGGGTTAATCCATTGCTGTAGGTGTGGAGACAACAGGTACAGCACTGAAGCTACTTCAGAGAACAATGGATCGAAAGTTTTGGTCTCACGATGATGTTAATGCTCTGCTCTTGGAACGAGGAGGTCATGAAACACATCGTGGCAGAGCGTTCAAAGGTACGCATCCAGAGAACTTCCCTCCATGTCTGAGAAAAAACGTAAGAATCTGCAGGCGCAGTATAAGCTATGGTACCAGCAGTTAGCAAGCTAGCTTCTTACAGCAGACACATGTAGATCAGGTACAACTAGTATTAAAAACAGCAACAGAATTGATTGTTTACTTGCCACTAGTCATTTATTTTTACGTGATTGAACCTCCCATCATGTTTGAAAATATGTGGTGTTGGTGTCATTTTCACAAACGGGGGCTGGCCGAAGGGTAATCCAGAGAGGCTAGTGGCCTGATAATCTGAACACAAAAGTCTCGGGGCTAGACCTGGGACACTAGCACCTAGGTGGCCTGCAAATGGCCCTGGCCCGGCTTGGCTTGACAGTCTGAAGCAAACTAATGATGTCCAAACCTCTGATCAGTCCACTGCATCTACAAACTGATCCATTCATGTGGTGAGAGTTATCAGCACTTCCAGGTACTCTTTCTCATCTTGGAGCCAGTTCATCATTCATGTTCTCAGACAGTTTTATACACACAAGCCTCCCGAGACCTCATTCCAACCACTCCCTACCACTTGAATCCTTAGCAAGAGCAGGCGGCTAAAAGCATCTTCACCTTTAATACAAGGGTCAAAAATAATGTGTGGTCTGGAGATAAAATGCTGGTGAGGGAAACTGATGAAGGAATGCCATGGTTTGTTTCCCATCTGCAGTTCTGGTGGAGAGGAGGTTAACTATGTAAATAATGGATTTGTCTGTTAAATAGGTGACAAACATGGACCCATTTCCCCAGTACATCATTCAAGAGTGTGTGGTCTTTGGGGTGGTTGATTCTTAGAGACTGGTGGCAAGGCTGCTTGTTCTGCAAGAGAAAGAGTAAGAGGAGATGGAGGCAATAATGGGCAGTGATTTGTTCCATCTGTGTTCCAAGGTAGGCTACACTAGCACTTAAGTTTTTGAAGTTTTCAGAGAGATCTTGAAACATTTTACCTCGCTGCCTGATAAGGCTATCCTAGGCAGCCAACATGGGCCTGAAAGTCTCTGAATCTGTGAGGTCTATATGGCAAGATTATTCTGTTCTATTATAGGTATGAATCAAATGGTATATTTCTGAGAATTACATAATGGTGAATACGTCTGAAGGACACAGTAAGATGGAGAAGGAGAAGAAAAAAGAGAAAAACACCAACAAGGCTTAGACAAATACCAATACAAGTATTTGTATGAACTGTAATAGTATTAATGTTATTGGTACTGTAGTATTAACATTGTCTCTCCCATAGATATCTCTGAACTGACTGAACAGTTTGTTCATTCACACCAACAACATGCTGTTTAGAAACTGTGCCCACCACACTGTTCAAGGAGGTCTTACCTTTATTTCACACCTCCATTCTAGATCTTATCGGTTTATCTTAACAGGCCACATACCACAGCCTGCAGTAATTACTCTACCAAAGTCTACCAATGGTCCCAGATGTTCTAGCTAACTATAAACCCATATCAAACTTCCTATTTATTTCCAAAATCCTTGAAAAATGTTGTAGCTACCTGTTTAAGTGATTATTTGTACAAGAGTAGGCTGTTTGAAGGTTTTTAGTCAGGGTTCAGACTGGAGGCAGAGTACATCTTGGTACAGAAACATCACTGGTGAAAATGATGAATGATCTTCTCATGGCCTCGGACAATGGGCTTGTCTCTCTGGATTTTAGAGCTGCATTTGATATCATCAATCATAAGATTATCATCTTATTGCAGAGCACATGTTTTTGGTATTAACGGAGAAACATTAGACTGGTTTCAGTTGCACTTATCAGATATGTTCCTGTTTTGTCAAATAAACAATGACTATCTCTCTCTCTGTCTCATGGACAGAGAGTCATGGAGTTCCGCAGGGTTCTGTGTTAGAACCAGTCCAGTTCTCCATGTACATGCTTCCCTTTAGGCAATTTCATCAAGAAGCAACATATACACTACGATTGCTATGCAGATGATGACCAGGTATATTTATCTATGAAGCCAAATGAAACTAATCATGCAGTAAAACTTAAAGAAGGACATAAAGACATAAAGGTCTGGGTGAACCACACTTTTTTATTTTTAAATTCAGACAGAACTGAAGTCCAGTACTTGACCATAAACATCTCAGGTATTATAGCTACTCTGGATGGCATTACCTTGGCCTCCAGGTCACTTTTGACCCGGACATGTCCTTTGTCTCACTTGTAAGACAAATCTCCCGGACAGCCTTATATGCCTGCGTAATGTTTCATAAATCAGAAACTTCCTGTCTCAATTAATTCTTAATTATTAGGGTGTCTGTAACTGTTAAAAACCTCCAGTTAATCCAAATTGCTGCAGTACAACTACTGACAGGAAATAAGAAAGAAGAGGTCAAATTCCTCCAGTACTGCACTTCTCTTCATTGGATCCCTGTAAAATTCAAACAAAGCATGTAATGGTTGGGCTGCATCATATTCTAAAAAGTTCATAGTTGCATATATCCCTATTTGATAACTTAGGTCCCATTCATTGTTTACTTGCAAATAGGGAGACACAACTTTCTATATTTAAAGTTAGGCTTAAAACCCCAAACACTGGAGCTATAGAAATACAAATAAATTGATATTAACGTCAGTGGTAGTATTAATGTTATTATTTTACAGTCCTCACATGTTTGTTATAATCTGTTCCTGTGGTAAAGTGTTATTCATTGACTCTCAGTTTGTTTTATGCAGTGCAGGACTGGTTTTCATTTGAATTCATTTTATAATTCTACCAAAGGGTGGCGCTCTGGCCATACACGTAATGTAATGAAAAGTCAAAATCAGTGCTATTGGTTAATGAATCTGTGTTCTGAAACAGAGAGACACAGTTTAATACAACAGGTTCAATTTATGAGGAACAGCACAGGGAATAAAAGGAATAATTGAAGCTCAATGTAATGATGATGATGTTCACTGTGTACATAGAGAAATTAAGTTGAATGAGATTCTGAAGAATTTCAGATTTTAAAAACAAACCAAAAAAGGATACAATCTTTGTGTCTTTATTATTTGTTGTGTAACACGGGAGAAGTCATGGTTAAAACCTTTTTTACAGGAGGTTAGAGAAGAAAATAATAAAGGATCACAAACACATTATGTATGTAGCAATATCTTTATGTAGCTATCTCTGTTCACTGTACGTCTATTTCCTCTTTACATAAACACGAGACAGTTCAGTATTGAACAGAACAAAGGTCGTGGGGCTTGAGCAGAGACAGCAAACAGAGATACATACATTTTACACATAAACTTACCACTTTATTTTATTGTTAAACTGGTTTTATATATTTATATTCAGATTGTACACTAGATAGTGCACACTATTTGTTCATTCTATTATTTTATTACTTATGTATGTTGCATTAGGTCTTAAAACTAAGACAGTGACTGGAACTGTTTGGGGGTAAATCTAATGTAATTTAATGTGATGAGTCACTACATTGTGATGCCAGTGATGACATGTTGTCTCACTCTGTGCTTTCATGTTTTCTTTGTTTCATATTTTCCATCACTGTCTGTTTTATTTTCACATCTTGTTCCAGATGTCTTACTTCCTGCCTTCTGTGATCCTCTGATAGGTCTCACCTGTGCCTCTTCGTCTTCCTCCCTCTGTGCTCAGCTCTTTGTGTAAAATGTACCAGCTTAGTTACCCAGTGTATGTTTTCATAATGAATGGTTCATGTTTTCTGGTCTTAGCTCATGTCTATTCTCTACAACCTAATGAATGCTTAGTAAACTATATGTATGGAGTCCTTTTTTTTCAAGTTAGGGCTTTTTCCTTAACTCTCAGGGAAAAGTCAGTTTTTCTGAGTTGTAGCTGGAGCCTCTTCCCTGTAGATTCCCAGTAGGACAGTGTGAAGACACAGATGACTGAATAGGATACATCAGTTACATTCATACAGATGCAACTAACACTTCCAACTGACAGCCCAAACCACAGAGTTCCTCAAAGACCAGAATGCTTTCAGAAATTCAAGGTTTATCTTAAGATATTTCCTACTTGACTGCTTCTAATTACAGCTTAAAACAAAATGACACCACCCTGTCTGTAAGTATGGTATATACTTGTTTATGTATATAGGACATTTGCCATTAAGGCCTGTGGAATATTGGCACTGAGAATAAAAGTTAGGAATTTCATTAGCCCCCCACATTTAAGTAATTCAGCATTCTTGCTCCCATAAATACCCCCTGGTTGTTACCCCAGGAGGAAATGCTTTCAATATGTTTATTAGGGCTCAGAAGTAGTCACGGCATGTTTTTGTGAAAAACAATGAATTTAAACATAAGTTTGATATTTTATATATTTTTGGATAAAATTCAAACATCGTTTTACAAAACAGGGTTAAAATAGCTACAGATGGTTGCCTAGCCATTATATGTGCCTAAATGCATATGTGTTTGTATGGACTTCTGTTACTACATTTGTGGGGTCTGAAAACCAGGAGCCCACTGTACTTATGGGGTCTGGCACCTTGGTATAGACTGAAATGATGGACCCCACAAGTTAAATGAGTGTTTGGGGTTAAGACTTTTAGGGTTTGGGTTTGGAATTCAGGGTTAGAGAATGCATCGTCAACGTAATGTCCTCACAACGATATGTGTGTACATGCGTGTGTGCTCTGCTGTATGCACACAGCCCAACATGCCTGCACACATCAGCACACACACACACACGTATGTTGGTGTATACACTTAACTCCTTCCAGACACAGATCTAGAGGACCTGTGGTGAGGTGGAGGAGGCGTGGAGGAGGAACGGAGCGGGGGAATGGGGTCAAGGGGTGAAAGAGCTTCCAGATGTTGAGGCTGTTTCTCTTTCAAATGAAAGTTCCTCCTCACTTCCTTTTGAGACCAAGAACATGTGTGTGTGCACGCTTGTTCTTGCGTGTGTATGTTTCTCAAACACAAATCTTCAAAGTACTTTTAGTACTTTTGACAATTCCCTCAGTGAGAGCAGTTGTATTATTATCACATGATGTTTGATACCATATAGACACACATATGACAATGAGTCATCTGACGGCATACAGACTCAAAGTGGCTTTGCTCCAATTCCAAATTTTCTTGAGCACTTTGTTACGTTACCTGATGTACCACACTACAAATCTACCTGGCTCACTTCCGAGCTCATAACTCCTAGGCTCGTAGAGCATTAGCAGCCATAGCACTGAGCTATCATTTTGTAAGTTATGCATAGTTTATCAATGTCTAACAGTATCTGATAGTCTCTAACCCTATCATGACACTGACAGGCAGCACAGCACATAGATGTGATCAACTATCAGCCTCCCGTTCTCTTTCTTCACTTCTGACAACAAATACTCACATGTGAATTAAAATTATCACAGAAAAAAAAGGAAAATGAATATGACACTTAACTGTACTCGCACATCGAAAGCAGTTGTGAAATGGTGAGTTGAACGCAGACAGATTGATGCAGGTCTCAGATGTGTTTGTGGAGGGAATTCCAAAGGGAGGAGGTGGCAATGAAGAATTGGTTCTGAGTCTTGAGTGGTATAGACAGAAGTTTGGCATCAGAGGTACAGTGTTCTCTGAAAGAGATCTCTGCTACCTGCACAGTTACAGAGCAGCTGGTAAACAGAGAGGAGCATTTATAAGCTAAAGCCAGATATTCCCTGAGGAACTGGTAGAGACCAAAAACAGCAAAAAGAAGGGATACTGGATACTGGAGTCAAACTCTTGAGGTAACTCACCATATTGCTCTGTGACTGCTAGATGTGGAACTAAACATCTGTTTGCTGACACAACACACAGCAGTTTTATATGGGTATAATATAGGAACATGGTTTAGAACATCTGAACGCCTGCTTATTTCTGTCATTATCCACTCCATCGCGTGCTTCAGTTCATGTTCACATTAGTGACTGTTTGTGAACCTGCTGGTTTTCGGAGATTTTTAAAAACTAGAATCGAGAATTTCAATCAACACCATGAATCGACACAGCCAACTTGCCTCATGTCAACAGTCCCAAGTCAAGTTTATATGTATAGCGCCAAATGATAAAGCATTTATCTCAATGCACTTTGCAGTATAGAGTGGAGAAACCTAACTTCTCCCACAGTGACCAGCACTTGGTGACAATGGAGAGGAAACACTCCCTTTAACAGAAAGAAACCTCCAGCAGAGACAGACTCACAGTGGATGATCATCTGCCTCGTCTGGTTGGGGTAAAATGTGATTGTGAGGAGTGTTTTTTGTCTCACTTTGGGTCCTCAATACCAGTCAGTCCTGCCCTGAATACACATCATGTCTGAGTATTGTTGGTGACTATGGTCTTCCATTTATGGCTTCAGTTTATCATGTTGAAATGACTACTTCCTGCTCTCCCCACTGTCCAGATCTGGATCCAGTAGACCACTTTTGGGATGGGGTAGAACAAGCGATTGGCACCATAAATGTGCAGCTAATGAGTCTGTAGAAATGATGTGAAGTCGTCTTGTCAGCATGAAGTAGAATCTACACTCTATCCAACATCTGGTGAATGCACAAAGAACTGAGGCTGTTTAACATCAAAGAGAGGCCTTGCCACATATTAGTAATGTGTTCTTAATAAAGTGGTCACTGAGTGTGTATCTTCCATATGAATGGTTACAGTATTTGTATTATGAGATTGAGTTTGAATGTATTTGAACATGCTTGGTAAAGTTTCTGCCAGGTCAATGAAGCAGTTCTTTGTTTGGTGTCAGTCAAGAGATGTGATGAACACTAGCAGCAGTAACAGTATAAATACGATCACAGTGCGTTACAATGGTATGTTGTTATCTGTGAGTGTTGCACTGCCGGAGTACAGCTACAGTATGTGTGTACGTTCAGAGGACCTCACCAAACAGTCCGATCCCTGTGGCCTCTAGATAATTGTTCCCATATTTCCCAGATCTGAGGTCTGGGTCAACTGTTGTACCTGGTGTGTATGTGTGTGTGTGTGTGTGTGCGCGCGCGTGTGCATCTGTGGAAGCCATCACTCTTCTTTAATGAGTGGTGAAAATGGAGAGAGTAAGAAGGAAAAAAATGTCCTAATTGACATTTTTCCTTCCTGGAAAAGCTGTAGTATGATTCAAGGTCAGACCTGAGCCAGTGGTCGGCACTGCATGACCCGATGTACTGCATGTACTGTGAATATATGTGTAGACATACACGTTTATTCGTTTACACTATGTGCGTGTGGTTGAGGTTAAGTACAGTAGTGTTACATGTCCGACAGAGATTTTAGAGTGTAGTGAAATTCCATATTGTTACATACAGCACTTTACAATCTTTGATTATTAATTAATGCAATGTGTTTAAATGTGACTATTTATTTTTCATCAATTTACTGGAGACACAACTGTAGGATGTCATCATTTCACTGACGAAGTCAATATGTTTCAACCCAGCTCATTGTTGGGTAAGGGACGCAACATAAAAATAACAGATGTAAGAGGTTTGCTGAAAGTATTTGTTTTAGTGCAGCAAATAAGCAAAGAGATAAACAACCGGGGTGTGGGGGGTGGGGAGGAGGTCAGGGCTAAACATGTTGTCAAATGAGAAAACAAAACACAACTGAAGGAGGAAAGGAACAAGACTGTACAAGCAAAAAAACAAAACAAAATAAATAAAAAACATGGTGGACAGCACCACTGATACCAGCAATACAGCAAGATTTAATACAGGACCACAGTCTATATTGTCTAAATCAAGTTGATTCAATACACACACACACACACATATATATATATATATGTTTTAGTCTATTCTAGTCCCTTGAAGCAACTGATGAGAGGAGAAAGAAACACCGTGAACTTCACACTATGAACATCACACAAGATACTGGAACAGTACTTTGGGATATTGGGGTTTCGATTAGCTTGCACTGCCACCTAGTGGCATTAAACAAGAATGAACGGGATCTTTTGCACTTTCTGTCTTGTGACTTGACACGGCAAGTAAGTGAAATAGAGAGGCTCAGTAAAATTATCCATCAGGCCTCTGTTCTTTTCTTTCCCTGACACACTAACATACAGTTAATTATGTCGCACAGCAGCACCACGACCAACACATGAAGTCCTGCTGTCAAACATCAGTAATATGAGAGAAATGAAAGCACTTCCATCTTATCTATGTGAGACCACATTGCTGTATGGATTGTGCTTGATATAAATTATGTATTAAGTGATAATAATGCTTCATGCTTGAATACAGCTGCAACTCACCAAATCATTAACGTTGAAAAATGTGGTCACTCTACATATCTTATCTGGTGTAAATCACCATGGTAACTGATGCAGAATGTATTAACTACAGCCAGGGACATGAGAGAAAGGGGAGGAGGTTTTAGGAACAATAAAATTTTTTCATACATTTTTCATACATTTTTGTAATACCAACTTGTAGGCCTATTATTCTTTATTTTGACTCATTTTCTTTATGGTTTGTGTTAAATGCATGTCTGCACTAATTTCTAATTTAAAAAAAATAGATATAATGATAAATAAAATAAAATAAATAAAAGATAAAAATCACCCATTATTATAGGAGGGCTTAGGAATATTTTAGTGACATCCACGCCTACAGCTACAGGTTCAACAGATCAAAAGCCCAATAACTATTGATCAATCAGATCAGGAAAAGATCTCGAAAAACACACAGTCACTGAGTTCACAATGAACAAGTGAATGACTAATGTTGAATGAATGACAAATGTGTAAGATCAATACATATTTTTATACAACAGAATTGATTTGCCGTGTGTCCACTCTGGGTTAACATAGAGCTTCAAGTAGATTTTTATCACATTGAACAAATATGTAATAAATATTAGAGCTTCATTAATTTAGCAAAGATTCTTGGAATTTTGACAGGATTCCAGAGTGTACTGATGATTTTACTTTTGTTCTGTTAGTGTTGCTCAGAATAACACAAAAGTAAAAACTAAAGCCTCTATGTGTTCCATAATCATAAATGAATATTTCAATTTGGGACCTCCGCACAGAAATGTACCAGGTCAGAGTCAAACCCACAATCTTGTTGCTTTGAGCTTCCAGTACTTCTGCACCACCATGTGGCCCCCCTACCCTCACTCCTACCCTCACACCCGGGGCACTGAGAAACAAAACAAGAAAAACGTGCGCACAAACAAAAAGACAAAGTGCCTTGGACCACATCTGAGGAGATGTGTATACGTGGTTCATTTTCAACAGAACAAATGAGACAAGGACTCAAGAACGTTCTCCTTTTAAACTATTGTCTGTATATGATTTAGGCAATGATCATGGGGCTGGGGGCCATATGATCCCTGTTCCCCTGCTCTGTTGCAACAGGCTGTACCAGATGGTGGAACATAGCTTTTATTATTATGAGTGCTTCAACTATTTTATTGAGCTGACAATGAAAAACAGACAATGATATACTGAGCAGCATTTTAAGTGTGTTGTATGTGGCTCTGTTCCAGAGGTTAAATCTTTGATGTACTGTCAGCCCTGTTAGCAGCCATCATCTCAGTTATTAAGGTCATACAGTAATTTATAGCTGAATACAGCATACATATGTGCACACAGGCTAAAGTCTTCAATATTCATCCTCTCATAGCCTCAGACATTCACATTCCTTTAGTCCTATCTCTACCCCTGTTATTTCCCACTTTTTTTGGGTCTAAGATGCACATTCATTAGTACATTCATTCATGTACATTCTGCTCTTTTCAACAAGGATAAGCTTTCCATGCTAACTTACAGGAGGTGACTGTGACCCATACAAATTTTAATTATTGCTGAGTCAAATATTTTCAAGGATACCTGAAATCTGAAACAGAGTACATGCAAACTCCTATCCAAGCACCTAAATTAGGTCATTCACTACACATCCTGCATGAATGTCAAAAATAAGCGTGTCCAAAAATTAATCCTGTCATTTGAACATAAAACAGACACACACTGCGTAAGGTCCCAGTTAGCAGCTATGTACAAGGTAGCAACAGAAAAAAATCCCAAAGGCTGCGATGAAGATACCAAAGACCAAACTTTCAACATACTTACCAAACAAAAATACACCATTTGATATCACCAGGGCCATTATTAATTAACCACAAGACCAAATGTCAGGAGAAATGTTCATTCAGGGCATGAAAATTTACACCGGTCTCCAAAAACAGCAGAAAAAACTTTCAACCCGCTAAAGGAAAAGCTTAGCGTTTCATTTTGTAAAAACTTAGCATCTGCTGCTTTAACAGAAGCTCATAGTGACTTTTAGGGCATCTGCTGTTGTAATGTAATTGCTGCTTCTTATCACCCTTCCTTTATTCACAGATATTCCTGTGTAACTGCCATTGCTTGAAAAGGTGTATTTATTCCACACATTATTCTGCATGCACTGGCCAGTTGTGAGGAATGTGAAGAAGCACACCTCTGCCCAAAAACCAAACCTTTTGTGCAGGTTATCTAGAGAGTGCATTCAGTCACTTAGCCTGATGCAGTCAACCCGAAACAGACATTTGTGTGTAGTTAGTCAGCTGTATCAGTGAAGATAAACGCTGAGGTGACAGACCTCATGTGTTGTCCTGCTGGTGTGAAGACCTGCTCGGGCAAAGACCAGCCAGTATACCTGTGCTAGTTCACCCTAAGTAAAATATTCCATTTGCCTGAGCTCTTGTCTTCTGTCCATTGTTTGTATGTGCCTCCATACCTTTACTTTTGTCTCTGGTAACCAAAAGAAATATGACTATGCCTAAAAGCAGAGAAATCTGGCCTGCCTCTGGCCACTGCAGCACCCACATGTTCCTCCTTGTCACTGGGTCATGGAACTGCCAGTCTCAATTTAACAAAGCTGACTTCTTACTATGCTAATCACGTATCCCTTGAGCTTCAAGCTCTCACTGACTGAGACTTGGATCGAACCTGAAAATACTGCCACCCCAGCTGCACTCTCCACCAACTTCACACTTTCCCATACTCGCCATTCATCTGGCTGAGGAAGTGGAACTGGCCACCTAGTTTCCAACGACTTGTCTCACTGTTGTCTTTCATCTCTATACATAAGCTGCCTGTGACTCATCCTATAGGTGTTATGAACGTTCATATCACCAAGATTAATATGACTTATTTTCTTTGATACACTCAGTTAGTCTAAAATAGGTGTTTGATCAGAAATCTGACAATGAACTTATCATTATCCTCATCTGAAACAATGCCACTGATGACCCCGTGGTCTCACTTTTGCACCTGTCTGATCACTAATTCACTAGCTTTACTGTATGTCTCGGAAAATTCCTAAATATTTGGGCCCCCAATATCAGGGCCCTCGTTCAAGCGCATTCTCCACACTAGGGGCTGGCAGAACTTTATCACGATATGGGGACAAAATTGTTATTTAAGCAGACTGTGCAACATATTATATGACTTGCCAATTCCATTAATAATATATATATATATATATATATATATATATATATATGATATATGTATCTTCATTTTGAAAGAGAGAGAAACAAATGTGTAGTTAACAGACTCAGTCAGCAAAAGTACAAACTTCTTTTTCTTATTATTGCCAACCATGGCAACCATGCTAACCCAAAATGCTTTTCATCCAAGTTATACACACATTTTGATTTCCCAACATGAGACCATAGAAACTACGCTGATGAAAACAATAAAGTTTTACTATCATATTTTACTGGCCCGAATGAACAGAGATGAAAAGAAATAGTTTGGAATTGTGTAAATAGATTGCAGCTGTCTGGGGTGTGAGGTACGTAGTGTTACCAGGTCAGCAGGTAGCTGAAAGCTGTGGTGAGAGAGCTGCACAGTGATTCCATTTATTTAAAAAATAGAGAAGGTCAATGTTGTCCATTAACAGATGCACCTAACTGTCTTTAAGTACCTCAACCAATGTAAGATGACGTATAAAGACATTAGAAACCTGGTTACTTCTATCTCTACTGCTCAAAGTCATACTGTAGCTGACAACAGTGTCACAGGAGAGGAGGGACACTCTACTCTTTTATTTAATATCATTAACATCTGTTAGATGTTTTACTTCAGAGAAATTGAAAACTGTTCTGTGGAAAAGGAACAAAAAGTCTCATGATCTCCTCTGTTTGGCTGGGTCACTGGCAGAGCGTATGAAAAGAGTATTGACCTGTCTGAAAGGACAGACAGACAGCAAACATCCAAATAAATAGAGACAACAAGAGAGTGCTACAAGACAGGCAGGAAATCAGCAGGGCAGATCTACCTATCTATTTTGTGTGAATGAGATTTATTTGATTTTACGTCTGGTCAGTGTGTCCTTTCAAGGTTATCTTTTGCAATGGCCTTCTCTGACGGGCTGCTGACTGGCAAACATACACAAAATAATGATGAATGTGAGCATGCAAGACTGTCCAGCACAGACACAAGTTTAGGCTTGTCTGGATCAAACCGTGGTGCTGCCTTGACACTTGACACTTAAAGGTACTGGCCAGGCAAGTAGTGACATAAAGAGTGAGAAGAGATTTGTCCAATCTACAAAAAATGTAGATAGACTGATTTAATGTTTAAGTGCAGCCTTGCATCAGAAATGGATACATTTTAAATAGATACATTTAGTTAGATGCCTCCTTACCTACCAGCCATCTCATACATCCTCTCCCCTCTGGAGAGAGAGGCTATGGAGAAATAAACTTATGATTCTTTGGCAGCTGGTCATGTCTGCCCCTCCTCATGTTCAGTGGGAGCTGGATTTTTCTTTGGGGGAAAAAAGGTGCATCCCTTCGCCCCTGCATTGACTACACTGAACTCAACCACATTGCCATGAAAAATAAGTACATTCTCCTTCTTATAGATTCAGCCTTTGGTCCCCTTCATCGGGCTACCACCTCCTCCAAACTGGACTTCTGAAACACCTACCATTTCGTGAGGATCAGGGAGGGCAACAAGTGAAAAACCACTTTCAACACTCTACTCTGTCACCTCGTCATGCCCTTTGGACTCACAATGCCCCAGCAGTCTTCCAAGCCCTGGTGAAATGACATCCTCAGAGACATGCTCAACAGATTCATGTTCATCTACCTTAATGTCATACTCATCCTCTCCAGGTATCAACATAAACATACCCAGCAAGGTTAGCACTACAATAAACACTCAAAAATAAATGATTTGTTAAAGGAGAAAAATGTGTTTCATTGAGTCTGTCAGTTTTTGGGGATTCATCGTAGAGAACCTTACCATCGCAGAGACCCCGTCAAGATGTAGGAGCAGTGCTGTCTTAGCGATCCTCAACGGCCACAGGCTGCACTCCTTTGCTTCCTTCTCTCCCCGCTTGTCCCCTGAAGAACAGAGCTATTACGTTAGGAACCAGGAAGTCCTGGCAGTTGGCATTAGAGGAATAGAGCCACTGCCTAGAGAGAGAAGATGATCCTTTCATGGTATGGAAGGATCATAAAAACCTTTCCTACCTCCA
This sequence comes from Polydactylus sextarius, assembly GCA_016801845.1. Lineage (NCBI taxonomy): Eukaryota > Metazoa > Chordata > Actinopteri > Polynemidae > Polydactylus > Polydactylus sextarius. The sequence goes on from CM028919.1 coordinate 1,762,119, forward strand.
GTCAACAAAAAGGCTGAACCTCCAGAAGGCATAATTGGCCTGTTGTTGGGACCAGTGCAAAGATGTTGATTTTCCCTAAAATTCATCCACTTCTCCATAAAGATTCACTTACATGAATTACAAAATATTGATTGTCTGGTAAATTCTGTCAGCACAGAATGATACCTTGCACTCTTTTTTGAAAGGGTGGCAATATTAAAATGTTTAGATATTAAAATGTAGATGGAATCTTGATGTTGTTGGGTGGGGGCACTTTGCATGTTCTTCTGTTTTTCTGTTTCTCTAACACATTCACGCCTGATATATTACAGTCAATAACATATCAAATTAGTTCAGATTTATTTGTATGGCATATGGAGAGAACAAACCCCCTTTTAACAGGAAGAAACCTGCAGTCATACCAGACTCAGACACCAGAGGTGGACAACTGTAGCTGCTAGTTTGTAGCTTTACATGAAATATAATGAGATTGCAGGTGCTACTATATCTGTGCTTTGAAATCAGATAACAATACAGCCAATATGAACAGATAAAACACCAAGCAAGTGTAGATAATAAATGAAATTGAAATAACTCATTTTATTTTGTGTTTCATTAAAGCTGAAACAGAGGGTAGGGTCAGAATTTGACATCAACAGCATGAATCCATGAGCTTAGCTACAGCTCAAGCTACTCAAGCTAAAGCTACTTAGCTTTTTGCTTACAGTGCAGGCTGTTGCTGGTGTAATTGTGTGGGGAATATTAATTTGTCACCATTTTGTCGAAACTTTTGTCCAAACTACTTTGACATTTAAACGAAAGTGATATTACATTAGTGAGTGTAATGTTTTCCCAGACACCAACCTGCATAATGACCCTGGTGCTTACTCTTATCACTTACACTATCACTTCTATTGGATATAATGCGACTGTACTCAGAACATGGCAACAACTCTAAAACATAAGTAAACAAGGCGACAAACACCAAGATTCAGATGAGCAGACCTAAGGTTAGGACAATTTACTCTGAGTGCAGATAAAGGTGAAATGTAAAAACATCCAAATATATCCATATCCAAACTGTCTGATGTAAACAAGTCCAACTACAGAGTGACTTCCTGGTTCAATTTTGCCTGCACAGTAATGAGCTGTAAACATTTTCCTGAGCAGGGAGGAAATATGAGTAATGTTCAAGGTTCACTATTTTTTTTTCCTGTAAAATGTTTAGTTTTTTTAGTTTATCTTTAGTTTAGTTTTTTTTTTTTCAAGGTAACTGTTCTTACAGTTAACATGCTATTACCTGACAGTATGTGGATATATATCTGAATGAAAGTTACAGTATGTACATCACACTAACTCGCCACGTGGAGCTGACATCATTTGTGATATAATATTAAGGCTACTGTGCCAAAAATGACAATAGTGGAGTAATTTATTTTCTTATCATTATCAACATCATTATGTTTTATTTATATCTATTTTATTAATATCTGTTTTTATAGCTAATAGTTATAGTTATAGTTAATAATAGTTTTTTGATGTAAAGTTATCAATGTGCTCCTTGAATTGCAAAGCAAATGACTATAAATTGAGAAATGAAACTAAATAAAAAACCAATAAACTGACAAATTGAACAATTATGATAGGGAGCTGAAATGTAGTGTAGGACTTTTGTGAGTGTCACAGTTAATACACACTGACAACACATGGCAACTCATGACGTAGGTGCAGTAGATGTAGCTAATGCTGCATTCATTTTGTACTGGGAGGTCAAAATTTCCAAGTTCCCAGTTCCCAGTCGGAAATTTCAACTGGAACTGGAACTCGGAAAGTTGCAGAATTCTCACCACCCCCGAGTTGACACGGAGTTGAATCAAAGATGGCTGCCCTGAGTGTAAACAGTTGTAGAATGCTGTGTTCCATTTACCTCAGAAGTCGGAACTTGGGGCTGACACACAAAACACACACACACACACACACTGCTACAGCTGTGCAGCCACATCCACTGTGCTTTGGATCAGCGGATTGACAACTTTTCCAACTGTAACTGGAACACTGATAACTCGGCTGTGACGTCATTCCCAGCTCCGAGTTCGACTTCCGAAGTAAATGGAACGCAGCATATATCCTGCTTTCCGAATGTCAGCCTGTCCCAGGGCAGTGGGGGGACATCTGTTTCTGTCCTTATTCTACTGTTACGACCCCAGGTTGTAGGGGATGAGGGAAGTAACAAAAGATCAATTGTTCCCAGGACTGATCACAGAAAGAGAGGACAAAGAGACAGGATCATGGTCAAAAACAAAATAAGGCCTTTATTGGATAATGGAAAAATCAGGGTGAACTAAAGGCACTGGCCTTCAAGAGGAACCATGACAGTTAATCAAACTGAAAACGCCGGCCTGCCAAGGAAACCAGGAAGCAATTCCAAAGTACAATGCTAAATGTTTGCACTGGTTACTGGTTACACTGGAGGCTAACCACCCTCACTTTTCCAATGAAAGTGAGTCAACTTGTTCAGACACAAAGTAGGCTCACCCTCATCACTGTAAACCTGCTGCACTGTGGCCCAAAAGAGACAAGTGTGCTCCTCCCTCTTTTAACCCTGGATGCTGATTAGGGGATTGAGAACTACTGCGAGCCAGGGAGGAGCATCCACCTAGGCCTATGAGAAAAGGGAGCGAGGACAGCACCGCAGCAGCACTGCTGATTAGGAGACTGGGAACCACTACAAGCTGGAGGAGGGGCAGCCACCTATGTCTCTGAGAGGGAGAGAGAGAACACACACAACACAACACAGGCAAATTAAATGTATCGGGCCACAGGCTGTAACATCTACATACACTGAATTTTTCTTGTAAACCAAATATTATTTCAACTAAGGAAAGAAGTTAGATGGTGAATATACAGATCACACATTGTTCATTTATAAATGGTTCAATGACTCTACACATGTCTCGACATGGAATATTATTCATTATTTTTACTTTAACTAAGCTGCTATTTAGCTTTATTTTGTCCTCATTGACAAGCTGTTCCTTCAAAATCAACTCACAGCAACAAATGTGTGTGTCACCTCCCTTTAAGTGAGACTTTGTAACTTACTAAGCACCAAGAGCAGATAGTAATTAACAGGAAGTAGATCCGTTGAATTCTTGTGATTTGTGGGCGTAGTATTCCACCAGGAGTGAAAAGTGACTTTAAGAAGAACAGACTGACCCAAGAACTGAGTGAAGAGGAAAGTAAGGATATTTTCATGGTGACAAGACTTAACTTTATGTTTTCTCATATTTTGTTGTGCATGTGATTGAAGTGTATACTGACACAAAACCTACAGCCACAAAGCTTATGTGACGTCATTGCTGATAGCTCATATTACTCACTTGAAAAAATTTCTTTAGCTGTCAACTCAAGTTATAGCAGTTAGTTAATGAGTTTCTAAACATGTGAATATGTTTACCCCTGAAGCTATGATCTTCATTGTCATAATGGGTGATTGTGTGTATGGCATAGGTAACAAGTGACTGTCATTCACTAAAGGCCTGATAGATGAATGATGCATGCAGTTCTTATCTTATCTTCCGTCTACGATTAGCTGTAACATTATAACAAAAATAAAGCTGGGTAAACAAAACTAAAAGGTCGTTTGTATATTTCTATAGCTAGCTCAGTGGAGCTGCCTTTTCAGTAGCACTGCCTTTTCAGGTTTATATAACAATGCTGTACACCAGTGAGGTCAAACTGTAACCAGACACACTACTAGACTTTAAATGGATGAACTCTAAATTCAACCCTGCTGTTTCGTAACATTATATAAGGTTATGCCACCTGCACAGACTTACTCATTGTTACATATTTGTTCAGCCAAGGGTTAGAGTGATGGTGGTGGTAATAGAGTCCAGCGCAGTGTGCCACAATTATTGATTCCTTCACTTCCAAGTACAACCCCATGTATACACACTCTGCCCTGTCGCACATGGTATTCTGTCAGTTACTAGACAAAACAACAAAAAGACAGTGATTTTGCTATGATATTGCTATTGCTAAAATAATGTATTTTTAATTAATACATGTTGTACAAACATATTTTTGCCCAGTTTAATTCAAACTGCATTAGATTCAACTCATTGTTGTAATTATGCTATACCTTAAACACACACACACATATGTTGATTAAATTGATTGAATTAATTTATATACAACTGAATTAATTTTAGTTTAAATACTCTTTATAAGAGAAAAATTAGATTAGAGTTGGATCAACGTGTCTGTGTTCAAGGATAACTTTATCTAACATTGCATAATCTCACCCTGTCAACAAATCCCGTATGTTGCCCCTGGCTCTTGTAAAGAAAGCAAGAGTAGATTGTAGCACACATGGAAATGTGTATGAGTAATAGTTCATTTGAAATTACTTCCTCAAAGAAAATAATTAAACCTTAACTTAATAAATAACATTTCAGTGGAGAGCCAAACTTGTCTCTAGCATCAGTTTTGTCTTTCTTATTATTAAGACCATATTTTCCATAAATTTAACAATTCATGTCACAGAGGAGACATTTTTCACAATCTCTGACCTCATGGTGCACCAGTCACCACCAATCCTCTTGGTTTCTGATACATCAGCACACTCAGTCTGTTTTTAAAACGACGTGGCATGTTTAATGAGTAAACATCTGGCATTCGTATGGTTGCTTGTGATGTGGAAAATTCCAGTTAATCCATTCACAGAATATATGCTATACTGAGAAATTGAGCTATACCTGGAATGAAAAGTTGACAGAATAAAAATAGGTTCGACTTCTAATATCAAGTAAATGTAGGGACATGCTTCATGCAAAATTCTACATCTATGTCGCTCATTGGTCAATAAGCTGTTCATAGGGACAAATGGGACCCTGTAAGAAGGGAGTCTCTTTTTGTTTACAGTGTCCTCAGGAATTCTAAACATCTGTCAATAGACAAGGGCACTTTAGATTTTTTCATCAGATGGAGGACATTAGGCAGGAAGTAAAGCTGCCTGCCTGCTGTTGCTGGATGTGGCACAGATGTTTTATTGTGTTCGACCCCAAAGGATTTCCACATGGCCTGTTTAGGCCTACCCTTATCAGTAGTGACATCAAGCACATGTTGCCTTTGGAATATTGCCTTTGAATATATCAATTCATATTAAGTACTATAAACCTAAATTTAGTTATCATATTTGGAAATCGTATTCATAGTTTCTCACATTTGAAATGGAAAACACACTAACAAGACCTATTAGTTACTGTGTATTGTCCACCTGCCCCTCACTTTTTTCTAATTCTTTGCTGAATTAGTTAGTATGGATAAGGTCATCACAACAGGTGATTTCAACATTCATGATAATGACAGTGACGGCCTCAGTTGTGCTTTAAGTCATTGGTATACTTTCTCTCAACATACAAATGAGCCCAGTAACACCCTCAGTCTTGTCAAATCATCTTCTCTGCCAACATTTTTAAATGTTTCACTTTACAGAATCAGACTACACAGTCTAATGGAAAAAAATTTCATTAGTAGGTGCCTCTTTGATGACGCTGTGACCACATTTAAAGAACAGATTCCACTGCTATTTACTCATTCCACATTGCAGCTTCTCTGCAACACTTGATGCTGTTGTTCATCTGAGAAAAAGGTAGTCATTCAGAAGAAATCTCCATGCTATGGCTATGGCTGCTATGCTATGTGGCTCAGGGGGTATAGAAGGTTGTCTAGTATGGGTTGGTGATTCAATTTGATTGAATTCTGCATGTTAAAGTGTCCTTAGGCGAGACACTCAACCCCAAATTGCCCCTAATGGCTGTTCCATTTCTGATTTCGGTTTCCTCCAGTCCATATGTTGAAGTGTCATTGGACAAGATACTGGATCCAAAGTTGGTCAACAGATGACTAGAAAAGTGCCATAAATGTGCATTTACCATTTCTAAATCTCTCTGAGCTGACTGACCAACAACATGTCTCTCAGGCTCTATTCCAACCAGGCTGTTCAATGAAGTTCTGAAGCAGACTTTTAAAGTTGTACTAATTAAACCTTTGCTTTAAAAGCTTACTCTGGACCCAGATGATCTAGCTAATTATAGACCCATATCAAACCTACCTTTTATTTCCAAAATCATTGAAAAAGTTGTAGCAACCGTAGTATGTGATTATTTGCACAAGAATAGTCTGTTTGAGGATCTCTAATCAGGGTACAGAGTACATCTTAGTATAGAAACTGCAATAGTGAAAGTTACCAATGATCACAAGATCTTTTTAGAGAAACTAGTACATGTCATTGGGATTACAGGAACTGCACTGTTAATTTCATTCCATCCATCAATTTTGCAAAAGTTGTGCAGGTGGAGGCTGGACTACTATAATTATTATCAGAGTATCCCAATAGTCTTTAAAACCCTCTAGTTGGCCCATCCAAAATGCTGGAACATCAGCACTAACAAGAAATATAGACAGAAATAATGTTTTGTGTGTATGCATCTACATAAACTTGTCTCCATCGGCTCCCTGCAAAATCCAGAATAGAATCAATAAACACAACCCTTGATGACCAGTTTCTTAAAGAGCTTATTGTTCCCTATTATCCCAGTAGATCACTTGGATCACAAACTGTTGGTTTACTTGGTGGTTCCTAGACTCTCTAAGAGCGGAATGGGAGTCTTCAGTTATCAGGCTCCTATCTGATGGAACCAGCTGCTAACACATTTTAATTAAAACTATTTTTATTACAAATTTTTTTTAAATATTCTTATCAAGTTTTTATACAATTACCATGAGAATACTGAAAATATCACGAGTCAACCAAGCAGTAAATCAACATTTGACCAGGGTAAGGTTAAGATTATGTAGCAAGGAGAGTAATGCTGGCTGATATCCTCAAATAGCACCAATGTTAAAATAAGATCTGCTGATAAGTGTGTTACATTATAAATCAGTGCATTTATTTACTATTAAATATCAACAATTGCAATCAATAATGAAAAAAAGGCTTCTGTCCCTCTGTATTTATTTATTCAAATTGCTTGCCAAGGACTTCTGTGGATTGTTTGAAATCTACAATCTTTGAACAATTGTGGTATCAAGCTTATCAGAAAAATTAAGCCTTGAACACATATCAGAATGATACAAATAAGCTAAGATCACAGTAGTGACTGTTTGGAGAAAAAAGAAAAACATTAATGTGCACTTTTGCTTTTTCTTTGGCTCATGTCATGTTGCTAACATAGAGAGAGGTAGGGTTTACGACCCGCCAGTTATGGCTGCGACATTGTAGGGAACCGTCTTGTGAGTCATTTGTTGGGAGTAAAGTTGGATTAATAGACATATCATATTGGTTTGATGTAGGTAGATCTAGCTAAACTAAAATTGGTTTCAGCTGCATGATTACACAGATACTCACTTTTTAAATACATAAATTTTATTATAATTAGGCACGTAAAATGACAGCAACCTTTGCCAACAGGTTGACAGCCACATTTAACAATGAAAACCAAAACTTTGAATAATGTAAACCAGTTGATTAACATAAGGCACTACAGCTATTTTCAGAATTCAAGTTTTAATTTTTCCTTGGTGTAAAGATACAATTAATAACAATGGAATGGATATTGACAACATACTGTCAAAGACCATACTTACAGCAGGTGAACAGCAGGTGTCAGACTATGCCTGAATGCTACATTAGCAAGCCGGACTGTCTATAGGTAGGAAATGAATGGTCGTTGGTCTGTAATATTGAAAAGCTTGTAATATTTTATGTGGTTGAACAATTTTGGGCAGCATGGTGGCTCAGGCTGTTGCAGCCTCATGCTGTTGCCTCACAGCAAAAGGTCCTGGGTTCGACTCCTGGGTCGGGCACAGGGTCTTTCTGTGTGGAGTTTGCATGTTCTCCCCCGTGTCTGCGTGGGTTTCCTCTGGGAGCTCTGGTTTCATCCCACTGCCAAAAAACATGCAGCATTGGGGATAGGAGAATTGCATATTAAATTGCCCCTGGGTATTGATGTGAGTGTGAATGGTTGTTTGTTTATAAGTGTAGTTTGTCTACATGTGGCCCTGCGATGAGTTGGCGACCGTCCAGGGTGTACCCTGTTTCCGCCTGTAAGCAGCTGGGATAGGCTCCAGCAGAAAATGGATGGATGGTTAAACAATTGTAATAATCACAATAGTTTTTTCAAATTCTGTTAGCTCCACCACACAATCTTCCACATTGCTCATTCAGATGTGGTCCAGATTAATAGCATTCTGTAGTGTTTTTGATTGTTTTATCTGAGTTTAGTACTGGTCGCTCTATTTTCAAATTTACCATTATCACTGTATTTTATTTTATACGTTTATATTTGTTTGAGTTTCAGGTCCCTCTCTGTTATGTGGCTACCATCTTGCACAATACCTTGCCACAGTAATTTAGTAGTCCTAGCTCCATGGAGCACAATGTCGTATAAATTTGAATGTAGGTTTGCTTTTTTTTTTCCTTTGTGTTTTCCAATTTCACAATGTAATGCTATTTGGTCTTAAGACAGACTTTCCATCATGCCACACAGTTTACAAACTGTTGATGAGTTGACCGTATGCCTTCAAAAGACCACAGTGTTTTCATAAGTTCAAGGACAATTGACTTAGTGCTGTAGCCAACCAGGATTAAGCCCACTGAATTCATTTTTAAGTTTTATGTGTAACTGTTAAACAATGATTCAGTTATCCTCTTGGAAAAACTATTTCCCATATCTTCCCTTGTGGTTGGATGTAATAGGGGAAATATGAGCTTTACCCTTCTACCCAGAAAATGTCCCAATTTTTTCAGAAATAAACAGTCTTTATATGTTTTACCAAATACAGAACAAGACACAAGGCTTAAGACCAAGAACACAAAATCTGACCATTTCACTATCTTATTTTTATCATCAAACTAATGGATCAGTCTTGATATGTTTGTGTGTGGACATATTGACTGAGTGAGTAGACCAGTATAAAGGTAACAAACGCATTGCTTAACTTTTCAGTATGCTTTTGAGAGAGGATGTTTTTATTTGGTGGAAAAATTCTAGCTTTCCAAAATTCTTCCATGGTACATTTGCGTACATTGATGCCTCCTGGCAATACTACAAGTATTAGAACTGGTTTTAACCCTGCTCTGTCTCCAGACACAATTTTATTGCAAAGAGAGTTCCCTGGATTTATGGCTTTTTAAGTTTGGGACCTGATTACACAGTGGAGCCTTCGAAACTATTTCAGTTCAGTTTTCCACAGGTGAATTCTATCCTGCTCTACACACATCTCAAGGATAATTAAAGCAAGAAGACTAGTGCTGAAGTCTGAATATTATTGTAGAAAAGAGATTGCAGGGGAACTTACAGGCCACCTAATTGTGTTTGTACGATCAGTCTAGTTGCTGTAAATTAGCAATTCTTGATTATTAGTGTTTATGCCAGATGTAATGAAATTCCCTCTGGTTGTTCCTTATCCTGTGAGGTCTTGGCTGTCTTTATCACTTTTCTGTTATTTTGTTTTCTTGGTTTGTCCACAGTTTGTCTTGGATAAACAAAATTTTGTGTCTATCTTTTAGTCTGAGCATACTTAACTTTTGGATTCCCATCACTGACCTCACTCTCCTGCAAATTATCCTTGCTGATCACCACACCCACCTCCTGCAGTGTCTTCTCACCTCACTTACAGTGGTCACAAGTTTTTTTTTTTTGTTGTACCAACATGGTAACACTATACCAACCATGTACTTGTTGCTCTGTTTATTGTGTACCCCACAAACTCTGCTCCAACCACATCCAGCCTTCTTCTTTGTCCTCTTGAAGCACCACTTGACTATCCAGCCACCTCAGCTTACCTGTTCACTAGTCCACCATCCCCTGAGCCTAGACCTCAGCTTTGGACTCGAGAGCCTCACCTGACAAAATCCCATTCCAGACGAGAGACTACTTTTTCTCCTTTGGCAGCCAGTTCTTGCTTTGTCTTCTGTGACAATAAAACTGTTAACAAGTGCTTTACTTGTGTCTGCAGTATGGGAACAGAGAAGCCTTGGCTTAACAAATGTAATGTGTTCACAAGAACAGGAGGTCACATTTCATCTTTGAGTCCAAATGAAACTGTGTGCCAAAATTGAAGAAATTTCCAGAAGGTGCTACTGAGATGGATTTCACAGAACCAGGACCAACCCAACACTAATGTTGCTCATTATTATTATGAATTACAGACTGGTGCACATTGTCTATTACAGATAAAAACAGCAATACCACACCCTGTTTAATAAAATAGCTGATGTAATGACAACCTAGAGCTCTGAGTTTCCTACACATCACTATGAAAATGTGAAAAATGTTTCACTGAAACAAATCAAATACGTGTGGGTCTTCGACATAGATAGCAGACATAATCATTTTCTACTTTGTGATTTTTCTAATTAATAACTTTCATTCATTCATTTTTATTTATTTATTTTTTTTAAGTTACCTTGGAACTTGTCCTCCTAAAGTAAAAAAAAAAAAAAAAAAGTTTTTCTTCACAAACACATTTAGCCATGTTTTTAATAGTAAATGTGTAACTTCTCCCCAGCACTGAGAGAAACTCAGCCATCTGGCTAGCTGGAGTGAATTAGAAGCATTTGACATCACTTTACACTTGTGGTAGTAACAGGGTCAAAGGAAATAGTACAGTATCGACTATAGTTTAACACTATAATCATATATTGAATGTGTGTGTGTGTGTGCGCGTGTGTTTGTGTTGCGTATAGGAAAAATGTTTGCATTTCCCTCAAATGTCTCATTAAATCCTGATAGTTCACAAAAAAAAAAAAAAGGAGGAGGGAAAAACGCAGAACTGTAGCTTCGCTCAGTCACTGAGTACAGAGCTGAAGGAGGAGGAGGAGGAGGAGGAGGAGGGACAGAGGGAAGGCGCTACATCTGACGTCAGGATTTTGCTACAAAGATAAGGCTTAATACGAAGTACAATGTTCATCCTTCTAACAAGAGTGATCGAGCGCCAGTGGCCCGGCGGCACAGAGCACCTCGGGGGGAACACAGACAGGATCGCTGCTCAACTCCCCTCTGAGACACCTCTGCCATTCCCTGCACAAGTCTGGAGCGGTCCGTGGAGCAGAGCTCAAACTATGAGGGGAGGAACTGCGTCCTGTGATACAGCTATACGCGTAAAGGACCGTCTAAAATAATTTGCCTGTCGCCATATAAACGTAGAAAAAGAAAATGGGAATGGCAAGTGAGGACTTGCTCGTTACACTCCAGATACTGCCTGGTTTCTTTTCAAACTGTCTCTTCCTCGTCCTCTACGACTCCGTGGTGCTGGTGAAGCGCGTCGTATCGCTGCTCAGCAGCTCCCGGTCCTCCGGCTCCGGAGAGTGGCGCCGCATGTTGACCTCAGCGGGTCTGCGCTCCATCTGGAACAGCTTCCTCATGGACGCATACAAGCAGGTAAAGTTGCTGCCGATGAATCCACGGTCATATTTGGCGTTTTGATTAAACGATCAAACTTTACAGACGAGTCCCGCGTGACCTACAACCCAGTAGCTATTAGAAACACATCTCTGGCGCAGTGCCTGCTCTCCTTTTGTTTTCTCGTTGTTTGTCTCGTTTTTCCAGTTTTTGGTTGAGACATAAAGACAGGAGCGGGTGGTTCTACTCTGAATGGAATGATACATGACAAACACATTATTTCGACAAGCTGTGAGTAATTTAATTTATGAATAATGTTTATGTCTAACTGATCCATGCGCAGTAAGGACCCTCCTCCTGATCCGGTGGGAGGGGAGCATTAAAATGTTTGGATCCATTACAGAACATTCTTATTAGCTGAGCACAGCTCTTACCCACACATAAGTTCTTCTTAAAAAAGACCTTACGTCTTAATTCTCTTTGGGAGACATTTTCCCCTTAAACCAACTCAACCTCACAAGGTCTGATGTAGTTTGAGGTTGACAGTTTCCATTTCACAGCCACTCATTTATTTTTTTTGACATACTGACATTTTGGAGAAAATCATTATATCTTCTGTTCAGCGTTGGTGCCAAAATCTTACCAACAACACACAGAAGAGTTAAAATGGCAAGATGCTTTGAGATGAGTAAATATACTGGTGGGGGACACCATGATGTTGGGAGGGACGTACTCCCACTGTCCATACCCAAATCTTCTACAACAGGGCTACAGACAGTATCTCACTGGCAAATGATAACTTGCACTTGGTCTACTGTCACCTCAGTTCAAGCTTGTTGCACTTGGCAATCACAGTGTAATGTACTCTGTCAGCAGCTGTAAATATAAGATTATATATACTGTGCCATACAGCTATGCTCAGGTTTAAAGTCATAAATTAAAGGAGATTACTTAGGACTAAAGGAAGACTGGTACCACCACCCCTCCCCTCCACACGGGGGGGGGAAGAGCTGTCGAGCCATCTCCTGCTTTGTATTTCTTTATAATAATTTCACCTGGAGCATCAACATAGCCAGCATGGCGATGACAGTCCACCAGTGCCTCGAGTTCTTTTTGAGGCTTAGGCCTGATTGGTCTCTACAGGTGTGTGGTGGAGAGCATCCTCACTTCCTGCATCACCTCGTGGCAGTAACTGCTCTGCTGCAGAGACACAGCACTGCAGTGGGAAGTAAAGATGACACGCGATCACTAGCAAACAGCCAGCAACATTTACAAGATCAGGTGTAGGAAAAAAAAGTGTTTTGCATCAGGGACTCCACACACTTTGCAATCAGACTGTTAACCTTCCTCACTTCAGACAAGAACTACACAACATCAAAACTAGAACCAGCAGATTGAGTTGACACATCTTCCTTGACATTATTTGACATCAAGACTGACATATTCACTGTTATTATTGCTATTCCTCCATATTAGGGCTCTGCTGCTATTTGAGATAGATAAATTCTCTCCTTGATGCATTGTGATAGTAAACATTAATTACTATTTTTGCCTCCACAGGTGAAACTTGGCTGTGAGGCACCCAACTCAAAAGTGGTGAAGGTGGCTGATGGCCCTCGATGTAGCAGCAATATCAGCAGTGTGACCAATGTGCTGACTGATGCCAGAGTTGGAAATGGGGATGAATGCCGCCTTCTGGATTTTGAGTCATCAGATCGCCCTCTGGTGGTTAACTTTGGTTCAGCCACCTGACCCCCCTTTATCAGCCACCTGCCAGCTTTCCGGCAGTTGGTGGAGGACTTCAGTGATGTGGCTGATTTCCTATTAGTGTACATTGATGAGGCTCACCCGTCTGATGGTTGGGTGGCGCCTCCTATGGGCTCGTACTCTTTCAGTGTACGAAAGCACCAGAACCTGGAGGAGAGGCTAGGAGCAGCACGCAAACTCACTGAGCACTTCTCTCTGCCGCCACAGTGTCAGCTGGTGGCTGACTGCATGGACAACAATGCTAATGTTGCTTATGGTGTGTCCAATGAACGGGTGTGTATAGTGCAACAGAAGAAAATTGCCTACCTGGGTGGTAAGGGGCCATTTTTTTACAATTTGAAAGATGTGCGGGAATGGCTAGAACACAGTTATGGTAAACGGTAGGTGTAAACATAGACAAGCATTTCCTTTTTTTTTTAGTTGGCAAAGAGGTGATGAAGATTTGAAATCATGCCAACTTTTCTCCCACCAGCCTTTTCGAACTGAGATAATGTGCAAAAGCTTTTGCTGATGATCCACATTAACTAAGTAGCAAGTTGATTTGAAGCAACATATGAAGGCGGCAGTGTATGAGCTTCATCTGTATTTATGCCTGCTTTTGCTGCTAAAATCAAATTTGACTTGATTTCCATTGAAATTAAAACCAGATAACTGAAGTAGAGAAGAAATCACAAGTTCCTATTTTGTAAATACGATAAAGGAATAGGTTTTAAATTATTTTCTCAAGATTTTAATATTTGATTTTTTTTTTTTTTTTTTCAATGTGGTCATGTTTTTATGCACTGTCAACAACTTGTGTTTTCTTTTTGGATAATGGTTGTCATACAGAATGAGTGGTCTTTATAGTGCCTATAAAATCCCTTGGAAGGCTCATGTTTACAACGCTGAAAGTAGATTTAATGTGGCTTTGTGACACTGATCAACAGAAAGGAACCCTTTATTGTAAAAGTGAAAATGTATGTTAAGAGTAGCACACATTCAAACCCTGACTGATTTTCGTGAAGTTCTCAATTCGAGTCTGTGTGTGTACACATACATATAGCATGACTACGGTACATCATGGCTCACAGGCTGCACCTAAGTATAATTATATTGTAAGTGATGTGTTTTTAATTGGGCTCAGTTACAGTTACAAGGCGTAAAGGGTGGTGACCAAACAATATGTAAATGAAGTTACAGATATTGTTCAAACGAAGATAATACACAGAAAAGGGAAGGTGTGATGTACAGGGGTGATAAAAGGGTAACTCAGCATGGGATAAGACAGTCAGTAAGTAAGAGTGATACTGTATACTGATCGATCATGGGACCCAACTAAGAAGAGGTTGGAAATGAGCATGTCTCTGGTGATTGTCATTTCTGTTTTGTGTATTTTCTTCCTCATACGCCAGTGTCAAAAAGCCACATTACACATTACTCTTAAGTGTTGTAAAACAGTAAAACCAAAATACTTTTCATAGTTACAGCGCACACAGACAGTACATGTCATGATATTTAATCACATTACCCCATTATGTCCAGTGAGGAGAATGTGGGGGAATTCTTTTACTTTGCATGTGATGAAATTCTACACCCTCCAAGAAATGTTTCTACATTGTTTTAAAAGATATATTTAGAAGGAAACACCTTTGCTGCGTGTTTTCTTTTCAACCTGTGACGTTCTGTTTTCTGGTATGACGCAGAAGTTAAAAAGAGGAGTTCAAAGAATTCCTCATTTTGTTGATAGAAAAGAAACCAACATCTTATAAGTTTCTATTCTATATTGTCTTTCTCTTTTACACTTCCAACATTTAACCTAAACTATTTTTCAATAAATAAAAAAGTAAGAAGAAAGTTTGTAGCAGGGTAAAACATTTTTACTAACTTGCATTCCTACCTGGAGATAACTTGTAGTTTGATTGTTAGGGACACTGCAGTGATATAAATCTCTAAAAGCTTTCATTCATAAATGTGTCTTTCAAACCTAAGCGGCCAACAAACACCATTTTCTTTCAACTGTCATTCACAACAAATGATCAACACTCTGAGCAGCTTGTTTTTAAGTTTAACATTGTCAAAATCATGAAGGAAGCACACGTGAAATTAGACACATCGCTATAGACACAGTGATAAAGACGAAAAACGTCATAGTCAACAAGGTTACATGAAACTCTCTCATATCTAGTACAGCATAAGAAGCTATTCAGATACTTAATTAGAATACTCTCCAAATATTAGTGTAAAATACAGGCGTTATAATTTACTGTATGTTTTTAATATAAAGCAAATACTTTAGTGGGTTGGTCTCTTAATAAATGATGCACATAAAAAGCTTAAAGTTGAAGTAGAAGTTATATTTATAATCAAAAGAAATATTTAATAGTGTGTGCATTGTTTTTACTATCACAGCAGAGAGCAGAGTTTGTATTTGCAATTATGATCAAGTTGGCTTGTGTTGTTTTGAGCAGCAGTTATGTAATAACTGTGTAAAAAGCAAAAAGGGAAAGAAAACAAAACTGTTTGCACTATGAATTCATTATGTAGCTGTCTAATGTGGTAAACTGCCCATTAGTCACAACCTTTGTTTCCAAACCAGAGTGACTGTCTATAAACATATCTCTGGCTCTTTATTATAGAAAATTTATTGTAACGTTCTGATCAGGAAAGTGACCTCAACACAGGTTAAATAGAGTGACAGCACCAGTTCTGGTTCATCTGAAGATGGCTCACCAATGGACGCAAAGCAGCAATACTCTTCTAAGATTCAATGTAAAGTTATGTCATAGGAACTGATTTAAAACATAACTCAAAAGAATTCCCTCACATGTGCAAAGAAAGTTTCATTTCCTTTCCACACTCACTTTAGAATTACGCAGTGCACCCATGCGTACCTCTACTTGTCATGTTTTATGGTTCAACAAAGATGATTTCACATCACACTTTCAAATGTGTTTTGTCTTTTAAAACTTGTGACTTTGTAATGTAAACGGAAGCTCAGATTCTTGGCTTTTGATGAAGATGAAGTGCTGAAGGTCAGTATGATGTACAGTTGAGATGGATATAGAATTTGTTTATCAGTCTTAATGATGAAGTGATAGTACTGAATCTCCATAGAACACAGATGCTTTGTTCTGGTCACAGTGACAAAGTGCAAATGAAAACCTTTGACGAAAGAGTCTCTGGCTCAGTCTCTGGTTGGATGTGAATCGCACCTGGTCAGCATGACACAGGACCATGACATCTGCTTCTATTGACATTCTGCTACAACTACTTCCATCTCCACAACTGATGCAGACATTTCTGTTTTCCATTTCACATTTATTTTTCTAGTATATGTCAAAGGAGAGAAATAAAGTGAAAAATAAAAGAGCGTGTTTGCTGTTCAAACAGTTTTATATGTTGTCTTTATGTCCCTAAGTTTCCTGGATGTCAGAAATACATGGATGCATTAACCTGTATTATACAATTATGTGTCCCAGCCTGTAGCCCTCTAGCTTTAGCCACACTGAGCTCGGAGTAGCAGCACATGTACTTGTAGGACTGTAGGACCATACCAACATTTGTTATATTCAAGTCATTGCCAAAGAGTTTACAGAGATCTGAGTGAGGCTATTAGTGTGAAGTAAATCTTAGCATAAATTAGACGACTGAATCAGTATAACTGGAGAATCTTCAACTTCAGCCTCACAAGGAAACACAAACAACATGGGTCCTATCATCTATTATAAGTATTATCTACTAACACAGGGTTAAATAAACTGTTCATCAAGAAGTCAGTGGTCAGATTAAAAGCTTTTAACTGGTGAGATGAGCATTAACACCGGGTAACTCTGAGGGAAAAGTTTAGACTATGTTTGATTGGGTTTATTCCATTAGAAGAAATGTGCCTTCAACCATAGACATTAGTTTTCATTGGGATCAATCATAGTCATTAACAGCAGAAAAGGAAACATGACATTCCCTAAC
Organism: Polydactylus sextarius; assembly: GCA_016801845.1. NCBI lineage: Eukaryota > Metazoa > Chordata > Actinopteri > Polynemidae > Polydactylus > Polydactylus sextarius. Next base: position 1,779,221 of record CM028919.1, read on the forward strand.
TGGATTAGTCCAGGTTAGGTTCTTGAGGCACTTTCTTGGCTCAAATCCAAAAGTGGTGGTTGATCTATTGGTAATCTTCATGGCAGTGTCATAGTTCTAGGCCTGTGGGATGGTCAGACTCTCCACATTCAATGCATCAGCTCTTAATCACTTAGAACTTCTGTTGCTCATATAACATGAGAAGTCTGCGTCACCACCAGGTTTCAAACCTTTGACTGTGTAATTGAGGGAATATATTCACCACATAGGGTTTGGGTGCACCTGCCTGTTCCACTGAGCTTCCATTGTATTAATTCCTCTCTTTGCTATATAACATGCATTTCATTCACACAATTTTCACAATCCCAGATGATGGTGGATTGGTGGGAATTGATGAATTCAAGAAGAATATTACAAAGTTTGGGAAAATTTACATGATTTCCTGTCAAAAGACATTGGGAAGATGGTAATACGGTAGATCAAAGCATCAGTTTTCAGAAACTGTCAGAGTTCATTCACAATCCACAATTCATAAATGTGTTGAGACTTCAGAGGGATCCTCTTCATGCAGACAAGACAATGACCCATAACACATTACCAGTACAAAACTTCCATCACGTGACTTCCACTTCCATCGAGGAAGACTGAAGAAAAATCCTTTGAAACAACTGAGAACTGGAAAGTCATCACAAATGTAGACAGAACAGTTTGATGATGTCAGCAGGCTGCAGAATTTTTGCAGTCAGTGGTCATAAAACCAAAGTTTGAATGATAATTACTTTTTATTGACTATTAGTTTTTGCTCACTTAAACCTGGGGCAGTCGCATACAAAAACTCTTTAACACATTGAAATGTAGGAGAAAAGAGGCTAAAATTCTGAAGTCTCTCTCATCTTAAATTCATCTTAAACTAAAATATATTCAAAGGACTGTGTAATCATTAATATTTCATACTGTAGAAAAAAAATAAATAAAGATTTGAAAGGAGGTTTTAAAGTAGCTTCACTTCTTCTCTCTGGCTGAGTCAAGATGATTCCCTGCTGAGAGTCAGGCTGTTGAACTTTAATCCATTTTCCTGGCACCAACCATAATTGTTTAAACAATATAAAATATTCAACGCCCAACTAGTAAATATCAATCTAATATTGAAAAATCAATTGTTACTTGTTAACAGTGGTTAAAACACCGGTGTTGAAAGTACACACAGATTCATGATCGTCAGTGCTAACAATCATTAGCATTAGTTTCAGGTTCTCATCGTGTCTGTTACTGAGCATGATGATGTGTTTGCTTTACTTGGCTGTTGTCAGGTTGTGTGAGCTGAGTCACTTCGGGAATTTATCAGAGATGGTGTGTGGGGGAACAGCTTCCACTCTGTAACAAAACTGTAAAACCAGTGAGTTTTGGTCCAAGAAATCCAGCAGAGTGAAATGGTTTTTCATTGTTTTTATGAGTTATTTCAGGAAATATAATTTTATTGTCTCAAGCTCATTGAAATCAGGTTCCAATATGTCTGATACTGGGGCTGTTTAAATAACCTCAAGGTTAAACAGGGGTATTTTCAAGTTACATAACTGCTCAGTGTGTAAAAAAAAATCTAAAAATAATGTGTTATTTGATTTCATTTCGTTTAAATTGATTTTTTGTAACAAAAGAAAAGTCAGGGCATTGATACTACTCCCCATGGTCAAAAATGCTGAATGAAACCTAGTCCTAGTATTAACATTATTGTGGTGCCATGAAGAACTGCAGAAAGGGAGTTACCCAAAGACTACAGTGTCATTTCAGAGAAATAAAATGTTTTATTTGTTATCAAACTGATGAAAAGGGGTTATGAAACAGTTGCAACACAAAAAATGTGAATTTCAGGCAAGGAAAAGACTGCACCTCCACACCATTAAATGGTAATGGCAGAAAATGAAAACATAAAGGGACAGTAAGATACTGAAACAAAATGTTAACTAATAAAGAAGTGATAAGACAATGATTTGAGGTGACCAGTTACACCTAAAACACCATTTGATTTTTTTTCTTTTTAAAACTCTAAGCCCCATCATAATAGCCTCTTTGTCCTTCTGTCTTTGTCATAACTCTGACTTTATTCTCCTTCAAAAAGAAAGAACACCAGTGTAACCCAGAACAAGAAAGCCATGATACAGAAGGAAGGGCACCTTGTATTTGTTGGACAACTGCAAGTAGGTAAATATTCATGCAACTTTAGAAACATCTCTGGATAGATCTCTAGGCTAACAATACATTTTATTCTTTATGAATATCAATATGATTCTCCACATTCTGATTAAAGTCTTTCTCCATGTAAATTAACAGTTAATAGATTTCATCATGTCAAATACGCTGATAAACCATATGTTCAGTCTGTACAATAGAGGTACTAAAAAATTACAACTGTCATGGTATATGTACAATATTCTACCTACAAAGTACAACAGCAAGTGTGTAATAAAATATGTAAACAAATTTCTTTTTTTTTTTTTTTGTTGTTTTGATTTTTTTGACACAGCTGACTGTGACAGAAGATAGATTTCACACTTTCAACATTTGATTTATTTTCATATACACTTTTGTTAACAGTGTTTTAGTACTGCATTTGTCTTCCCCCTGACACCTCCATAGAAAAAGAGAATGATAGGCAATGAACGAACAAACAGTTTTGCAAAAAAGATAAAACCACCACTGGCTGTGCACCAATAATAGACTTTTTCTTTAAGAGATCGTTTTTTTTTTTTTTTTTTTGTTTTTTTTTTCCATGGTTTACATTTTGAAGGGTTGAAAAAGAGGGAAAGGGCGAAGCTCTGATCTGATGATGAAGAATTGTTTTGGCATTAAAGTGAACATGGTCCAGGTTGAACAATGTACACTGGACTTTGATCATACTGCACTTTACTGTAGAATTAGGATGGCATGCATTTTACAATCACTTGCTTCTCACCAAGAGAACTGGCTACTTCTCTCCACAGAGTGAACACTCACTCCTGTCAGACAATGAGAATATTTGTGGTGACTCAGATGCCAAAGCGAACAGAGTTCTGGTTCGTGGCAATGTGCTCACTTTTTTGTTGTTTTCATTTTATACACAGAAATAATTTTTTTCCTTACTGTTCTTTTTGTCTTTTTTTTTTTTCTTCTTTTGCTTAAAGCAAAAATAAGTAAGACACCACACTTGTATAATGTATAAAACATAAAAATTTGTCATTTTCTGATACAGCAGTCCTTTTGTTTTTTTTCTTCTTTTTTTTACTTTTATAGTGATCATGTGCCTGACCCCCTCGTTTTAAGCACTACATGTTGCTTACATGCTGAAAATGTATAAGATCATGAGCCTTTTGTAATTAACAATTTTACAAAAAGTTTTTTGTTTAATGCCATGGATCACATAGATCTAAAAGTCACTTAGGAGAATGGTGTAGCTGTGAAACATTTCTATACTGATAACGTCTTTGACCAGATAGAAGAGTAAGATCTCTAAAGTTGCTATTTAGCCTTGTCGTTATGCTTACAATAGTAAGTGTGCTTTATATTACAGTACATATCATCAGTTCAACTACTCAGCACAGTATAAGATTATTCAAGTTCCATGTTTATACCATCATTTGTCATAGCTCCTCACAGGAAACTGATAAGTAAATATTCTCTTGGTGCTTTCTTTCTTCATTCTCTTGTGTTCACAAGTCTCACAGTCACACATAATACTCCTTATCCTTATTTTTCTGTTTCTTGTTGCTGCCTTTCAAGCTCTGTTGTTTGTCCTTCATCACAGCGCCATTGCTTTGCACAGCTGAGTTGGTTATGTAGTTCCTGCTCTCGTCCACCTGGTAGGAGCCTTCATCCCTGTTCCTGTACTTATACATGGCATACAGGAGGATGAGGATGCACAGGGCAGCGGCCGCCACTATTCCGATGACCATCCCGGTGGTGCTGCTAGATTCACGGACCACTTCCGAGGGCCCTGGAACTCGCCTGACGCCCGGCTCTGTGGGAAGTGCTGTGGGTATATTACGGAACATTGGGGAGGTTATTAATGGGCCCCTCAGCTTGATGCTGTCTACCTCAAAGGATGTGGGCAATGGAAGCAACACTAGGTCGGGCTGGGGTTTTAGCTCGCGGTTATTCATTTTGCCAGCCAGCTGCTTGGCCGGAGCATAGTGGAGGGTTGCGGTGGAGGCAGAGGTGGCGGTGGTGCGGCTCTGGTCGGCGGTTAGTAGTATGGTGGTAGTGGTAGTCCTACTGCGTCTGGAGACTGAAGGTTTGTTAGGTCTAAAAGTCTTGGGCGTGTGAGCTTTGTAGCCACCTTCAAAGCCTGACGTGGACAAGGTCTTATCTGTTACCAAGGAGAAGGTCGTGTAAAAATCTTCATCATCAGTAGGGGGCAGGTTAGACTTGAATGCTTCCCCAGAGCCATACCCCGATATCACCAAGCCATCATCATCACAATCATCGCTGCCTCGGTCCGACAAGCAAGGTACCCCCGCCTCAGTGGCCTTGGACAGGGACTCTTTGGTGGTCTCAATAATGGTGAGGAGTGGGTGGTGGGTTGAGGGAGTGGGAATGAAGGGTGCACGAGGAGCTACAGAGGGGTGCGCTAATGGATCCTCAAGTACTGGGATGACTAATTCAGCTCCTGGGATTGGAGACAGACAGGTTAGAGGGCAGCATGGGTATTTTATGAAGAAATACTAAACTAGATACATCTAAATGAAAAAATGACACAGGCAACAACTAAACTCAAATCGAATAGACTTGGCATATCAATTTACGCTTTAGCAGTGTAAATAAAAACTGATGTGTTTCTTATATAAGGTCTGATATAAATTTCAAAAGGTTTAAGAGGTGCGCAAAGATGAGCCAGGAAGATGAAGAAACATTTTCTTTACATTCCATGGGCTTACTATAGTTCTTTATATATATGTATGTGTGTATGTATATATATATATATATATATAGTATTTTCTCAAATTTATTTTCTCCATTTAAGAAACTTTTAAGAGAAAGTACAATTATCAAATTTTAACACTCGAAGACTGCACTTTCTCTTAAATTTTTTGATAAACTTTTAGTGCTAAATATAAATATATTTATCAGAACAGTTACAGTCAAAAGATGCTGTAGTTTTTGTTATTTTTTCCTTTATTGAATGAGAAGGAAAACTTATATTAATATAAAAACCCATGCAGTAACATTAACTTAGATAAAAGACATAAATATACATTGCTATCATAATAGAAATGACAGAGTGACAGCAGTGTCACCATTCAGTGGCTCTGAGATCATCTTAAACCTCTTGGATTTGTACAGTAATACACAAAATTATAGTTATAGTTCTACAAACATTTCTCAGATGTAGAGCCGTTCAGGGGGAGTTGGGGGATCTCAGTAGCCACAATAAACTGAGCAGATTTTACTGTTTGTAAAAAATTAAATGAGTGAACTGAATATAAGTCACTGTTACTGGTCTTTTTACTCAAGGCAAAAAATCTGTCACATCAGTATTGATATAAATTTGGATGCATATACCAGACAATTTGCCATTAAAGTAATTAAGCATCTGATAATTATATACTGCTGGATTCAGTCTATGCAAATTTCCTGAATGAAGCCCAGTGGTATCATGTACGCATAAGCAAGGCATCCAGATGGTGGAAGGTCAGTGGACTAGATAACTAAACACAGGGAACACTGATCATGTTAGATTCATTATTCTGGTGATGAAACTTTTCTCTCTTTTTTTTCCACTGGCTTGTTGCTTCACAAGAAAAACATTCTTTACAGGCTATGTGGTATTTATTCAACCAGTGGTAATAAATGTATGAAGAGAACAGCTCTGTGACCAAGAAAAACCTGTTTAACTATAACTTTGATATTTAACTTGATACAATGTCAATGGCAGAGCAAAGTCACCTGAATGCTCACCCCTTGTGAACTTCACTTTGTCCCGACACATTTAAATATGTGTCTGTTCTTATTTTATGTAGTTCACAAGCATTTATTCAGACCAATTATTTCCAGTGGCAAACAACTATAAGGTGTAGAAACTAAATCAGTTTCCAATTTCCACAAGAATGGAAAATGCATTGCACTTATTGTTGGTTCTTCCTAATAAGTAACAATTGGGCGATCATTCAACACTTTCCTGGAGGTGTTGGACCTCATTGTAACATGTACAGTCATTAATTTATTTTCTTGAACTCCAGTGTTGCATGTGTAGAATGGGGTTCACCCAAACAATGATGTTTCAGTATCTTAAAATAGCCAGATGTCGAAAGCTTGTTTTCAAAAAGAAGTGTGATAAAGGTTGACGTGAGCCCAAGTGGGAATCGCTGGAGTGAACATTCAAATTACCATTGACGTGAAAAATATCCACTACCATCAAGCATGTGCATACTAAATCTTTGATGCACACTCAAAAATGCTATTCAACTAAAAAAAAAATCTGTAACTCACACATTAACACAAACATCACCATATACATCCACAAGCAACTCTGTAGATCAAACAAAGACCATTTTATTCTATCATTTCAAACAAGATAACACTATTACAGACTATTAAAGATTCACTTGTCAATGTCCACAGTTTGATCAGAGATGCAGTTTGAAATATTAGAAAAGTGCTTTGTAAGATCGTATTATCTCTGATTTGGTCAATGTCTCATAGAGGTAGTATGTAGCATTCTGTGTTCATAGAGAGTGTTGTTAGATATTGAACAGTAATTCAGCCTCTATTTATTTTTGACAACCAGACAGGTGTCCGAGGAACAAATGCTATGAAAGTACCACAGGATTGAATCCTTTGGATAAATGCAAAACCTTAAAGCTTCAGATGTAATAATTCTCTACCGTGTTCATTTTATTGTGAAACACACATAAACATTTTGAGATGTTCCACTCCTCCTGTTTTACAAACTGCATCTTCAAAACCAATTCAGAGAGAAGGAAAACATACATACTGTATATTGTCAACTTACATCAACAAATTGCCCGCATGATTTAGGCATGAAGAAAAGAATTTACAAAGGAAAGGTTGTGTAAGAATGTTGGATAGCCATTTGGTACCGTTAAATATCATTTTTATCCATTGTAGAGTGTATTCTATTTTAAAACATGACGGTACAGGGAGGCAACAACACATACATCCACACCACATAACATAAAAAATAAACACCATAATTCTGTTTTTTATGTTTTGCTTTTTCCTGGTAAATAATTTGCTTTTACAAAAAAATGTGTATCTACAATTTTTTTTTTTTTCATTGCAATAGACTTCAATATTATCTAAAATCTATTCATGTTACAGTTTTTGCTTAAATTGTCATTTGTTCTTAGTGTAGAATGGATGGATGACTTTATATTTTAATATTTCTAAAGACAAGGGAGAAGGTGAAGAAGGGGTGGGACCTATGAACACACTACATAGGAAATGAGGGTGATGAAGGTGACAGTGTAAGTCAGTTGCCATGTCCATGTAAAGGCAGTACGAAGCGGTCGGGCGGCATTAGAGCTTTTGGCTGTAAGGAAGGGATGGGGATATACAAACAATGAGCAATATACATGCCCATCTACAGAAAAGAACAGAAGAAATCTAACACTGACAAGTCTGACAAACCCTAAACTGCAACTTCTTAGCCATGCAATTCATTTTTTTGTCTTACAGTCACAATATAATTCAGCAAAGATTAATTTGTTTTGTCAAAAATAGATTTAAAAAATCTGAAAAAAATGGAAGATATGTAAGAAGTGGATCTGGAACTGCTTCACCTACTAATCTGTGGGCTTGAGCGTATGTTTACAAAGAGCAAGTAGTTGAGTTGTCTTTGCAGCTGCTGCTTTTTACTTTTTTTTTTTTTTTTTTTTTTATTCTAATCAGTCAACATACAACACACTGTAGAGAACATACTGTAGGAAACAAAGCACACAGGTTAGTCACTGAAGTAGTTCCAAATCACAAAAAGTCAAATTATAGAAAAAATATTTCACACTGTGATTTAAATATTACCTGAACAAACCAAACATATTTCATAAGCCAAAAACCATAATCAGAACCAAAATGCCAGTGATCAATTGGATAAATGCAAAAAATATGACTAGTTAAAACTACCAAATAATATATGTTAAGATGAAAGAACAAAGCCATTTAAAATTTTGCACACACTACAACCAGATGCACACAATAGAAAACAGACACTGCTGAGAGAGGCACTCGACCGCAGGACGGGCTCCTCTCTCTTGTGCTTGTTGATGACAAATCTATTTGTAATGTTAGTCTTTAAACATGAACCGGCCGTGCAGTCTGGGTGTACATCAGAGAGAGATGGTACTGGCTGACGATGGGTTATTATTATTAATTTTTGGTTTCGTTTTAGTCATACTGCAGGATGTTGATGCATGCTTAAAGTAAGTTGCATTTAGGGAAAGTAGAAAAGAAACAACACAGCAAACTGAGGGCAGGTAAGACTGACTAATGTTAGAAAAACAGGAGACGGACACTGTGTCCCAATCCCTTAGTGTGAATGAATGGTTGACTGAGGTAATGTAACAGTTTGTGCTGGCAAGAAACAATGTGGTACAACATGCATGCCGACAGACATCAGTCAAACTGCAACTCAGTGCGGCTACAGGCAGTATCCGTTAACACCACACTCAACATCAAGTGAATTTAATTTGGTCACTGCATACCCCACCCCCAACCCCCCGCTGTTAAAATTTGTGAGTAGTGTGTAATTGGGACACAGCTCAGCTTTAACTAATAGCAGTGAGGAAAAAGAATAAAAAACAAAAAATATATATTCATAATATTGTCTAATGTACTATATGTGGAATGCAGTTTATTCGGGATTTAAGTATGACAGTGTCAAAAGACACACTTAAAGCTGATATCCATAACATTATGCATCTTCTGTGCTCTGAGTAGTGGTGGGAGCTGTCGAAGCAAAAAGTGTTCTAACCAATGTGACTAATTACTGATGGACTTCATGAATAACAAACACATATATACGTCTGATCAATGCTGCATGACGGCACTTTCCCGGCTCATATTTCACTGTAATGTCAGCACACCAAGAGTAACACTGACGCCTGAACTTGCCATACAGTGTTTTTGATTTTGGCAGGTAATGAAAAAAGGACTTAACATGTACAACAACAATAAACCAATGTTATATCAGCTGCTCTCCAAGGATTATTCTCAAACAAGTAAACCTAGTGTGAAAACAGTGTCAGCTGTGGTCTGTATGTTTTACCATGACTTCATCTTTTAGAAGGATATATAAGATATATCTGCGCTTACTGACTGAAAAATAAAACCTTATGGATACCAGCTTTAACTGCATAGTATTTTTTGACAAATGATTCAATATTTTGTCTAATGCAACCTACATGGTTTTTACATGTAGGCAAAAATATAATCAGAGAAGAATTCCATAAGATGGCACATTTCTGTCAAGTCTATGTGAAGATGAATGGAGACCAATGGTTGCCTAGAGGGGCACATAATCTATTTTAAAACATATGCCATGCTGTAGAAAAATGGCCAACACTTATGGGTGTCTGATTTGTGATTGACTGCAGATGACATATGATCTTTACAAGGGTTTGTTCACCAACTGTCCTTTCATTTGGTGTATAAATACATTCATCTTCCCGAGATTATCATAACAATATTTCCATTTTTTTTGTTTTTAGAAAAATAAAACTTCATTTAATTTCATTGTTTTTTACATTTATGTCTTAACTTTGACCTATTTCTATCACCATGCATCATCTGTTACAACTCACAACATATTTTAGTACCATTTTTCTTTATATGGTCCACATAATGGTCAGGTTTACAAATTTAAGGTTTCCTTTGTTCCCACTGCCATTGAGGTGCTGAATAGCAGTTAGCTCCATGTTTGTAATTGCCTAGTGCTCATGTTTAATTTGTACAGATTGTTCAGGCTGTTAAAACTTGATTTTTTTTTCCGCCCATGATGCGTTATCTGTTGTTATCCATCTTTGTATTGTATGTGAATATCTCTGTGTGCATCTTTCTGGCTGCAAACCCATTTTCCCTGTTTTGGGACAATAAAGATACCTTGACCTTGACCTTGACCCTGGGATCAGGTGGCTTGTGATTTTGTAGTATATGATTTTATAAATATTATTTCAACTTTATGTTATTTGTTTTAGCAGGTCACATGTACTAACAAGAAAGGTTTGGTTAAACCAAATAAATGTAATCTATGTCTATCTTTACTCCATGAACAGCAAAACACAAGGAGAGCAGTATGGATTCCCTCTAACTTACAATGGAAAATGAAATAGGAAATAAAAGTAATTGAAAAAGTGATTTCAAATGTGTCTGGAGTTGATAGGTATAAAGCCACAATGTGCTAAAAAAGTTTGATAAGTAGTTCAGCCTCCTGCTTTAGAGGTGCTCAATGGAAATCATATTCACTGAAATCAAAATGTCCAAACTGTTTTGGGACATTATGGATATGAGAGACTGGAGGCATTAATACTGTGTTAAAAGGATAAGCCATCTCAGTGGTTAATGAGATTAGTTTAAAGGTAGAGTAGTTTAAAAGAGGGGGAGGGGCATCCATTCCATTATCTATGCCAGTGATTCCCAACCACTGTGTCGCAGCATATGTTTGCCATGTAAATTATCCAATTTTTATATATATACTTTTGTGACAATTTTGTCCAGAGCTTGGCTTCCCATTGGGCAGCAAATAATCTTATTTTTATTTAGGCCTGTGTTTTCTAATAATATTGAGTCTTGTTGAATATGGTTCGAAATGACAGTGACGGCAGAGAATTCAACTATAGACACTATGTTAGCTTATTGGCTTTTTGGGGGTTTGTCCTAAAACTACTAATGGTCTCCAAGAATACACATATATATAAACTCCTCAACTGTTTATCAGATATCTACTGGTATGTATTCAGAGTTTTTAAGAAATCTTCTCATTTGCCATCTTATGAAATTAATTGAAAAGTAAGGAGAACACACAGATTTACAACAGAGAACAGAATCACTTGATAACTTCTCCAGACAAACCAACAGACAACAGCACACTGACAAAATAAAGACAGTGTGGGGTAAGATAGTTGACATTTGATGACGCTACGACCGCCAAAAAGATTTCAAACTTAAACATGAATGCAGACATAACAACCAAGTTAATCTAAATGTGAGGGCATGGAGTCACAGGTCAATCAAAAAGCATGCAAAGAAAAGATCAGAATTGACACGGGAGAATGATTTGAAGAGTCTGTTAAATCATTGTGCTGATGATCGCTTAAGAAAAAATTTTAAGTGGAAAATACGAGAATCTGTGGCAAGAAAAAATGTTTTCATGCCATCCATACTAAATTAAATCAAAATGCAGCAGAGCATTAGAGAAGTTGGTTGTCAGAACCAGCAGAGGATAAGAAGAATGAAGCGTTTGGAGACAGTTTGCCATCAGTTACATATGGACCTTTTCTATTTTCAGAATAAAAGAAGTTGATGGCAAGAAAACATTTTTTTGCCCTTTTATTTGCTTGGAACAAATAAAGAAACGTTAACAGAAAATAACAGCTGCATAATATAAAGCTGTGTGGTTCTCCAGGATGTGTGGAAACAATTATTACCCACCAAAAAATCATGCCACACATGATGAGGTCAAAATACGAGAACATGTTATTGGATAACTGGCGAATAGACGGGAATCATGTCTCAATATCAAAACTCAAGACAAAAGAAAACAGGAAAGCATTGAAAGGAAATTCCAAATGAAAGCATGCCACTGTCAACGTCAACGTGATGTGAGGGTTAGAATGGTGTGAATTTCTGTGTAAACACATGACTGGATGACTGGGGCCCTGTCTTTGTCTTTCTTCACAAATCCCCATGAATCTCAGGCTACACAGCACAGCTTTAAACCCATTTACACCACAACCTTTCACACTCTTTGAAAAAATTTGGGAATGACCTTCATGACATAGAAAACCTATGATGGTCAGCAGAACAACTGCACTAATCCTCCACATGAATTTCACCATTAAGCATTAAATTACCATTACTATTGGAGAGAAATAATCTGATGTGAATCTCTTAAATGGATCAAAATCCTTATCTACTCATGAAGTATGTCTGAGTGCCATTGATTAAAACTTTATATACATCACCCTCATTTAAGATGTAAATATTCTTAAAGATTTCTGTCAAAGTTACACCAATTGTATATTATCAAATTTGTCATAGTGACAGAAAGGTTTTCACTTTAAAGTTAGTATTTAGTTAATAGTGTCTAGGTGTAAATTCTGATTTAAAAAGACTTATGTCAGTAAACTAAACTGTAGAAACTAATATATCTTTTACATAAACTCATTAAAACATGAAAAGTTTTTTAGGATGAGAACAAGACTGTTTCTTCAAAAATTAATGCTGCTACAAGATGGAAATTCCCAAATTCTTTCAAACTGATTCTGTAAGTTATCACAATGTTGAAACATCTTAAGTTTTTTTTTTTTTTTAATATTTAGATACAAAAAAGACAGAATAACAAGTACACCTAAAAGCAAAAGTATGACCCAAAAAAAAGCTTGTACACAGAAATTCAATGATATCTGTTCTCTATCACATGTACCAACGCAAGCTGCTTAATATGAGAAAACACAAATGAAAAAGTAAAATAAATCAATGAACACGCTGCGTATTAGCTGGAAACAAATTATAGAGAACAAAAACTGCGAAAATGACTTTTGTCAAAAATGAAGATTTGTAGAGCAGTGAATGGCAGGAGCAGTGGACTCACACAATGTAACACATTTAGCAGCATCAGTGCAGAGAACATGGTTCACCCTCATACAGATTTTGCACATTTGTGACATGTACAATGTGTATTAACCCTCATTATTTCATTATTCCTAACATAAGACAAAATCTGTATGTGAATTGTGACCATGTTAACCACTTTGGAATACCCCATGTGCAAGTGTACCTCATCATAATAATACCTTTGTGTCTCTGTTGTTAGTTAGCGACATAATCACTCTGAATGGCTGATGAGCCAGTTTTTTTTTTTCCATTTTGAACTTTGCATTCAACAATCCATCTGTCCTTGAACTGGGTTTAGTGCAGCTTACTGTTACTACATCTACTGTTTTATGAAGTCACACTTTGTCTAACCATGGGGGTGGGATGCTTTTAGGATATCTTGATCCTCTGGTGCAGATGAGTGAAAGCACACAGAAAGAAAGCAAAAGCAAACTAACCTGGCGGACCTGCATGGTTAGTTTCACACTCCTCCAGGTCTTCGTCATCACTCGAACACTCTGCGGATGACGTGATTTCTTCTGCCGTGTGCTTCATGGGCAGAAAGTTGGTCGTCGGAGATCACAGCCACAGCAAAGAGACCCAAACACACAGAGCCACCAGCAAAAATACAAAGAAGACACACAAAGACAAGGGAAAATGTGCAAAACATTTTAGAAGAGCAGTATAAAAATACATTTCTGACCTTGGAAAAAATACTCTGACTAATTTTGATGATGCAAGTTTGCTCAGCTTCCTTTGAGATGACTAAGATGTCATCACATGTCCTTGAAACATGAACACATGACTAAAACTGCCAATAAACCCGATCACATTCAGAAATATGATATCATGCCCACAGGCTCTGGTAAAGACAGCATGCATGGTTGTTTATTGATTCAATTTTTTTTCAGGGTATATTGGTATCTCCCTATATGTTCAGTTGTCATGGAAGTCTCTCAGTACCTGTACAGTTGAAGAGGATCTGTGTTTCCGTGTGGTAGTGGTGGACATCATGGTAGTAATCTCAATGAAGGTTGTGGACATCTCTGGAGGCATGGCTGTGGTACGGGCTGAGCCTGCCACACTGGGCACATCACCTACCAACCTCACACTGCCATTAATCTTGATGTTAGGATTACCCTCAGCAGCCATGGTCAACACCTTGAGGCCATTATAGTAAAGACCAGAGAGTTGACCCTGAAATGGCCGACCACGGTCACTACCACCAATTGCGACTGTTGCTTGGGTGTTAAAAATGGTCAGCTGCCGTCCTAGAGGGGAAATTCAGATGTGAGAAAATTTCAACAGAGGAAAAAATTATTTTCATGCACACTTCCTGTTTACAGGTGTACTAGACTAAGGGCCTTCTTTTCAAATTGCAGCAACAACCAGTACAAGCTTCGATAGTTTACTTCCTTGACATTGAACTTGACTTTGTCCATTTGTGTGGTGTTTTTAATGTCCAATGTAACAGTGTAAAGAGTCACCAAAAAGGTCCATTCAAATAGATCAGTAAGTTCTTATTCTGGTGGACATTAGAGTTTAGGCATTGATAAAAGAAGTCTGATCAACTTCACTTTGCTGCCAATTAACTGGGTGATCTTATCAACAAAAACAAACTAAATATTAAAATTCATAAAGAAAATGATGGTATAAATATTTGAAATGGAAATAAACATATCAGTCTGATGATAATCACACCACACTGCTTTGTAAGAGACTAAGATTTAAACAGTTGTTACATTAAAACTTAACTTTATGACGCCCACACGTTAACCACAGACTTATCACTCTGTTTGGTTGTTGCCTTCACACATTTAAAATAAGACCCTTAGAGGATACATGGATATGTGAAAACATTTTATAATAATGAGAGATGTTTTTTCTCATCTCATTATTTCAAAAATAACTCATTAATTTGTTATACACTGAATTATTCTGTAGTTTAATTGCCTTACTTATTTAGGCATAATTAACTAATTAATTAGATATGTATTTATATGTTTTTAGCCTACATAAAATCCTACATAAAGTAGCATGCTCGGGGTACATAATTGTTCATGCTTGTGACATGCTAGTGAAACTAAGTTTAATGATACTTTGTTAGAAACGGAAAGCATTACTTGGTGTGTGTATAAGTCGTGCATTTAAGCGTTGAATAGAGACAACGAGCATTCAGGTAATCCTCCCGTTATAGAAGTTCACATTATATGAGTCTAGCGAACACACATGAGAATAGAAAGATGTTTGTTTGAAGTTACCTTTCTCTTGTAGCCACTCCTCTACTGGTCTGGTGTATTTGAAAGGAATTTTCTTACTGGCCATTTGATAGCGTTCAATGTCGCTGTTCCCTTCAAAGTTTAAGAAGACATTTATAAAAACATTTATTGATCATCAGCATCATGTCACCTGGAGGAAACATCACTTTCCCTCCATTTTTTTTATTTTTACAATATGTTTAAATGTTTTTAAGACTGCATTTATATGAATCCTGTTTAGACAAATGGGTTATAAAGAAATAATAAAATATCTGGGCAAAATGTGTTTGAATTTGCTGTGTCCTGACACACATTACACACAACTCTACGTTAGTGGTAGAACCTTATTTACTAATGTGATTCAGGAATATTTAGATATTTCAGTAAAAACAAGAATGATCCTTGAATGTAAAAGAAACAAGTGCTACAATTTTGAATGAATGTTGTGTTGCATGCAAACACACATAATTCAAAGGTCTAACCCACATTATTTATACTTCACTGGACAGCATATGCGTTTATGGGATGTCTTATAGAGAATTCACATAAATTGATTTTCATCACTTTCATCTTTTCAAGCAAAGAAGTTTGTCCTTTAGTGGAATTAAATTTTCAGCTGCGGTTCTCTACTGTCTGCACAAATGACAGATATGACAATGGTAAGTCAGCAATGTCAGTATAATGGTTCACTGCAGCTGTTTCTTTACAGATTCATGTTCAGTGATGACACCTGATGATCTGCAACATCCTAATGTTTAATTATTACTCACTAACTTTTAGTCATTGGATACAGCTTGGTTGTGCATTAACATGGTTCGCTCCAAAACATATTCATCATTTCAACTTACAAAAAAACGCATGCATTGTTGACTTTAACCAACAGGAGGCAGCAGAGCATTCTGATGCCTGGTATACTGTCAACACATATAAGGTTGGGTACAAAGCTTAAATAATGTGAGAAACAGCTGAACATGTTTGGATACATACATGTAGGACCAAATGAAGTCACTATAAACCGGGGCATGTTGGCATAGAGTCTTCTATATGAATGACTGCATATTTTTATGACCACTCAAAGAGCCTTGCACTGTGAGTCACAGGTAACAAGGAGTTCAGTATCTTGTTCAAGGACTCTTGAACTGGAGGAGCTTGAAATCAAAAGGCTGGGATTCTGATCAGGTTCTGCTTTACTTGCTTTGTGGCTGTATGTGGCCCAGTGCTCCTTTAAAAGTGGTTGTTTCATGATAAGTAAATAAATAAAGAACACTGTATATTGTGTAAAGTAAGATGTTGGATCTTGATCTTAATAATATTGATGCAGATCCTGCCCAGTGACTCTCTTAGCTCGTCTATGCCATTATACCTTAGTGATAACAATTGTTATTTCTTTATTACGTGATACTATCTTGCCAACATGTGCAATAAAAATGTAAATTAAAGATGATTAGTTTTAGATTTGATTGATCAGTTAGTTTTGTACCTGTTGGAAAGTGTTCATTGATGGACCAGTTATCCACCTGTAGTGTTGCATTGCCACCATTCCTGGTGAAACGGACAACATGATACTTCCCATCATTCACTGGGGTACTGCTTTCCTGCACACTGATATCCACTGTGCCAATGTTGAATGTCACTCCAATTTTTCCTTGTTGCTGAAATAAGAAAACACAATTGTTACTCATAAAAATTGAACACACAAATGGAGGCGGACCCTTACAAACAATAAAACGCTTTTTTTCCCCACGAAGGTCTGCAAAAAACAAATTGGATGAAAAAAGAAACTGCATTTATTCAACATGTAAATAAAGCATTCTGGGAGAGAATGAGAAGCAAATAAACACGCTCAGATGTTTCAGTTTTTTAAAAGCTTTTTAAATTACAGTCACATATCCTCATCCAGCCTGTGAGAGGTTCTAAATTGCTTTTTCCTTTCTGTTACCACTCAGCCATGTGCTTCTCTCCTGACACTGTCTTATCGTACCATGTCTCTCTGCTGCACTTCAGAATGGCTGTGAATGACACCATCCTCTCAGCCTAAAACACTGACCATCATGCACAGAATTAAGTCAAGTGACACTCATGGAACAGGGTAAAGTATGTCCAGGTAGTTAAAGTACAGTTGTTAGAAAGTTAAGACATTAAACATATACATCATAAAAGAGACATGCAGAGTGTGAATGAGAACTTACTATATGTAGCATGAGATAGTCCCCCAGACCGGGTGCACTGTCAATCCTAACCAGAATGCCATCTTTCAAGGAGGTGCTAAAGCCAACAGTCAGCCTGTCTGTCCTGGTGCTCGGTCTCTCATTGGCTGGCCAGTTAAATGTAATCAGGCCTCCACCTTTGCCAAATATGTATGTTGTCCCAGCTGAACAGAACAGAAGGAGAAAGTACACATGAAAAATATATACTCAATGCCCAGGCATACACGAGATATTAGCCACACATGTTAAGTGGATAAAGTCATTCACTGGTCAAATGTCATGAAAGATAAAACTCACGTACAAATCATTTCAATTAGTAATTGGTTCATCTCAGTAATAGAGAGACTGAGAGCATTGCCCGTGCTTGTCATAATGTTTACCTTACATAGACCCTATTGTTTTTTTTTTTTGTTTTTTTAATTGATTCCCAACCTAACAACCCAACTGTTTATAGTCCATAGCTATCTCTTGACTACTGCTGTAGTTGTAGAGTGAAAACCATAGCGATTGCAGCAGAACATCAAATCTTTGATCAACCTGAAAAGGATCATGTCACTTCACTGCTCAATGACCTCCATTCCTCTGATAATATCTCTCCTAACTCCTTTTATATTGACACCATCTATTCTTTCATTTACTCACGAACTACCTGTGTTGAAGGTTTAAAAATGTGTACTTATGTAAAATCATTAGCTGCATTGTTCCTTGCCCTGAAATTATCCCTTTTTAATCTAATGTTTAATGGAAGATGGATGCTAACACTGGCGACAGTTAACAACATTTTTTCTTCTAAATTTTATTTTTAATTTGAAAGTTCCCAACACTGAACAAAGACAGCTGAATTACTAGTAACTGTAGTTGAAAATCCACATGAAATTACTGCCACTCACCATGACCAGTCTTCAGTGATGCGAGAGATCTGTATGCGGAGATGTATAGAGAGCGAGCCATGCTTCGGCACATGCAGGTGAATCTGATGAGTGTGAGCATATGAAACTGCTGCCACCTGAGGTCTGGTAGTCACAGAGTTCTCCAACCTCCGTGATAAGGATGAACTCTGATTGATGGACCCAATTATACATCCCAGAAACAGCCACACTATCCAGGCTTTCTGACAGAGGACAAAAAGACCAGGTGCTCGGCAGGAAACTTCTGTTATGGGACCCCGTGAAGGTAAAGTACCCATGGGGCACATGATGGAAGGGAAAGCAATTCAAACGAACAAACAGCATAACAAAGTGTTGTGCAGGATAATGATATCATAATAGAGAAATAATCTCATGATAACAATATTAAGACCAGCAGCCTATCAGCTGCTGATGTCAAAGATGAAGAAGGAGTTTGGTCAACAACAGACCATCTGAGAAAAGTGTAGAGAAGTTAGATTCAAAATCCTTAAACATACACTAATGCAAAGGCTGGGTGAATGGACATAAGATGTGTGCAGTTCACTGGCTGCTCCTCATGCACTGCACTCTACTTACTTCAATATCTGTCTTTCACTTCCTCTCTGCTCTCTCTCTTAGAAACAAATCTTCAGGCTTTCAGTCTTTCAAAGAAAAAGAAAAAACCCAAACCATCAGAGAAGAGAACATCTTGACTACCTGGTCCTGTGCAACTTGAAGAATTACTCGGTACAAGGGGAGTCGTAGTGAGAATGCCTGCTCCATTAAACACACAGAATGAAAAGAGGAAAAACTGATTTTCTTTGTTTTGTCTCGGTATCCATGTCAGTAAAGGACTATCCTCTGATGTACGCCCAGTCCTGCCACATTATGTGAACAGATCAGAGAGAGAGAGAGAGAGAGAGAGAGAGAGAGAGAGAGAGAGAGAGAGAGAGAGAGAGGTACTTGTGGTAACGACAAGGGTGTGGAACGTCAGGGCACTTATCACTGACAGACAGAATGTAAAAACAGAAACATTAGAAGTCTTAGAGGCAATACTATATATATATATTACATTATATATATATATATATATATATATATATATATATATATATATATATATATATATATATATATATATAGTGTTATATATAGTGTTATATATTATGTATGCAGTTAAACCTAAAGGGCATAATGTTGATGCTTGTGCCAGAATTAGGGTCGAGAGCTAAATTAAGACTTTTCATTACCAAGGATATATTTTCTGCCTTTTTTTTATTTTATTTTATTTTTATTTATTTATTTTTTTACCAATATTTTTCTGATAGTTTGTGTGAAATGTGTAATTGTTAAATGGTTAAATAAAATTTTGCCTGTGGACAAAGACCATGGTCAAAGGACATGTATTGTGCTCCTCTAAATGTTTTACCTTCTGTAAAATGAACAATGTTGACTTTTACCTCTGGTCTTCATTCAGATTTCCTCTCTGTGATGTGACCCCACCAGCTAAATTTATTCATGTGCTGGTGGGAATTTTGACACCTTGACTCATATCAGTTAAATATGAAAGAACTGATCACCCTGCTCTTAACTGTAAAATGGGCTGAAAACCCTGGAAGTAACATTTGATTGTGTTTACACTCTGTAATTCTCTGGTGAATCTAACTATAGAGAGCTACTGAGAATGAGGGGAAACAAACAAATCCATGGCAGTTGGCAGCCATCTGTGACACTCAGCTTAAGTACAAGCTGAGACTCTTCTAAAAAGAAACACTGCTACTTTTTACTTTTATAGGAAAAAAGCCAGTATTGGAAAACTGTAATCCTAGTAGCACTCTTTATGTGATTCAGTGCACACTATTACAGTATTTACTAGTTCACTCTTTAAAATGTTTTATCCAGAAGAGAATCTCCTTGATAATAGTTTTCACTCATGTTGCAGTTATTGCCTCATCACTAACCTTTCACTTCACATTTTCTCCCTCATGTTGTCTGTTGTGATAAGGTAGGTAGATATATAGATAGATATATAGATAGATAGATAGATAGATGGATGGATGGATGGATGGATGGATGGATGGATGGATGGATGGATGGATGGATGGATGGATGGATGGATGGATGGATGGATGGATGGATAGATAGATAGATAGATAGATAGATAGATAGATAGATAGATAGATAGATAGATAGATAGATAGATAGATAGATAGATAGATAGATAGATAGATAGATAGATAGATAGATAGATAGATAGATAGATAGATAGATAGATAGATAGATAGATAGATAGATAGATAGATAGATAGATAGATAGATAGATAGATAGATAGGAAAGACTCAGAAGCCCAGTTTTCACTGTCAACAATGTACCATGTTGGCCTCTCTGAAATGTCCCTGCTTATGTCTACACTCATAAAAAATAAGCATGCCCTCAGCTATAAAATACAACTTAGCTCATGGCCGGTTCAAATTTATGAGGTAACTGATACTAACAAAACACTTCCATTAAAACAAAATGAAGAGCTACAAACACAGTGTCTCAGCAAAATACACAGTACAACCTAAAAACATCACATCAACATAAAAAATGACCTTCAGATATTATTAGGCTTCCTAATCTCAAGACAACTCAAATGCAGCATTGCACCAAATGACCTGCTTGCTGTGACGCATGGATGGTTTTCCCATTTACTGAAGAATTTCCGCTTCCTCTGGCCTCCCTCTTGCTTCTTATTACTTTCTCTCTGACATTTTTTTTACCTCTTGCACCAGATTTATGCACAGCTTACACAAACAGCAGCTAAGATAGATGGGCAAGGTGAAGGTCAACAAACACATTATCCTCCTCTTATCAACATTATATACTGAAATAGTTCATTCCTCTCTCACCTCTTCTATCTTTACGATCCAGGGAAGTAGTAAAAAGTAATGACATTAATGACATTAAGATGTTATTACACTGACATCTATCCCATCACAAACAGCAACACTGAATGCAGAACTACCTCACCCCACTGTGCATCAGCAAGAAGCTTTACAGGTTTGTACTGCAACATTTATATAAGGAATTCGGTAAATACACTCCATATATACCATATATATATACAGTCAAAGTTGTAAACAAAACACCAGTCAAACCTGTGCATACAATCCTGTGAGGCTGCAGGTGCAGCAGCCTGGTGCTATGAGCTAAATGCTCACAAAATGCTAACGTGCTAATTAGTTTATCTTTAAGCAGAGTTACAGAAACCTCACTGCTCTCTGAATGGCTCTCTGTATAGTTTCATCCAAACCATCCCAAGCTGACCAAAACTAGTCGATGGTCCTCAAATAAATGAATAAGAATTGATTTTAATTCTCTGGGTGAAAGTTGTATGTAAACCATTTAAAGCACACTTCAACCTGCTGAACTGTGCTGTGGAATTAATGATTTACATTAAGTCAGCGCACACACAACCAAGCCTGTGGCCTGTTTCACTGTATAGTTTGGTTTTCACCCCTGAGGTTGGAGGATGTTTTTGTTTGTAGCTACAATAATAAGTAGGTAGTTGCAGTTATAGAACTGTCAAAGATAACAACAATATTCCACGTTCCATCCAACACAATGCTGTGGTTCTATATACAATATATCACTCATCCACTTCCTCTATGCTTGTCATAGTATTATAGTCAAAAAAGGTCGCTTAAAAAATAAAACATAACTATGAATGAATGATGCTTAGACAACATTGTTTACAGAAGACTGTCAGTTAACTGAAGTCTCGCTTTAAGGATCCTGTTTTCATGGCCTCAGAGACATGTGTCAGGTCATCAAATCTCTTAATGACTTGGTGATATCGTAGGCACATTAAATTATACATTCTCATACATTCACACAACTGTACTTCCTCCATCTGGTAGCTGCAACTGTTGTTGTTTGCCTGGATCATATGCTTGACATATATAACTACAGTTTGCACTTCTCTTTTTGACAGAAAAATATGCTGCTTGGCAATCAGTACACTCATTTATGTTTATGATCAGTCAGATATCTCAAACGTGTCTGTGAAACCTGGCTTCTTTTGCTTTGTGAAGCTTTAATAACAAGATATAATATCATCCCTGACATCTGACTCATTGAAAACAAATGCTTATTGTTGTGATTTACAATAAAATGACTTTATCCACTTTGTCACACATGTGCAACATGACATATCTGAGAGTTTCATCAGTACTCACGGTCATTGCACTGTGTGCCAGTGTAGGAGGTCATGGAGCAGTCACAGGTGTAGTTCTCCCACTGCTGGATACAAATGCCCATATTGGCACATGAGTCCTCCTGACAGGTGGTGCTGGGACCTGTGGATGTTCAGCCATCCCCACAACCACACCCAGACAGAAAGAAGAACACAAGCAGATCTGGTTGTAGTTACCACGCAAACTAACTGGAGGCGTGATCATACAGTATACAGTCTGCATTACAGACACTGGCTTCATTTAGTATTATATGACACATCCACCACCTCTGAAAGATTTAATACCAAAATCACAGTTTACACAGAATGTTTTCTCTTCACCTTGGTTTTAATGTGGAATTACATGTGACTGTGATTTTAGTGTATTGTTTCCATCTTTCCCCAATAAACACATATTCTCACTTGTTGCTGGTGGTGTCTGGTCATGTAAATAGCTCTAATGAGATTGCACCTGTTAATCCACTACAACAGTTTAAGATACTTCTTATTTCATAAATGAACAGTGTCTGTTTTCTTTCAAAATGGATCTTCATGCTGTACTTAATCGAGTCATTTATGTATGAAATTCTTCATAGAAATGACATCATCTATTTTTGTCACTATCAACAAGAACGCGAACAATAAACCACAAAGTGGGAGTTATAAACACACTAAAAACACACTAAAAACACACTAAAAACAAATGGCTCAACAAAGAAAATGAAGACACGTTTGTGTCAAGCTGTTGTTCTGTTGTTGTGACATTGGTTTGAACAATGGAATTTCAGTTAATTACTCATAAAAAAATAAGGTATTTTTTATAGTTTCAGCTGTTATTAATCTGTTATTGATTGATAAAGGGGTGGTCATCCACTAATCAGAGGTGGTTCGGTTCCCATCTCGCATGTTGGGCAAGATACTGAGCTCCAAATTGCCTGAACTCAAAAGTGGCTGTTCCACTGGTGTGTGAATGTGATTAGCAAAAAGTTCAAAATGTATATGTAGAGGTGCTGTGGTGCTGTGAATGGGTGACTGTCAAGTGTAAAATGCTTTAACTAGCCACAGAATGCTAAAAAAAAAAAACATTATATAAACGCAGTCCATAAACCGATGACTGACTGAAGGTTTATTTATCTATTAATTAGTTTTTAATTATTATTATTTCTATTATTGTGTTATTAAATGTGTCTGTCTGTAACATAAAGAACTGCAGCTGTGAAGCCACTTAGTACCAGAGTCAGTAGAAACACAAAATGTGGCTGCAGCCATCACTCTGAATACTGTGAAGTGTTTCAGAGCTACCAGTCTGAATTTCATTTTTTATCAATGAACAAGGAAATTTCTAAATGTAAATTGCAATTCATTGGAGTTATAAAGTTTAACCCTACAATAATGCATTTAATGAAGTCACTGTAAAATGATTAATGGTCAAAAATGTTTTGAGACTAAAGGAGTGTTAAACCATGTTTAGACCGAAGTGTCACACTGCAACACTTTCATGCCATCTCTCTGTCTGTCCATATTTACTGCAACTATAAATGTAGAAATGCTAAATAATTGTGTTTGATATTTTGTATTGTATTTGATATATTTGATATTTGACTGGTTCCAGCCACTTCACCACCCTCAACAGGAAGAGTGTAGATAATAAATGAATGGGTGTTTCTTAATTTCATCCTCAGTCAAAGTTAAACAGGAAATTCATTGTTCTACGCATAAATGCACTTCACAGAGCGCAGACATTATTCATCTCATTCAAATCAGGGAAATGTGATAAGTGGAAACTTACCTGGTAAAATAATGCTAACTACTGTATTAAAAGAGATGCTCAGGACCATGTGGATTAATTAAGATATGAAGCTGTTGAACATACATGAACTCACAAATGTTTGCTGTGGCACTGTCGTCTGTTTGTGGTGATTCAGATTAAGGTGTAACATCAGTGAATAGCGTATTCATGGCATTCTACTGAAACTGCTTCGCTAAAGATCTCTAGTTAGTGCAATATCACCATCTAGAGTTGGTACAATGCATTGCCACAACCTGAGCTGCCAACTAAATAATAAGTAATGATCTGTGATGACGTCTCACTGACTCATAAAAAACCTTTTGTATGTGATGAACGTTTGTAATGAAATGCAGGCAGTACATGGGCAGTACAGTTTAAATGATTATTCAACTAATCATGATAGGTACAAAAAGAAAAGCAGAAAAAGAACAGAAACCATACAAGCACACATAAAAATGAGACAGAATGCCATGGACAAGACCAACAAACTGTGATTGATGACACTTTATTTTGAAAAATAAATTAATCAACCATTACTGTCTTGCAGTACATACAGTACAATGAATAACATTGTTATCAAGCCCATTCAGATTGCCACAATGAGGAGGACATACAATACACAAAACAGTATTTTCTGATTGAATAAAATGAAATGTCGGCTAACACATTCACTTGTCTAACATGGGGGCTCTTTAACTTAATGTTGAAAAAAAAAACAAACAAAAAACATACAGTATACTCAATGTCCAAGTGGATGATATGGCAGACAAGAAAAAACTACTACACAGAAAATGAATTTCATGCAAACAAGAACAGGTTGTGGAATGTGTCCCAGAACCTTCTGAAGATGACAGAAACGACCAAAGAGATGCACAACTTGCACAATAAAATGAAAACAATGACATTTGCTTTGCTCGTGCAAAATGTTTCAACAGCCTAGTTTGATGCAGCTACACAATATGCATGAGCAACTGGAAAAATCAACATAAAACAAATTAAAAACTTTGGCAAGTTTTGCTTTGTGAACAAACTGTATGGTCTGGATCCAGGTATGTCCTGACACATATAACCCTTACCATGAACTGCTATTCTAAACCAATAGACTTTATAGTTTAATGTAGTGTTATATTTTATTTACTACCCTCCCCCAACTGTAACCATCAACATCTTTCCACCTAGGAAGTAGGAAGTGTCAGACACAGTCTGTGTCACAACTTGTGGTTCACATGATATGACATGACATCACATTATGTCACCTGTGGCGTTGCTACATTAGGGGCCAGGCTTCACCAGGTGTCATTGCTGAGCAGTGCATGACTAGAAATAACAACAATTATTGTGCTTTTATTACACATGACAATGATAGCAATGTCATGAATTCCAAACATCTCACTATATCTGTCTTCTGTCTGCTCTAGTTTTATGCCAATCACTGTTTGTATGAGTGAGTTCAAGGCATTTTCAATAAGTACATCATCATTTTGTCAGCTGGTTGTAATGTTAGTTACCACTGGCAAGGTGATAAAATGAATCAAATGGTAAATGTATGTATTGTTATTTAGATTAGATAGTATTTAGATTTAGCACCTTGCCATTAGCACACAAATGAGAATTTACAAAAGGATTTAAACATCAATCCAACAGGAAAAGATCAAAACTACAGCTGCAATCCAAAGTGGTTGGGAGGACAAACATAAACAGCAAGCATTACTAAAAATATTAAATGTAGTTGCAATTCTATTAATAGAAATCAAATATATTCATGGACCAGTGGACTTTGACAGCAAAGTTATTGACGAGATGCCCAGATAAAAGATTCTTATACATCTTTTCTTTTCATCAAGTCATGTCACTTTTGACTGAAAGTTAAGAATCTTTAAGCAACATGTTACCCTGTCACATTCACAGATGTGTGAGTTAACAGATAATTTACTCATTAATAAGGTTTGATGGTGTATATAACAAACAAATATACCAGGTTTCTGTGCGGTATGTTGTTATATACTTTGCATGTTTGTGCTTTCATTGCCAATATACCACTGTATCTAACTATATTATTTTGTGGGTTAGATTAGAAAAAATCTGTGCCCTCATCATGTCATGACAAAGTTTAGTTAACATTTGTATCTTTGTCTGTCTTCATACTGGGTGTGAGGACATTTACCTGAGACAACATCAATGTTAATTAATCTTGTGAAGTATACTGTTGAAGCTAAATGGTTATATATTCATACTGTAAACATAATTGTTACATTTTATATCTTAAGTTGCATCATATAATACTGCACCTGTGATTTTTTCTTACATTCTGCAACTGACATTGTCATTTCTCTACAATGAACAACCAACAGCCATTTTCCATGTCCAATGGGTTAAAGTTGCAATTTCAATTTTCAACTTCCAGTTGTACATCTGCCTCTGTTATCCATGTTAAGTTTATATGTGTAGCACTAAAATGTGATGGTTTAATGGGCAGAGCAACAAAAACTAACAGGGGCAGGGTTTAGTGAAGTTACTTATATATATTTAATAGTTTAAACTTTCACTGTAGCTTGCTCTCAATGTGATTCTAACTCAATCAAGTGTCCTTGCACCAATACACTTGAACCAACCTCTCGTTAGAGACTCTGTGGTACCTTCTTGGTTGATATTATTTAAAATCTAAACATTCAAAAAATTCTGAAAAAATGAATGTTTACAAAGCAGAAAAGATAAAAATGAGGCACCTAGCAGTATTTCACCTTCCTATGCTGGCAAAAACTGCTCTGATGGTGAGTGTGACGGCACTGTCAGCAGCTGGCCAATGTGGCCAATAACATGGGGTGATGTAGTTGAGGAGGTATTTGATCTTTGGCTCTAAATCTAACAGCGGGTAAGTGAAGTAACAAGTACAGTTAATAGGATGGAGGGACTTCCGTATGGATGCAGGGTGGTGGAGCTACTGTTTGAATTGAGCAGGAAGAAAGGGCTGTTGGAGCTGGAACTGGAGTTGAAGTTTGTGTTGTAGTATTGTAAATCAGGCTGGGATTTAAGGGACGGGGTACCTTCGCATCCACGCTCAATCTGCCCGCTGCGAAACAAGGCGTCATTGAGAAGATCTGGCAAGCGACCATTGAGATCAACAGACGCCAAACAGCCCTGGAAGCCTTCTCTGGAGGCAACTAGTTTAGGCAGGTTGCCATACATGCCTGGACCCAATCCTGCGATGAACAGATCACCTGGAGTGTAGAAAACACAGAAACACTTTATTTTGAAGTGTATGTTATAAAATCACTCTAAAGCATTGTGACATAACCCTTGAATGTCAGACATTATGTAGTAAAATGCAACATAATCTAAACAGCTTGAATGTCCAGCAAAATGTGGGTAGGACGTTGTAGTGTAGTGTGTGACTGTCTCCACCTGGGGCCAAATGTAAATGATTGGGAATGTCTACTTTTTACTAGTCATAGGGGAGGTTTAGCATGTGTGATGGCTGTAAACAGCTGAAAGCTTTTGTTGGAATAATCACACATTAATATCATAACCCAACAAATAATAATAACATCCAAAAATAGTTAGTTAGTATATTGCAGCACTCCTATCTCCTTGCAATATTGTTTTTTTGAGTGTATACTTGTCCAGATTCAATGTTTTTTTCTAATCCAAAGGAAACAGAAGTACTGGCAGAGAAGGCAGTGTTACACAAGACACTGGAGTTTCCTTTTTGATGTGAAGCTTTAACAATAGAAGCATTTTGTTTAAGGTTATGGAAATATTGTGGTTTTGTTAAATGTAGGTAAACATGCATAACATATTTGTGTTGTCATACTATGATCTTCCCCAAGTGTTGTCAAGATCAAATATTCAAATAAAACAAATATTGACTGTGAGCATCTTACTGATACATTCAGTACCATCATATTTATTGACTTTCATACATACAAACTATACTATACATGTTATAAAACACAAGAAAGTTCAGTTGTATGCAAAAGTCATTTCTTGGGAGGGATGGTTGGTTGCAGGAGCTGCAGGAGCATTTTCTTTTTTAAAAAACATATATTTTTGGATGTTTGCCTTTATTTGACAGGTAAGTAAAGATAGACAGGAATGTGGGGAGAAGAGTGGGGGAATGACACGCAGAAGTGATCCGAACTGGTGACCGCTGCACGGCTAATGCGCTGAAGTGGTGCACCCTAACCACTTGGCTATCTGGGCACTCCTGCAGCAGCATTTTCAACCAAAACGTGTCCTCTGCCACATCTGAAGTAAATGACTTCAGTTAATTATGAATATTTCAGTCCAGCAGGGTGACCCAGAGAAGTCTAAATGTGGCTGAATGAAACCAAACACAGAGATACACACATGCTGTGTGACACATACCTTTCAGGTCCAGATTCTTGGCTCCATTGATGCTCTGACTAGTGGTGGTGGCATCTACTTTCAGTGTGTGTGTGTTGCTGTTGTCCCGGGTGATGGCCACATTGTGCCACTGGTTGTCATTCAGTGCCCTTTCACTCTTGCCTTTAATGAGATTTGGTCCATTTCCAAGGTCGAAGACATAGTGAATGTATCTGCAAGAAAATTGTTCATGAGTGTTACAGAAATCGTTAGAAATCTCAAATCTTCAGCATCACGCCTTTAAGGTTTTTTCTCTAGATTTTCAGGAATTGATAGTAATTGAAGTTTGATTATTTAACACACTTGCATCAAACAATATTCAAACATACAACAATATTACTTATTGCACAAACAAAGGTTGTTTTCAGTCAATGAGTTGAAGCAAAGTTAATGGTTAATTAATGGTATTTAGTAGAAAGTGGATTAGAAATGTTGCCATGCTGACACACTCTGGTGAACCAGCTGCAACCAAAATGTAAAAATCTAAAATATAATTAACCATTTCACTCTATTGTGATTAAACACATTTATATTTGTGTAGTGATTAGATATATCAACATATATAGCATCTAGGTATATTAAAAATCATTACTTTACTAAATTAAAACCATTCCACATTTCCATGTTTCTGTTCCTTGTAGCCTTGTGAAGGAAGAAGAGAACAAAAACTAAGCTAAGCCTCTTAATATCTACTTATGACATAAGCAATTAGAATCACTGTTGCAACATACCCACATACACTAACTAAGCACCTTATTAGAAACACTATACAAACACTAAGCAGGGCCTGTCTTTACTCTCATAACTGTCTGAGCTCAGTCATTTCAGTTCTCTGATTCATGGTCATGTTCTGTTGCTTTATGACAATCATGCGAAGGGATGTACATGGTCAAGTGCAGAACCAGTTGGTATTGTGAGGCTGACCCATAAGTATGTGCATAAACTCAGGAAATGAGAAACTGTAAAGTGATGAGATATCTGATGTGTGATATATGAAAGGTTTGTTTAATAAATACATAGAAGCCAACACGTTATTATTTTCCCTGATTCTTGGACATTTTGATTTTGAGGACAGCGCAGTCTCATTTGTCTTTGTAGATAAAAAAAGATTAGCAGTTACAAAAATACTCAAACCATCCTGCTGTGATCTAAAACTGTTTGATGAGGATCTTATCCTGACCTGCATCTCCATGATTGTCTGTCTAATCATTTTATTGTAACCTACCCAAGAGTCTACCTAAGAGTCACAAACTGTAGCAGTTATAATGGAGAACACTGTGCATATAAAACTCAGTGGTACTGGTCATTGTGAGTGGACTGTTAACCATAACCCTAAATGTCTAAAGTCAACTGAAAAACTCAAAATAACTTGAAACTGCAGTGTGTGTTTTTTAACCAAAAGGAGACAATGATCAGCTTTTAAATTGATATGAGGAACTTGTTAGCAGTTAACAGTTGCTGGTTGTAGTGTATGTAATATACATATGCATGATATATTATTACAATTCAAATGCCACAGTAGGGATATTGTACCTTACAAAATAATTAGTTATAATTAGTTATAACATTATATACTAAACATACTAAACTGTATTTTCAAATTTCAATAAAAGGTTGAATATCCTTCCTTGGCAAACTTACCCTTTAACCAGTTCTACAGCGATAAAGTCATTGCCATCTCCAGAGTTGAATAGTATGAAGCCATCTGGGGAGGTGGTCTTGAACTGGAAGAAGAGGTGCATGGATGTGTAGGCCTGCAGGGTGGCGAGGCTCAGGTAGCTGCTCTTGGATTTGAAGGTGACAGGGTCAGCAATAATGGAACGAACCCCAAAGCGAGCATTAAGCTCACAATAATCGATGTCGCCGTTCTTGCACAGGTCGATATAGAGCATGCCGTTAAATCTGAAGAAAGAAAAAGAATGTGAGTCTTGTGAAATCACTGTCTAAAAATTACATTTATGTGGAAAAAAGTTGTGTCAGACATTTATTTAAACTTTTAATTGATATGTTCTTTTTCAACACATAAAAGCAAAAATAGGTTGTCCAGGTACCTAAGGCTCTGCAGATGACCAATGAAGCTGGATGGGATGGTGGAAACAAAGCGGCGCTCTGTCATGATGCCTGTTTCAATGTTGTGGAACTCCAGACGAGTGTGGTCACCCACCATTTGGCCTGAAGACGGGGAGGGTGCAGGGGATGGGTTGAAAAGAAAGACAAAAAACGAAAAGAAAAGAGAACACTGTCTGACACTAACACAAAAGGGCTGATTTAAGGAGAAAATTACATTAACAGTATTAGATGGATGCAAACTGTCACTAATGGTTACATACTGTATCTACATGCTTTCTTTGTAGCATATTTAAATGCTGATGCCATTAGTCTCTATGGCAACACACCAGAGCATGTTGTAATACCACAAGGCAACACTAGGAACATTTCTTCAAACATGAACCGAGTTGATGTAGGTAAGTACCTTCTGCTACATCATCGTCAACCGTTAGCTTGTAGGTTTTGCCTCGACGCACCACACGCACCGTATGCCATTCATTATCATTGAGTTTTTGCCCGGCATACAGGGTCTCCGGTCCCTTGCCTGAGAACAATGGTCAATCACAAAGTTAAAGACATCCTGAGCCTTAAACCAAACCTTTGTTTTCCCACCAGTCAGCCTGGAATCATAGGCAGAAATTTTATATGCAGCTGAGTAAATTTTCAAACTAGTTCTCAAACTAGTTCCTACACATTTGGGGAACAAAGGTTTGGTTTTGTCAGTGATAAACACAGCAAAAATATACAAAATATATAAGTGACATTCTCTCTTGAGTACACCTGACCACTATGTTCCAGCTTAATGGCGCTTAAAATAATTTGAACAGAAAAAAATGGCAGCTACAACAGGAAAATTTGCTTTTACTCATCAGAGGCTTTTAGAAATCTTTTCTGTTCCTCACTCCCCTTCCTGACCATGACATGTTGGCCAAAGTAGTAGTTAGTAAAGCCATTGGACACCTGTCCAATTTACAATGTCATACACCTTTTTGTCATATGTCCCAAGTTTGGGATCCATGATGCAATAAAATACAATATTTGTATAAATTGGTTAAAAAATAGATTTTTCACTTTGTTCATATCATAAACTGATCCATGGTGGATCCATGAGCCTACATCAACTATTTCTAGTTGCAGAAAAACACTGAATTATTCTTATATACCTTGTGTATGTATGTATTGTATGATTCACTCTTTAATTATATCTTATAGATTTAAATGTACAGGGAAAGATCCTCAAGGCCTCATTATGAGTAAAATCAATCCATAGTGATTTGTGTGTGTGAGACAACTTCTGAGCTACAGTGACATTATAAATAACTTTAGGGTTTTAAAGTAGCGGACAGAGCTCACTGAGTCACCATACCATCATTCCTAAACGTATAGAACCTGATGCAACTGTAATGTATGTAACCTCATATGAAGTTTCTTAATATTATAGAACAATTGTGGATGTTCTGGGTATTTTAGCAATCAAGTTTTGATACTTGGCCTCCTGATACTGAAAAAAAAAAACATTCTGTATAATAAATATTCAATTACATATATGTTTCTAAAGATTAACAATCAAAGGAACTGTACTAGAAAATGTAGTGACTAAAAATGTAGTGAAAAAGAGTTTAAACTCTTAAACTAGTAGGTTCTATTTAATTTTTGATACACTGTGACATGTGACACTACCTTTTCTCCACATAGTTATCAAAGCCTTGCTATAATACATACAATATTTATGATATATATAAGTATATAAACCATATATATATGTTAGTAAGTATTGAAACACCAACTTGTCCACCAAATTGAGATGTCAATCATGCTGTCCTGATGAGGTCAAAGGTCAAAACCTACTAAACCTTTTCAATAACCTTCATTCATAATTTAGTGTCCCGACAGGATCTATGTGGGATCGAATTAGCTCTTATCAAAAATAAATAATGGGAAACATTCTTTTCATCTGTTATTAGTTTTGTTGAGATTAAACCATTTTGGTACAAAATAAAGTCTGACAGTATATTGCATTTGTCTTTGTCTTCATTTTAGTACAGGGACATTTTCTGAGCCATGTCAATGCTGCACAAAAACTGTTCAATATTCGTACTGAGTGGTGCACTACTTAACATTCATAACAATGATTAAGTCTTTATTGTTTGGATAATGAACCTCAGTAGCATCCAGCTAAAAGTAAACTCTGCACAATCCTGCTTCTCAGATTAGATCACTTGTGAAAGATAAAAAAAAAACTAAATGTGTCAAAATGTCATACACCGTATTAATCATTACGAATGTGTTTTGTTACTACTTTGTACAGAGCAAAAATATGTGAGAATGTTCTGTTTCGATAACAAATATAAAATAGTAAAAGAGATCAATTAGCAGAAAATAGTGTGAAATAAGTGGTTGGTAAGACATGTCTAATAATTAAAGCAGGTCATCACTCATTCCATTTGACTGAGGCTTTTTCTGCTGGATCCTGTAGAATTAACAGTACTTAAACGTAACTGTACAAACTTATCCTCCACATGATAGGCTTAAGAGAAGGTGGAGGGAGGTATAGGACTTACATTTTAAGGAAAAAAAAGAAAGAAACAAAACAAAGAAAAAACAAACAAAAACACATTTCTTTTTTTTTTCTTTTCTTTTCTTTTCTTTTTTTTTTTTTTTTTTAAAAAAAACACCAACAGATCATCAACATAGAAAGC
Source organism: Polydactylus sextarius (assembly GCA_016801845.1). NCBI lineage: Eukaryota > Metazoa > Chordata > Actinopteri > Polynemidae > Polydactylus > Polydactylus sextarius. The sequence goes on from CM028919.1 coordinate 1,812,487, forward strand.
AAAATGAAACTTGAGTGTTAACTTACTGGAGTTACAGTTTATCCTGATACAGTCTAGATGGGGAAGAATAAATGACAGATGAAATTGCATCCTTCAAGGTTATTGCTGCAGACATCCAAAAACAAAAAGTCCACCCTTCCGGGGACGTACACATGCAGGAAGGTAGCCATTTTATTCTTTTAAGATTGACAATTGGGTTTATGCCAAATTAATGTGAAATGAATTAGTTTAAAGATTCACAGAAAAATAATTTAATAGCAAATGACATCATGCCTGGATTAGTCAGTCATCATCAAAAACGTACCAACTGTTTTTAAGAGCTTCTGAGAGCTTCTACCAAAGTTCAAATGTATAAATGGTTTGTGTATTTACAGTAAAATGGCCACTTGTAATACCAGCCACATGAGTTTTCCAACCGAACACTGATTGTTGGACTAAATGTTCATATATTTAGTCTAGAGAAGTCAAAGTCTCAGGCTCCAAAGTCTCTGCACCCAGGTGGTAGCAGCCATTCATTTTAGAGCCACAGATCTTTGAAAGGTTTAGAAGAACAGACTAACATAGTTTTATAGTCAATTCAAATAACAACACGCCAAACTTGTAAGACTGTAGGGTGAGAGAAAATTGAAATATGATGTATCAAATCAGTTCCACTGAGGCAAAGCTAACTGCTGTATGTACCAGCAAAAGCAGTGAGGGTTGGTCACCATGTGGCTGGTGGTTTCATGTGTCGTCAACCGCAACAGAAAAGTGGGAGCAAACAGCCACGATCCAATCAGCACCAGCACCATGCAGAGGCACAGGAACCCCAACCACCGTGTCTGGACTATTATTCTACATTTACATGTGTCACTAAACTGGATCAGAAGCAAGTTTTATATTTACACATTTATTATGTTCAATGGAAAATCGCACAGTTTTGCACAGACTAAGAAATACTATGAGCGTTGACCAGTTAGAGCTGCAAACATTTGGACTAACATGAATTAATAAAATCAGTTCAGAATTTTTCTAGACGTCGCTTGACCATCAAGCTAACGTCTGGTAACAATGGTGTTATTCCTACATTTTATGATTTTTACTGCCTTAATATGCAAGATATAAATTGACTACATTTTCATTGTAACATTCTTTACATTTGATCGCTGGAAGTGTTTGTAAGTATTTGGGGTCACAGCCAGCTGTAGGTTTTGCTGGGCTCTGTTCTCGGGCTGTTCACCTGACGGGCCGCAGGCTTAAGGCCTTTGAAGGGGTGAATACCATCTTTCGACAAAGCATGATGGAAAATGGAGTTGACGTGTAAACAGAAAAACAAAACACCGAGAAAGCATCAACTTTCATAAAAGACACTGTTGTTAGCAAAGAAAATAACCACCCAGAGGAAGAACAGGAAGGTGACAGAGAAATTATTTCATGGCAGACAGAAAAATGAGGTTAGTGAGAAAGATAAGAAAGATTTCTTATAATGCCCTGTAGAACGATGGGCTGAAAGTCAGAGGGCATACTTGGTGGAAGTCACCTCTTAGAAAGTCTCAGCACACTTTGTTCTTTAAAAGGACTTTACTGGAAATTAGACTTTAAGGCCTGTTACCTCTACATCATAACATATATACTGCTTATTGTGCTGTGACTGTCTCAAAAGTTCTGTGAACAAGAACATGAATATGACTATGATTTGTCTGTTTCAAAGATGGGTCAAACATTTTTGTCATTGAAATAAATGTAATATAATATATGTATATCATATGTTATGATGATATGGCCTAAGCTGTTACCCAGTAAATAGTTGTATTCAGTAAACAGTCCATGGTTATTGAACAAAACTCATTGACAACCATGCAAAAGATTAAAAAAATACCCTTATAAATATATATATATATATGTGTTCTAAAACTAAGCAGAAACTTTCAAGGGATCATAGTGATGAGTAACTGATGAAAGGACTGGATAGAGGACAGAAAGTAAGTGAAAGAAGGAAGAGGTCACTGCTCAACAGTAAACTGTCTCATGGTGAAAGATGTTAGTGAGGAGGCAGATGGGGTGGGTATGTGGGGGGGGGGGCATACGATACCTAGGTTGACCGTGAGTTTGACGCGACTCCCATCCAACTCCAGCCTGAGTGTGTCGGCTGAGTCTTGTGAGGTGGTGGCCATGAGGAGGCCGTAGGCACGCTGGGAGCGAAAACGCAGGGAGACGTCCTCGGCCTCAGTGTGCATGATGTTCGGCATCACTACCTTCATGTACATGCTGCCGTCGTAGGAGAGGATGGACGCCTCTGTGCAACAAAGTGAGGGGAGTAGACAGATGTTTACCATAATCCAGTATTGTCAGATACAATATGATACTTTGTGTAAATATTGAATTAGTCATTGTATCATTAAATGAGAAATATGCAACGTGCAAAAAAGAATGAGATGCATTTTAGCTCTACGCTTAAATCAGATGAAGACTTGCTGGTTGTCAAAATTGTTGGCTGAATCTAGATCAGTCTGTTATTGCTGTCAGCATGGTAGCAAGCACACTCAGCAGGTCTAACTAACTGTGAGATCACTGAGCGGAGATCAGCACTTACAACAGCTTTTACAACAAGCATGCAAACACAAGATTTTACGGGATGGAAAGATAACATTATCATTTAAAAGTAAACACTATCTGCTAACCACAGCTCTGAAGTTCTACATCAACACTTTTAATGCTTTGACTGAAGACTGAGTTAGTAAGAAACATCAAGGTCTTAGTTTGGATTTATAATCTTTGTCTAAACTAATGATGTATGATTCATTGGAATATGTGACTAACTAATAATTGTTACTCTCTGACCTACACATATTTACATTTACTCTTACAACAGAAAAAAACAGAAAAACACATCTTATCTCTAGTTAAGGTCAATCTCTACGTCTACAGATGACAAACACAAGAGTTTCCTGTGAAAAATGCAAAGTGACTAATAAAATATGATTTCAGCTCAAGTCAATGCACAAAGCTCGAACATATGTGTGAAACTTCAACTTAAAGTGTAACAACAGGGAATGAAATGTACATTTCATGCTTGTACATGTGAAAAATAACAGATGTCCTGGAGAGGGTGCTTTGAAAGTCTTTGTCTTTTATGTCTTACAGTAGATTTACACAGCGGTGAAGTGTATACATATATGTACTTAGCATAATGAATTGAATGTATATATTATCTGACCCATGACGTGACAAATTCATGTAGGGTTGCTCATGTAGATAAAAGCAAACATGGCAATGTGGAATCAGCAGTAGCAGAAAGAGCAATTTGATGTTAAACAAACACTGCTTCTGCTGCCAACAACAGTTAATCCCTGCCAAAACGTAAAGTTATACATTATACACCTCATTTATTTGGCTGCTGTAGTAGTATATTAGCCATCCCACAAGGTTCTCTTTAGTTTCTGTCCTCATCTGACTGAAAACTAATAACACAGTCCTTTGTACTTCAGATTGGCTGTGATCGTTTTGGTGTGCGACAGAATGTTTTCGAAGACATGAATATATTGATGGTGGTGATTGTGAAAAAACTCTTTGTACTGATGAAGACTGAGTAATGTGACCCAGCTGAAAGCTCTAGACAACCAACAGGCACATCGTTTCTGTGGCTTCTTGGTTGAGATATTTCCCACTATCCACAAGTGAGTTTAGCTCACTTGTGGTGGCAGCACATCAAGAAGTCCATGTGTCCCTTTCACATGGACCTGGAAGTCCTGTGGGGAATATACTGGACATACATGTGTGTTTGGATATTGTGTGATAATTGTTTTAATTTCTATAATTTATTCTTTTAATCTATTTTAATTTCAAAGCTTTCCCTTGCCTCTGCAAAGCACTATAAATTGCCTTGTGTAACAAATAAATTTGCCTCACCTTTCTTCAGTGACACTTTCTAGAGCTGTTCCCATACTCAATGAGCTGTGTCTACACTCTGGGTCTCTGGGTCTACCGTGATTTTGCCTACAAGTTCGACAGCCCTGGAAAATATCCAACAGGAGGCGCCCAGGAGGCATCTTGATCAGATGCCTGAACCACCTCAACTGGCTCCTTTTGACCCAAAGGAGCAGTAGCTGTGGGGATTCGTGTATCCTGGGAGCTGTGTCTCTGTGCCAAATTGGCTCCAAGAGCATGAGCAGAATAAAAGTGGTTCAAAGCAACCCCATTATTACAGCCCAAAAAAGGGACTCACTTGCGTCACTTGCCTGGAATAGGGTAAGTGACGCAAGTGAGAACCCCAACCCCCTCCAGGCCTTTACCCTGGGAAACAATTTATTTCACAATACCTGTGATGTTTGTGTTTTTTTTTTGCATTGTTCATTGAGAGATAAAATGGTCTTAATGGAGGGGACACGCTGCTGTTACAGTAGCATGAGTCACTTTTGGAATAATTGAAATATGAAGTATTTTGGAGGTTGAAGTATATTTTGCAGGTTAACTGACGTGCCCCAGTGTGTAAATGTGTGTGAAAATCAATGTAAAAAAAAAAGTGTTTGGTATATGATCAGTTCATTGTTGTTGGATCTTTAGGCCTAAATGTAATGAGATTTATAGTCTGATATGATCATTCTGAGTTTCATATACTTCTCTTGTCCAGTTGGATTAAAATCTCCAAGTCATTTTTTTCATTCATATGACATTTCTCTTTAATCATTTTAAAAACAGAATTATCTGACATATCTCTAGGTTTGACAGACAGTGGTGATTTCTGTTTTCCTGCACTCTGCTGGCATCAATCAGAGGTGATTATTTTCCTTGTCAAAGTAACAATATGATAAATGAACCAATAATATATGCGTCCTCTAAATGCCCTTTGTTCAGCTCTGCTGCATGACTCAAAAACTAAACTTCCACCAAGAAGCCACAGGGTGGAGACACAGTCCACCTGTCCAATAATCCTTCAGGCTGTGAAGCAGAAGGAAAAGATAAAGATGGATAGAAAAAGAATAGATAGAAACTATGGAGGAAATCAACAACAGGAGAAATACCTGATGTCTGAAATAATTAAAATATAAGTGTGAGAGAAACAGAGAACTGATAAAGACAGGGAAACGTGGAACTAGAAAAAAAAAAAGTGTTAAAATCAAATGACTGTCTTATGACTTTGTGGGATCGAGATGAAACTGCAGCAGGAAGCATGTGCCTCCAGTCTGGATTGTGCCATTAGAAAGATGACAATTCAAGGTGTTCCTAACATCAATTCATAAATGAATAAATATTTTAAAGCAGTTCTAGAATCCTATCACTTCCATTTATATTTAAAAGATTAAAAATATCCATTTTTGTTAGTTAATAGATTATTATTATTATGATAAGATGGTAAACTGTCTTTGTATTATTATTATTATTGTATTATTATTATTATAAAGCATGTTAGAGAACAGGAAATGATGAGTGATCCTTGTCCAGTTACAACATCTCTTTGGATTGACTTGTGAATAAAAATGTTGCTATGCACTTGGACATATTGAATCCCAACCTGCCCTTGATGGTTGCTTCATTGCTGTGTGAATGTGATTTTAAAAATGTATAATGTAAAGGTGAATTATATCATGTTCAGTGTTACAATTTACACGTGTCCTGTTAAAATGTACTAATTGCATTTTGTGAGAGAGAGATGAGAGATAAGAACACATGATATTAAATGTGTTATAAAACGTGAATAAAAATGAGAGATGATGGCTCTGTGTGGGTCTGGTCAATGAGAAAAAGACAAACACAGGCAGATTTCTGAAAAAGACAGAGTGACCCCAGGCAGCTTTGATGACTGGTGATGTGACACACATACGCGCACAAAACACACACTGTGTAACCATCCTATACAAACACTGTCTCGTCTAATACAGATGAAAATATACTTTGATAAATCAATATCTACAATCTCATTTGTCAGAACCAGGAGGAGCGGATCATTAAAGAGGGAGCTTGAATGACATCATAATACATCACAGGTTAACAGGATGTATTATGTTTAAGTTCTAAGATGAAAAACATTTAAATCTTTAATGTGACCTGATAATTTGACTGTAGTGTAGTGCATCAATTTAACATCTACTAAAGTGGCACACATCATTTTGTGATGTGTTGACACAGCGTCAATCCTGTCTCTTGGAAATTATGTTATTACAAATTATGAAATTGTGACAGTATCATAATTCTAATAATGTAATGGGGACATGCTTGTGTTTTCTATATATAGCAGGTCGCAAATACACAGAGAAAATGATGAAACATGTAATCATGTCATCTATCTGGTTTTCAGTCTGTCTGAGAAATTTATTCACGACTGCAATGTCAGAAAACAAGGAATGAAGCATTTTATACAGACGCAACCAATTTCCAGTTTTCCAAAGTTCAATCTCTCTGTAAATTCAAGATGCTAATGCTGCATTGTGTTTTGCATTGGACATTTGTTTTCATTGTATAATGTCATATTTATTGTGCTTCTCATTCCAGAACATGACATAATAAGTGGTTTGTAATGGGTGCGCTTGTGTGATCATCACATTTGCATCCAATCAAAACCACAACTTTTCACCAAGAGATGTGGACTTCAGACTGTGCGCCTCCTACTAACCCCCAGTCTCATGGTAACTCTGCTGCCGTTGCTAATTTTGTCCATGAACACAATCCACTCAGCAGTTCACACCTCAGATCTCAGCTCAGATCTCAGTCTGCTTCACTGTCTCAAAACGGATCATGTCCACGGAATTCCTGCTACAGACACTGATCATCTATCATCATGTACAACATCTCTGCACATGGTCCAAAAGTGACACAACAACACGTCACTGTACTGACTGATTATTGCTACTTGCTTTAAGTTGAATCATCAGTACTTGCCTACAGAGTATCATTCAGGATAGCAAAGTCAATACTCTGTGTGAGAATTTGAGTGACCTCCTGCTTCCATATAAAGAAATGGTAATTGTACCAACAAATGACTATACTTATGGCAAAGGTAAGAGATATTATATTATAATAAAATGCATAATATATTACATTTATTGAAGCCACAAAACATAAACTCAACCCCATTACAGAACCAGTGATGTCTGATATAATGTCCCATATGTCACAATGTGACACACACACACATACACACACACACAAAGACAGACATTGTGGAAATCTGACTACCTTTGGCTCCTGAAAATTATATTGCAATATTTCAATAATATATCTCCTGCAAAATAATTTGGAGTGAAATGTACTCCGCATATCAGATAGAACTGATGCCCTACAACTTTTCTTTTCAAGAGTAAATTAGATTCAGGGGAAATTATCATCCAGCTGCCCGGTGGATGAAGAAAGAGAAGAAAAATGGTATAGATAGAGATATGATCAGAAAGGCTCTTATTTGATATGCTAAAAAGCAGTGGGAGCCGTTTGTGGAGGTTGGGAATAGGTTAATTAGTTTCCCACTCTGATCAGTCTTTATTTAACTATCTGGACTCTCACACTCAGTGACACCCACTGAAAAGAAAACTCTGTTACTGCTGGTTATTGGCATATCTACCGAGATGACACTCAATCGTTGTTAAAACCCCTGGCAAGCGACTAATATAAGCCAGTGGAAAGGACAAATTATTACATTAACTGAAAGTTACAAACATTAATATTTAATCTTGTATGTAGTGTGTATGTAAAACAATATCAGACAACATTTGATTAGGCCTCTTCCTCATCTGAGCAGTGTAGCTGCATAACATCATTCATAAGAGGCAGAGTCCTACAAACTACATCTGAGCACACTGTCTGTGTAACTCTCTAGAGTCTCAAGGTGATGTGTCTTAACATGATTGATTTTATGAAAGAAGTTAATTTAGAGTTGACTCTAGTCCAGTAATAGGAAGGTGTTTGTATTATTTTATATGAATCACTTTCCAGTACAGCCGCAAAACATCTCAGGAGACAGTGCCACTGTGTTGCTTTTGTGTAAACACCGTCTATGCACTTATTAACCTTGCCTACTTAACCATACCACATAAATATACTTTGTACCAACAGTAAGTGTAACACCAACTGCTGAACAATCACACTGCAGTCTGAGCTACTACTGTACACTGACAATACCTACCAGGAAATGTTGTCAAGAAGCATTAACTGTGTGTGTGTGTGTGTGTGTGTGTGTGTGTGTGTGCATGTGTACGCGCGTGTGTGTGTGTTCCCTGTGAGCTGTCTGGCTGGTGGTACAAGATAATGGATTTGGACAACTCTCAAGCAAGGACAGAACTAGTTCTAGCTGCAGAAAACAAGCTCACACTTATCCCTTTCCCTCTGCTTTATCTCAGCACCTTCAAATAACTCCCTGTCTATTTTTCCTCTTTTTAAGCAGTTGAGAAAAAAAGTCAGCTCAGATTAACTTATTTTGCATCAAATCATAATATCAGTTATGTCAAGACATGTCACCTTGGGACCCTACAGGATTACACAGACAGTGAGCGTAGAGGTAGGCTGTAGGAATGACTCTGCCTCTTATGAATGATGATATGCAGCGACACTGCCCAGATAAGGCAGAGGCCCAGATAAAATTATGCAGTCTGATATTGTTTTGCATAAGAAAAACATCATAACCAAAATGATATGAAACAAAACTGAGCAATCTTTAAATTAAACCTCACGACTCAAAACTCCTAGTGTTTCTTTTCTCGCTTTAGCACTCATCAACAGGAAAATATGTCGATATCCTCATGGTCACAGCACAGAGTTCAGGGTTCTCCTGTGAAATGAGGGGTCAAAAGTGTGCGTTACACACACACACAGTGGAATTTGAACCATCAAACAGTTACTGTCTGATCTATGACAAGCATGGGGTCACTGTTCTGCCTGAGGATAAGATAATATATATACATTGGCGCTCATGTACTAATATGTGCAAAATGTTATTAATCTCAGATCAAAATTAAGTGCCTGTGCAAAGTCACACCTCATTCATGACATGTGTGTTCCAGCCAGTTTTGATCTCACTGCCTTGTGTGTGCTTGTAAATCAGAATGGTTCTAAATTAACAGGCTTTATAACAGCTGATAAGCCATTCCTCACTTTGGACAAAAATGTGTTTATGTGTAGATCTGCAATTTTGTCACTTGCTTTGAGGTGTATTACAGTCATTTATAAACCCTGCATTCCCTTAAACATGCTACTAATTATTGAATTAAAATCACCTACAGATTCCGTGGCAATAGAAATTGCTGTCTGTCCACCAACTCAAAGACTCTAATGACTGCAGGTCTGTTGTCTTGACCTCTGTAATTTTATCTTGAGTTTTTAAATGTCTAGTCCAACCTCACCTGAAAGCTATCACTGTCAACAACGCTTTGAACTTCCTCTGCACTTCATACTACAGCTTCTAGAAAACCTTCTGATCAATGGTCTGTTGGATGTGGACTTCAGCTCCAGTTCTCACCAGCCAGTATCCTGGCTGGTGTTCCAGTTTTAGACCGCATTCATCAATGAGTATCTCGGAGTTCTCCACCCTACAGGAGTGAGCCAAATGCCAGTGCATTGTCAGTAAGGGGAAGTGGCTAATCAGAATATAGAACGCCTTATTGCTATTCTAGGGTCGTCAGTCTTTCAGTGCTTAAGGAGATCAACAACAGCAGGGTCACAAAGCGTGCTGACAAGATTACAACTTACCCTTCCTCCTGGACATCAGTTCTTGAAGCCACTATTACTTAATAAAATACCCAGGTTCATCAAGGTCAGCACAACCTGACAGCTAATTCAACATCTGTTTCCAAAAAGCTGTAGCACTCATTAACTACAGAAAATAATTACTTTCATGTATCAAACATGTCTTTGCACAACTGTGCAGTGATTCTTATTCTCTTCCTCTGGGCTCATACTAGACAACTGTAAAAATCCTTTACGTTTTTTAAAATCAGGTTGCATCACACATAAGGAAAAACTTCACAGATTATCTTCTCTAATCTCAAAGTTGGACACGCTACAAGACTTGGAGACGATGGCAAATCACACACTACAGGATATTATTAAGATTATTGTGCCTGAAGGGAGCAATGCACCACCTGGGGAAGTAGATGTAGACAAAATGGACACTGTGCTGCAGCATTTCTGATACTTTGTAAGGGGAAAAACAAAAACAGAATCTTGAGTAAGTGTGGATATATGGGTTGTCTATTCTTCAACAAGAACTGCTGGCCAGTTTTAATATCTATTGTTGTAAAGGTCTAGATTGATTAACCATAGCAACACCATGATCTGCTCAGTCCAGTTGACCACACGGCCATATGCATATGAGCAGTTCTGAGCAGAGAGCCAACTTCTTAAGACTGAAAAGCCAATAACCACTAATCCTGCTCCGTAATACACATCGGGGTTTTTTTGAGTTTTATCTCATCAAGCATTTATACTTACAAACAATGAATTCTGCAAGTTTCATTCAAACCAAGCAGTAGTCTCTGCAGCCACCAAAGTACTGTGACTGTAATATTTTTATTGTTCACTTTTCAAGTCTGCTAATCTCCTATTTAGAGTCTGTTTGTTCATCTGCTTGTGCTTCTTACTTCATTCCCAGCAATCTGTTTAATGACTGTTGTGTTATCATCACTGACGGAAAAACCAAAACTACTGAGTCAGACCCAGATTGTATCATACCATTTAGCTTTGAATATTTTGAAATTCTATCTTACATTACAAATCTAAAAGTTAACTGAGACACCATACTGTTAGAACTACTTTTCACAGGCACCAAACAAGACTTTTCCAAATATGGTCCAGAAAGAGGCTGTTGAAAACAAATAATATATTATTATTCATTTACTGATCCCCAATTGTCAGTTGTTGTGATATGACAAAATCTTTGTGGAGCATCGATTAAGCCAAGTATTCTTTATTCTCTAAAGAACAGATTCCTTGATGGTTGTCACAATGACAGTTTTCCTTTGCTGCTCCAGCCCTATAGTGCTGTCTTTAGGACCATCACCTCTTCCTGACCTCTTAATATCAGTATTTGCACAGTTTATGCAAGAAAACTAGTCATGTAAACATTTACCTCTTTCACAGGTGCGTGACCAGTATCCAGTCCCGGTGCAGTCACAGATGAATCGATTCCATCCTTCTTTGCAGACACCTCGGTTCTTGCATGGGTAACTCTCACACTGCTTTCCCGGTTGCTTGTTGCATGAGGGTTTGATGCCCGCACCGTTCTGTGCTTCGGCAATCTGACGGATGTCCTTGCTCCGACCATCAATGAAAAGGTCACGGATACAGCCTACATAGCCATAGTTGAGCATCGCTGTCCAGAGCTCAGTGGGCAGGATGAGGTTGGTGCGGTCAGTTGGTAGCCCCCCCAAGTACATGTCGCCCTCCAGATCCAGAATCTCGCTCTCACCACTGGCCGTGAATGGGGTCCTCCTACTGTTTACGGAAATGGTGCCTGTGGTGGAGATGGATACCAACAGTGACGCAAGAGGAGTTTGAGTCATGCAGTGGTATGGCTGAGGGCAGTGACTATATTGCACCTCTTTTAAATCACAGTTTCTGAACATGTGGACATTTCTTTGTAGATTGAGAGTTTTGATACTTTAACAGTATTCACATAGCATCAAGACAGGGAAGTGCCACTGCATAAAATATGGGGCCAACATACAAGCTGTTAAGAAACCTTGTTTTCAATATTTCTACTCAGATGTTTGACTGGTAATGTGTACTTGTACTTTCTAAGTTTTTTCTAAGTTAAGTAATCACATTAATCACTGGTTAACTAACACAACTGACCTGACCGTCCATCTCTCTGGATGTCCACATGATACCAGGCACCATCATTGACCTTTGTCTGGGTTGCCTTCACTTTGATAGTCCCAGAGCCCATGTCCAACAGCAGGTACAGGCTACCATCAAGCAGCTCTACAGCAAAAAAATCCACCTAAACAAGGGCAAAGAACAAAGAAAGATGACTACTCAGACTTCTGACCTCACACAAGAAATCGCTGCTGGTGACAGTGAAGTTACTGTTCACAGTGACTGGCAGAAATTTGTATCACACCTGTGCCCAAGATCACAGCACTGAAATACCCCAATGACTGCCCCAATGAAAGCCTTTTAGAAAACTATGAAAGATAAGATTTTGGGGGAAACTCACAAAAATTTGCACGCACAACAACTCTATTACAGGCAGATACACCACTTAACATGGTTCTAGGTCATATGGAAAGATTGTTTACAGAATTTTGTGTGTTGTATTATCACCTTTTGATTAAAAGTAACTAAAACCAACCTCACATTTTAAGAGATCTTATACCCACAGCATTAGTACTAACCTGACATGGCAGGTTGAGTTTTAACTGACAGATTACTGAAAACAACAAATCTGCTACTGTCTCCCCTCACGTCTACATCCTGTCATCACTCTTTTCTGTTCATACTCTATTGGTATCAATGTCATTATAAGGACAAAGACATCATCATAAATTTATGGATGGTTTTGTCATTGGATCTTTATTTAGTGATCATGAAAATATATAATATTTCAGACATATATTGCTTCAAGATGCAGGACCCGTAGAAAATAGAAATTCATTTGCTACCACTACAGGTTGGTTAGTGTTGTTTTTTCACAAATTGTCCCTCACTGATAATACAGATTACCTTGAACACTGGTATCATTGTAGTGGCATGATAATTAAACTAACCATCAAGTGATTTTGATGATAATATACTGACCTTGGTGTTCTTCTGGCTGCGAGCAGCGTCTTTGCGCTCCTGGGGTTTGCCATGGGTGAAGAGGATGAGGCCATTGGGCTCAGTGGTGCGGAAATCAAAAGAGATGGATCCCATCCGCTTTGTGTTCCATTTCGGGAGGCTGATGTAGGCCTCAGGAGTCTCGAAAGAAATGGGATCCAAGGTGGCCACATTCTCACACTTGTAGGAAACCTCACCCTGGATTTTCATCTTCGAATCCAAAATCCGAGCCAGGCGGGACAACTCAAGTCGGATGTCATTGTTTTTATACACCACCTGTGACAGCACAAGGACAGTATTACAATTATCCTCTATGGTTCATTCCAGACTTTATTGTGAGGCAGGAAAATAACTTTGTGGAGCTGAGAGAAAATTGCTTGAGTGTGATTTGATATATTGAAATTAATGGAATGCAAAAGTCACAATCAAAAGCTCAGACAGAAGGTTGCACCCAGTTTGGAAAAAAACAAGTGACAAAAATAATGGTGACTTATGGCAAAATTATCCCCTAGACAGCTAAAATACTGTAATCATCAACTAGAGATCTACTGACTTCATACCACCATAACAGTAACACATGAGTGACTTCTTTTATTTCTCTCTCTCTCTCTCTCTCTCTCTCTCTCTCTCTCGCTCTCTTTCTCTCCCACCCACCTGATGCTGTTATATGTTTGGTACTGGCAGGTTTTACATGATGGATTTACCACCTCCAAAACACACATGTGACCATGGAATAATTAGTTATATGCTGATTTGTCTGTTTAATGCAACCTTTAGTCTATTCATTCCGACGTAAACAGAACCCCGTTGCCTTCCAGTGTTAGGAGTCAGAGGTGGTGAAAGGAGAGAAAGCAACAGCAGGGCAAAATGGTGCCAGTCCTGAATCGACTCAGACGAATCGAATCAGACTTGTTGGTTGTTGGCTGGTTCCTGGAAGTGATTTATAATGGAGAGGTAATATTTATAGTTTCATTTGTGCTTGTACCAAAGCCAGACATTCCAAACTCTTGGTTCATTGGTCAAACGGGACCAGATCAGTATTCTGACTAATTTAACATGCAGAGATTGAATTTTGCACCAAAATGTTTGTAGTGAGTGGATCTTAGTAATGTGTTGTTAGCTAGCGGAGGTAGCTAGGTGTGTTCTTTGAAAAGTGTTCTGTTGGGAAGATGAATGACGACAAAACATGCTGCAACTGTCTGAGGTTCAGGATACTGGAGAAAAGGAACATGTCCTGTTATCAGACTGCAGTACTAATGCACTTGCAGCAGTCTGGTTTAAGATATTACAAAGAGAAATTTATTAATGGCATCTTCTTTCAGTAACTTCTCTGCCCCTGTGATCCAGCTGTCTAATGCTGTCACATAAACCAACTACCTGTGCAAACATGCAAATAATCTGCATCAGATAGGGCCTATCCTACACCTGAGTTGTCATTTCACTGTCCAACACTTGTACATTAATTATAAAGCCCCAAAGGTTCACTGGTGTTGATTTGACATTCACTACACCAACATGTACAAATGTGTTCTATAAACGTGAGAAAACATGGTGCATGCAACATTTTCCCAGCTAATGTCTCATAATCTTGTTTGCTGAATCAGATTTTGCTTTTCAATATGTATATTTGAATATTGGATCATAAACCATCAATCGGTCACTTTTTGAACTGTTAGATTTTTTTCAACAGAAAGCTACAGGTGTGACCAACAGTCATGTAATATGATGATGATGATGATGATGATGATGATGATAAAGTTGTTCCTGCAACATCACTAAAGACTATCATCTTAGATTTCTGGGAGCTCTGGATGAACTTCCCTCCAAGCTGAAGGCAGCTGCCTCCACCTGACCCTCATTCATTCCAGGTCCCGAGTCAACAGCTACCTGTACCATCACAGACTTGTTCGCCCTGCAGACAGGACAAGGTCATGTTACAGAATGTATCTGCTGTGAAGTCCCATGGGAGAATTCTGATAATTCCTGCTCTGTCAGGGAAGATTTGTATGATTGACCGAAACTATTGATCAATTGTCAGAACAGTCCTTGTTTCTCTTCTGTTGATTGACTGATCATTCAGCCTGCTCATTGTTTCACTGTTACAATTTGAGATATTATGGAAACATGGACAACATGTGTGGACTTTACATTAATAGCAAATTAACATAAGTCAAATCAGAAAAAAAAAATAATTATGCAACTTTTACGTATTTAACAGGAGAACTTTAACAGCTGTTGTCACATACTATATACATAATATACATACTATACTATAGCACTCTATACTAGACTATATTATGCTGTACTGTACTGTACAATACTATACAATGTTTGATTCTGTACTATTTGTAAATGTTGGATGACTTATCTGAATATCTTTAAGAATGATGGTCTATACAGTTAAGCATTTTACAAAATAAAACATATAAACATCTAGCAATTTGTGGTGCATAGTACTGGCTTCCAATTTACTGAATTAACCCAACAGACCAATCAGACCATGAAGCTGTTTTTAACAGACACAGTTTCCTGTATGAGCAAGTGTCCTTTCAATGATGGAGAAAAATGAAAAAAAAAAAAAAAAAAAAAAAAAAACATTAAATGGCCAATCTTTTATCACAGCAGCCCTAAATGCTGTCAATAACAATGGGAGGATGGAGTCACAGAGGGCGATGTGTGTTTAAATTGAAATCTGCTCAAGTGGAAAATTGAGGGCCTTTTTTCCTCTAATTCTCCAGGCAGAGAAACACCCTCTGTCTGGCTATATTTTCAGTGCATATATACAGAAAACAAACACACCCTCTCCTCCATTTCCCCTCCTTTATATTAATGGCTCTGCTCTTGCTCCTCGCCCAGGGTCCTGTCGCAGTGTGCAGTGATGGCTGAGTGGGTAGATTGAGGGGATTGGCTGAGATTATCGATATTCCACCAACAGATTTGACAGTAAATCAACTTATCCCTTGAGGTGCTCTGGGACTGGATGGAAAATTGTCTTTTCCTTTTCTATACTCTCACTTTCTTTTATTGCCTATCCCTCTCTTTTTGTTACATCTATTCTGCGGTTGCTCCTTCTGAGCATCTATCTCACTCTCCCACCTCTTTAAAGAAAAAAAGGAGACACTCTCCTCTCTGCTGGTCAGATAGGAGAGTGTCTTCTTGTTTTCTTCATGCAGTGTCTTCATGCAGTGTCTCCTTGTTTTCTTCATGCAATCTGCACCACAAATCCTAAACTCAGTCAGAACTGTTATTATAATTCTGATTATAAGCTGTCTCTCTTTTTAGGCTCAATGAAGTGAGTACATATGAAGCAATTCATAAATACAAATATAAAAATATGTTGAGTGCAAACCTCTAAATGATCGGACCTTTCCTGTATTAGGTGTTGTGAGTCTTTTAGGCCACAGATGTGCAGGACACACTAACATGTGTGGTTGGTATTGGCACTAAAACAATATGCATAATTTTCCAACCAAAATATTAAGCAGCAGCAAATCTCTCCTGTACTTCCCACCCACAACCAGAACAATGAGCCAGGAATGCGTAAAGGTGACAGAAAATGGTTGAACAAGGTTTTGATCCTTGTTCTGTGATGTGACAATATAAACAATAAAATGTTGGCTGGATGTGTAACTCCTCAGAAGCTTCATAAAAACCTCTTCGAAAGATATTTTAGGGTGGGGGTTTGAAACACATGGTTTTGAACCTATTTGGCATCTTTTAACTGGCAACCTCACAATGAAATGCAAGCACTTGACACTGATTTGCTGCTTCAGAACACAGACAGATCATCTTTTTACAGCTAATCGTCTTTGAAGGGGAGGGAATGGAATCAGAGTGGGGGGGAAGTGAGATACATTTGACGTCACAAAAACTACCGTTTTTGAAATTGACCCATTTTCTAGTGGACATTTATAAAAGAGGAATTTCTATGAAAAGGAGACATTCAGAATTTCTAGCACTTTTCACATGTTCTTGAATGTGGGCAGGTCTTCAACAAAGACCACGTAGAAATGCTTTTAGTGCCTCTCACACATCATACTAGAATAAAACTACTCTAAAACTGGTGTTTAACTCATGATTAATTTTGCCTGTGGTAGCATCCTAAGCAGTGTCCCAATCCAAAGAACTGAATTTCAGAAATGCAACAAAGTTTAATGAGGATCCAAGTATATTTTCATCAAATAGATAAGGATAAATCCCACAAACTGCTTAGAGCTACAACAGACTGGCTTTCCTGGCTCTTTGTTCCTTTGAAAAGTGTGTTGGGGTGCTGTAAAGGAGACATGATGCACCTATATTTCAAATGATTTTGCCTTGAACCTTAGACTTTTGTTGACCCAGAGGTCATTCATCAATACAATACACAGAAGCTTGCTTGCAAAAAAAAAAAAAAAATGCTGGTAATACAAGTATTCCTTAACCTACACTAAATTTTCAGATGATGTGGTTCATCCTTACACACAACACACTGGAGTAGGTATATTTTTCAACTCTTACAAGAACCAAGACCAAGAAGATACACTAAGACAACTGGAAGAATTTCTATTTTTCCATTACAATGTTTTTTATGATAAAACACAGTCTGCATGTGGAGAATATCCTCCAAATATTTTAATGTTAATGTGTATCTGACCATGATCACAGTTTTATTGGTTTTCAAGTACTTACAATGTGTGGAGCATTGTCACAAAGAACTTTTTATTATTGGATAGTTCCAGGGAAAATGACTGTGACTTCAGTTAATAGACTACACAGTCTACAAGAGTCAGTTATGTACCAGTTATAAGAGGTGAAGCTACATGAACACACACACACATGCACACAAATGTATTTGCTGTTATTACTGTACACAATTCCCCCTGTTACATGTTTCACTGATAAAAGAAAATTTAATTCATATAAAATGTGGATTTAGGCTGCATGAGGAAGGAAGGTACAGCAGGGAGATGGAGATGGGAATGGAAGGTGTAGCTGACAGTTTGACAAGTCACTTTCAGGTTCTTGCCACCTCTGAACAATAATAGCAGAAGGGCCTTTCAACATGTAAAGGGAGCTTTATCAGCACGCTGCAGATGCAGGCAGCAGGTTAACATGAGAATGAGGCGTTAGCAGAGACTGATAGCAGGCTGGGGAATATCCAACACACACTCCATCTTCATCCTCATCATCCCCATCATCACCACAGGCACACAAACACGCACATGCACACGCACGCACACACACAAACACACAATTATTCTATAAGTATATCAAAATACATATACTGTACATTCACCTCTCCTTTGTTGAAAACAGTGATGCACTTGCTTGGTTATACAATTATCCAGTCAGCCAATCATGTAGCAGCAATGCAATTACTGCAGATAATTGTAGAATTACGCATTTAAGCATTAGGAGCATTGGTTACTGTTCACATCTAACATCAAAATGAAGAGAAAATGAAATGTGATCTCAGTGTCTTTGACATTTGCTTACAAGCACAAACACAGTCATCTTGCAACGACAGAAAAAATAGATTGACTGCTGTAGATTAGATAATTTGACCTCCACAACAGCAGGTGGCACTATGAGTTAATTTATACATATGTGACGGGTCAGCATAGCAGAGCATATTGATGGATGGTGGTTCATTTAGCTTTTCTCTGACTGTGAGACAGTCACTCACAGTCAGAGAAAAGCTAAATAGACTACCATCCATGCTTGTATAATTTATAAAATTGAGCTGTTTTGAGACAAAGGGGAGGGTTGGTAGATTCCAGTAATTTCAGCACCAGCAATAGCAATATCAGGAAGTAGGTACACTCTTAGAAAATAAACTGAAGAAATACCGCTGGCTGAAAGAGGAGCTAGAATGGATGTGCAGAGCAAAGGAAACAGTGGTGCTGGTGGTTATCAAAGGACTGGGGGCTGTAACCCTCAAACTGTGAGAGTGGCTCCAGCAAATCCCTGATACGACATCTGAAATATGTGATTCTTTGACTACAACGCGGCTACACTACTGCAGGAGATGATATTTAGGATTGTACAAGACCCAGTAAGACTCTCTCAGTCAGACTCAGACAGCAGTGTCCTTCAACATTTCAGTCTCACTCTGCATCCAGGAAAATATACCACTCATTGTTGTCTAAGTGCCTATTACCTCTGCATAATGTACTCACTACAAGTTAGCATGGATAGTGTATAGCAATATATAATGTGTGCCTTAGTGTTAACCTGCGTGTGTGTGTGTGTATACAGTCACTGGCAGACACAAACATTTATCATCTCTGTTTGTTTTGCCCATAAATCTCTGACATGTCAGTGCATAGTGTGTGTGGTGTGTGGTGTGTATGTGTGTGTGTGTCTATGGTGTGCCTGTGTTTTGATAAATTAAATAATGTATATGGTGCATCTATATTGATGAAACCCTTATACAGACATTCCTTCAAAAACGTATTCGCTTTTAATATCAACGTGTAATATTAATGGTCACATAATCTTGGAATGACACACTCAGTAGAGTGTTTTACAGTGTACGGTTTTAACCACAGGGTGGCATTGTTTCCTTTGTAGAGCATTCAGTCTGAGCTGGACTCCTCCTTAAACAATCTGGTGAAAAATGTTAAAAAATCCTCTGAATAAGGTTGGTGATGCATTTATACACTGATTTGATTCATTTCATGAAGACTAATTTTAATTAGACTTATGGGTGTGTGTATGTGTGTGTGTTCACGCGTGTGTGCGTGTGTGTGTGTGTGTGTGTTGTGCTGATGAGCCTCAAGTAGATATTTTTGCCAGACACTCACATGAGGACATTCACTCTGCTGAAATGTGAAGACACTAAATAACTCAGAGACATCGTATGATTGCTTAATCACAAAGTAACAAGAAACTAAAACACTTGGCATTGAATAACATTAGGTGTAAGAAAGGTAGGTAATTATAAGCGGATGAAGGATAAAGCAACATGGACGTCTTACTATGTTTTCCAGTTCTCTCTGGTGAATTCTTGGATGTTCCTAGTCCAGATGAGGTATATAGCCCAATGATCAGGGTGTGTTCCCCAGTGTGTCCTGGGTCTACAACATGGCCTCCTACCAGTTGGAAAGAGTCAGAAAACCCCCTAATAGAATGTCCACAAAGCATTCTGAAAGATTTTGGTATTTTCCTCAGAGCCGGTGGAGACCAACGCTAAATGTGCCAACAATAAAATGGGTAGACCGTAACGTCATGCACGTTTCCCATTAGCTTAGTTCATGTCAATCTCCCTCTCCTGCAGAGCCAAATGGTACGCACGGTGTGGGCACCCCTCCATGTGCACACACCACCCCAAACAGCAGCACCCCAGCATGACTGCCTGATTGGCTTATGCCAAAAGTACCACATATAAATACTATAAAGAGTATATAGTATAGAGTATATAGTGTGACCTATAACTGTGATGAATTTTTTTAGATATTAATTTTCTAGTTTCTAGTATTAAGTCTTACAGTGCCAGTAATATTAAGCCAAATTTCACCACAAACATGAACTGTGAACAGACGTTCTGTGTCTATTTCTAGGAAAGCTTTGAAGGCACTGATACGATAGACTGATAACAAACAGCCAGTATCTCTATGTCTCAAGGTCAGTTAGTTACATAAATCTTTCAAAGAGGGACAAAGGTATTAGGACATGGAAAATATGTGCCACATGAGGATGTTTAGGTTTAAATATGGCCTGTGTAGTAGCCCTTACATTTTATCATATTATAGTGGTGGAGTAGAAACAGCAGAGAATTATAGGTTGAACGATGAATGAATCACTGAGTCACTTGATTCAACTATAGATGATTACATTCAGAGATCTACAGATCATTTCATTTTAGATTAGATCAGAGTCATCATTTGTCAGTAATTAATAAAGTCCACAAGGTTGTTACCTCATTGGGTATAGAAATATGCTAAAATATCTGAGATTCCCCAGATTAAAAAATCTGTTTTATGTTTAAACTGTTTTCAATGCAGTGGCAGATCTATCGAAGTGAGTAATAGCAGTCAATAGTACAAATGCCATGAAAATATATAATTACAGTAACAAAGTACTGTTACTACTGGAGAAAACTGAACAGAGAGAGAACAGACACTGTGTTAGGTTATCATCCATGTTCTGTCTATGAACCCTTCCTTTGTGTTTTTTTGTTGGCCACAGTATACAGGCACAGCCAGGGGCTTCTATGTGAGTGGTTGATGGAGGTGTAATGACAAAGACAATTATAGCAATTATGTGTTATTGTAGGCCATTATGTATTTTGTAGGTTCTGAGATGTAGGCTTTCTCTGTAATTGCTGGCTTATGAAAGGCATAACAATCATGGGCCAGCACACCACAGGAGCTACCAAGGGCGACCAGTGCCTGGTGCCATGGTAACAAAACATTTATCCATAATGCCGCTCTGCGGATGGCGAGGACAAGAGCATTGGCAGCAGGCAAATTAGCCCTAATGGCAAGGAATGGAGGACGAGATGGTGCTGGACAGCAGGCAGGACGAGAGCTGGTGGGTGATGTGGAAGTGTGGGTTGGTTTGCCTGTGATTAGGAGGTGTGTAGACTGTACGTGAGTGTATAAGGTACAAGGTATGACAATCTTTCAGACATTGCGTCTGGGACCACTGTGCATAAATCAACACCTATGTATTTGATGCTGTGGAGAGGGACAGGCTGTGGGTTGTCAGGTTTGGAATTTTAAGGAAAGACATCTCTAACAAGAACAATGAAACTAAACAGAGACCAAATGATTTGAATGAGCAGATCATGCACTAACAGATTTTTTTTACTCCACTTATAAACCTATTGACCTATAAACTGACTGACATAGTTAAACTTGACTTGACTTGACAAAATTTGTTTCCCATGTCTATGGTATCAATGTCCAATATTCATCAATATCATAAAATTTGAGGAAAAGCTAAAGTCTTTTGCCTTTAGACACAAACTATGTCCTTCTGATTAATCAAATTTTTACATGCTGGTTGATTATTTCTGATTTCAATTTTACATCAATCATTTATTCAGGCATGTGCTTTTTTTATTTCAAGTTACTGTCATAATTATTTTATAAAAACATTTCCCTGACATTTACTGCAGTGATGCACTGATGTCATTCGCGATAATAAAACTGATTTATGATGAAATGTCCGGTTTCCAGGACATATCTTTGTGTACTGTGTGATCCATATTTCAGATGCATGAAGAATAATGTCAGTTTATTGGAATTTTTTGCACTCTCATCATTAGCATCTGCCTCAAATATCATCAAATCTATACTGGTCGGGCCCAAACACAAACAATTTACACTATTCCACTATTGTACATACAACACACACTATCTCTACCATGTTATATCATTAAGTGATAGTAGCAAAAATGCGATTATCTGAAAATGATGAATGTGCATGTGACATGTGCTGTTGCACTGTTTTCATTACCCTGGGCTGCTTGATCCTCAGATTACTGAGTTCATAAATCACTGCTGAAACATTGTAACACAAGTGTTGTTTTTCTACACAGTTTGTAAGTGGAATTGTGTTGGATGTTATATAGAACCCTAATCTGTGTGTGTGTGTGTGTGTGCACTAGTCCACATGCAAATGAGTTAGTGCCTCTTATGTATTATGTGACACCACCACTGTGGGGATTCAAACCCAAAGTCCATCCTTGGGTGTGCATGTTTGTGTGTGTGTGTGTGTGTAGGTGTGAGAGGTAGGTGGTACAGGGAGTCACAAACCTGCCCAGCATGGCATTGAGCAGGAAGTAGGCCAGAGGGGGATTAAACGGCTACTGCACCCCCATCTCCCTTCCCCTCCCCTCGCCCCATATGATGCTCTGTACTCTGTACGTGTGTGTGTGTCACTGCTGAACAATGCCAGAGAAAACCAGGCCCCTGCAGCAACCAGCTCTAGTCAAGTGCCAAGATATGACATCATCAGCTTGAAACAGCAATATATTTTGTGTGTGTGTGTGTGTGTGTGTGCAGGACAACTCTCACACCTGTAAAAAAAAAAAAAAAAAAAAACATTCATATATTACCATTCTGCTGTGGAGGAGCCATAGTATTTGGGTCTAAACCAAAATAAAAGCGACAAAATTCTTCCACTGAATCTTGATTTGGAAAGTTGATAAGTTGATTGTATTAAGTTTGCTCTGTGCAGGTAAAATGATGAATGGGAGGAGATTGTAGCTTTACTGTCACTGAAAAAGATGTAAGTAATGAAAGCAGTTTGATAATAGTTAAAATGAAAGTGCTGATAACAGCTGATACACCTTTGAAATGTTCTAGAACACTTAAGACAATTCCTAAGTTAAAATGACAAATCACTGTATATAACTTCTGACAATAATGAAGTACGTGAAAGTGCCCGACACGTAAAAAACAAATCAGGTACTTTACCTCTTTGAGACAGCCCATGAAGTTGTTGCTGACTGGGGATCCAGGCAGGTCAGCAGTGCTGGGACTTCCTCCCACATAAAAGAAGTCATCAGAGCCCAACATTGTGTAGTCCTCCTGGGTGTAACCCGTGGTGGTCAGAATCCCATCCACTGATATTGTCACCTGACGATAAGGAGTGACCAGTGAGATTAGAAATCAAATGTTTTCTCTGGTATTTTCTAGATAGAGGAAGGCCTACAGCATTTAATAACACACTGAGCTCAAAATACAGCCAGGAAATGATCTGATAACGACTTGACAGCAGATCTAAAACCTACATTGAAACATAAGTAACATGCAAAAAAAAGTCATGAACCAACAGTAAGGAGGGAGCAGTTAGAGCTACCACATTAAATCAAATGCAGGACATACAGAATGACAGACCCACACTGCAGGAACTTACTGCTGACAAAATCTTTGATCTGTGACATGTTATTGAGGATTCCAACCTATTTTGATTTAATAGCCACTGGAATGTTTTTGCAGTATTTTGCAATCTGCACATACCAACAAATGGGAGTTCACCTCCCTGAAAGCCAGCTGTGTTTACCATAACCAACAGCTGGAACCCAGAAACAGATCCACATGTTCAGAACGTAACTGAAAGTCTTACTGCTTCTCTGACGTTTCTGTGTGTATAAAGTACAGAAGTCGTATCATACAACTCCAGGTGTTCGCAGATAGTGATGAAAAGCTCCTCCTACATTTCTGATTCTCACTGACATCAGCAGAAGCTCATCCTAGCAAAATTTCACTTAAGAAAATCTAAAGAAGCAGTAGGACTGCCAGAACAATTGTGGGTGAAAATTAGAATGTACTGTAAGAAGGATGTCAATGTTAGATCATGTGTATGTATATTGTATAGAACACATTCTTCAGGTATAATTGTGCATTCTGTCTCTGTTTTATTTTTATGGTTGCACTACATTTCTTGCAGCTTCCACCCAGGAAAGTAAAACACCCAGAAACAAAGTCATGAATGACCAAAATGGAGGAAGTGATGAACCAGGTGAAAGCTGGGAAAATAATTTCCGCAATGGTATTTCAATGTGCAGAAATCTAAAAAAAAAAAAAAAAAAAAAAAGGTAAGAAGAGCACAGCAAACCAAGTATGATAATAAAAATGATATCTACCATACAATGGAGTTTGTTTACCATAGGGTATCCAATGGTTGTTTGCTTGGCAGAAATGTGGAGTAAGTGAGTCAACAGTTGGTTTGTTAAAACATCAAAGCAAATCAAATGAAAACCAAAAAGTGAGGGAGTTTTTACACATTGGTATAAAAAGATCAATTTCCCTCCTCAAGTCACTACTGTTAAGATGAGGTGCATGAGGGCAGAGGATAGCAGAAGTTTACAAATAAGATTAAAAAGGCTGAAAAAGAAATGATGGCAAACTTGGCCTTGTTTCCCAAAACATCTGTCTTGAACAGAGGTTCTTAAAATTATTTTAAAATGATGAGGGTGAGCCAATCAATCATAGTATAGTTAATTGATTTGTACTGAATGAAATAAACCAAAGAAAATGAGGACAATGTCTTAAATCTACTGTGTTTTCTCTGCCAATGCTCCAAAGCTGCTCATCTTTATATTTTCTGAGCTGTACAGTACATAACTGCAGCATGACACTCAATCAGTATATAAAGATGCACAAGACTATTGGTACATTTTATGGATTTACTAAACTAAATTCACCAAATCCTTTGTGAAATACTTGTTCCCTCTCTCTTCCTCTTGTTGGTGGACACTGATCACCTGACAATACACATCAAATCATTTCGTGATTTGTGCAAAACACGTTTTCTGTCCAAGTCTTGATACATATTTAAACCTATATTTTGGTGTACTGTACTGCTGATTGCAGGTCAATCCTGGGTAATCAGCAGACATCTTGGGTGACTACTCACTCACCCAATCACCTTTATAGATTCATTGTGAGGAGGAGGTGAGGAGGTAGAAAGAAGGGTAATAGAGTAAGAAAACTACCAAGTCTAAAATCATGACTTTCCACCAATGCACCAATGGAGAATGAGCTATCACAAACACTGAAGAAAAAAAAAAACATATAATGACAGGGTGACAGTCCAGTTTTAGACTCTGTTATTGTGTTTATATTACTCAACACAGTGTGTAATCATTTTTGACACAAGATAGTCTGGTAAGCAATATAAGTAGCTTGCATTCTAAACAACAAATTGTCAAGATTGGATGTTTAGCAGGCTGTTGGAGTGACAGCATGGTATGCAACAGATAACACGCCGCAACTCAGTGGGTACACACAGTCATTAACACTATTCGTTAAGTAAGTTTTAAATAGATTCAAATTTTAAGAAAGCTTTTTAACTTCTAACAAATGATTTTTTTACCCCACATAATACACCCCACATCTGAGTTTTACCTGTCGAAGGTTACGGGTCACTTTGACATCATGCCACGAGTTGTCATTGAACTTCCCATTGACTGGTTCCACAATGGCCTCAAAGGCTCCAGAGCCGAGGTTAATAACAAGAGAGACAGCTCCGTCCTTCAGCGCCAGGTTGACATAATCAGCTGATTTGCCGGTGTGAAGGATAAGGCCGTTCCGCTGCCATGTCTTGAAGGAGAGCGTAATCTCATCACTGCTGCTCTGGATTGGATTCTGGGAGAGATCGTAGCAGAAGTACTCTGAGCCACGGAAAGTGGCTACATTCTCTTCCCTTGCTGCAATGGGAAGACAGAAGAAAGATGTTATGAACAGTATACTTTCGGTTACCAGATAGTTAATTTTACAAATCACAAAAAAAGTCAAAAAGTCTTTGAGGAAAGGTCCAAATCAAATGACAAAACCTCATGCGACAATTTCATGTCAGCTGAAATGTTTCAGGTCTCTGAAAGCTTGATTAGCAACATCACAATTAAATATGTGTTTTTACTTTTCAACTTTATTGAGGCCATGCCCACGGATCGCTGCAAATGTGATAATTTTTATTTATGAATAATTGAATTTTACTGGGTAAAAAGTTCCCACTTCAGTGTAAACTTTTTACTTTAGGTCAGTGGGGATATATCTCTATAAAGATCTAGTAGATCTTCATCCTACTCAAAATGTAGGTAAAGATGATTATAAATGAAGTGATAATAATCACAGAGTTAATATTTATTTTATTACAAATAAACAGTTATCTTGTACGTAAAATAAGAGCCATCAAAAATATTCCGAATGACAGAAGAGTGCAGACAAAAGGAGAAGTGCAAGGAGACTGCAGATAGCTATCATCTAACACCAAAGGCCTAATCTTGCCAGTGAAATTGCCATTTCCTGTCAAATAGATGGCTTGTGACACAGTGTCTATGTCTGTGATCACGGAGAGAGGCAAAGACAGGAGGAGAGCAACACAGAGGATGTTGTGTGCTGACTGACTGTGTTTTTAACATTGCTGGAGGATGGAGATACATGGGAGAAAAAAAAGAGGTACTAAAAGAATGTGTAGGAAATGGCACAAGGGATAACAAAGAATAATGGTCCAGTCAGGAGTCGTTATCTGTGAGATCATCTTCAATTAACTCACAGTCGTTTAACCAGATATACCAGCGTGAGGGCCCAGCCACAAAACAGCACAATCTACCAGCCAACAAGACACTATGGGCTCTATTTAAACACTTGCAAAATCTGAAGTATGTATTGCATTTGTATGTAATGCATTTAAGATGTATCCCAAATGAAAATCCAGACACATGATTCCAAAAGGTTTGTATGTTTCCAAGTACGCAGCATTACCAATGCTTGATAATGATTAAAGTTCTAGTATGATTTACTCATGTAAGTGCAGTTCATGAAATGTCAAAACCTAGACATTTGGGTGAATTTTGGACATTTTGTGAAGCAGTTATTTTGTGACTTACTGGCGTTAACAATGAGAACAAATAATGTTTCAGAAAAATCATTGGCAGGCCTGAATTATTATCCTAGCCAGGCCCTGAAGATGGAGCGAGTGTGTCAATACCAGAACTATTGTCAATACAGGATCAAACTGTTTTTGGATATAATTATGAAGATATATTCAAAAGCCTTGAGCTGCAGAGTTTCCAAGGCATTAGCTGACTGACAAACAAGAGTTGGTGTTGCTAAGGAGATGTGCTGTCAACTTCAGTGGTGAACAATCAGCACTGGAAAATGACATATTGCATTTATTTATTTATTTATTTTCATCAAATCCATGTTGGACTAGCTTTCAACCATTAGCCAGTCCAGACATAAAAAGGAAGAATTTTTGCAGGAGGATTTGACAATTAATGACATTTGGTCAAATCAAATATTTAGTATTAAAGGGGTCATAGAATGCAAAAACGCATTTAGCTTGTTGTTGAATATAGACAGCTTGGTGTGTTGAAAGGACCATACCAAAACCTCAACTCCATCTCCAACCTCATCCTCATACAAATTTGTGAACTAGAAATGGCTGTGGTAAAACAGGCCAACCTCAGCAAAGCTACGATATGTCATAATAGGAGCACTAGTCCACTTAGATACACCCCCTTAAATTTGCATAATCCAACCCCTTTCCAGTTTCAGTAGTACACTATAGAACGGGTGAATGCTAACAACTGTGTTGGACAACAGGGAGAAAGATGAGATGATATTATTATATTATCATTATTTACTATTATCATTATCATTCTATTAGTATCATTCCATTCGCAGTGTGTCTTGGGTGTGTACAGTAAATACAGTCATCTAATAAATCAATATCTCCAGCTTCAATATCTCCAGCTTCTTTTGGCCAATTTACATGATCAATATCTTATTTCAATTGTCTGAACTAACAGAGTGCCTCCAATGTCAGCACATTTACACAACTTCAACCAATCACCAAATATAAGAGGGGATATGCAAGTGAACAGGAGTAAGGCCTTCTCCCCGCTCCCCATTACAGCCTGTTACCAGGCAGGAAAAGCCGATTTATTCTAGCATTATTATAGCATTCTGGGGAATGTAGTTGTTTAGGAAATGCAGAATTATCGCTGCTGATTCAGTCAGTTAATCGGAATAATGTCAAATCTGTGATTTGCAGGTAGTATATTTACTGAAATTCAAAAATTGTTGTGTTGTATCTCTTAAGGCACGCTATGACTGGTTATCACTTCTTGTTTTATTTTGGCTGACACTTTTATTATGTTTGTTGTTGCTTGATTTCCTGAACTTGCCCTGTTAAGTATCACATGTGTCGTGTTACGTCCACTCTTCATGTGTATTTAATCCCTATGTTTTCCTTCTCTCCGCCAGTTCACCTGCTTCTCTTCCTGATTGTATTTCCTGGTGTTACTCGTATCTGGTATCCTGTTGCTTGACACTATTAAAGACTGTTGTGTATCATTGGCTTGTGGTTGTGCCTACATTTAAGCTTACCATTCTTATTTGTTCTGTACTACTTCTCTACATCACTAGTAGGAAAAATAAGACTCTACAGTCTGAAAAGAGTTTGTTTTGTTTGTTTTTCTCTGAAAGATAATGACAGAAAAAAGCTTCCTGAGGGGGGAGGTGGTATTCTTACTAGTTTTGACCATCCTGGAAGCCCAAATGAACCCAAGCCAACCCTTAGCACTACTTTTTAAAAATGGCTGGCTGTAATTTCAGTAGCCCTTTCATATTAGCTAAATAGTACATTATTGATATTTTGACATTCTATAAAGAATTCACAAAGGAGAACAACAACAACACAAAAAGTTTTTGAATTTCCTCTCAAGTGCCTTTTGGGTTGGCAAAGTCAAACTGCATCTCATCTACAACATTCCCCCCCTGGTGAGAGATCATCCCTGCCTCCTCCATCTACAGCCCACTGCGGGAGAAACAGCTTTATCTGTGGTCAAGAAGAAACATGCCATGAGGACATTTACCTGCAGGGCTTAAAAAAAGAACACTGGCCTGGCTCAGATAGTAGACACTCATGCAAGTACCAAAGAAAAGGTTTTATATTATTTCATGCTCTATAAACACCAAGCTCTAAACATACAATACGTGATACCTCAGTTTTATATAAATGCTGATATACTGAAAAAAAAAAAACTCATCACAAGATTATCCTCAGAACAGAACAGAAGTAGTGATAGCCATTTTGCTGAAATATAAAATGGTAATGAATTGAAAGTTAATGGAACTTTTTTTATGACTGAAATGAGGATGACGTGGGGAAATTGTTATCAGCCCATAATAATTTTAATGGTATCCGTAAGCCGTTCCATTCACAGCTTTCCTTTGATGGACGAGCTTGGATGAGTCCTGTGAGGGTTCATCTATAAAAATGTCAGAGGGAGAAGTGGCAGCAGGAAAACTTATGGCCACACTAAATTCCCCTTAAATTTGGAAGGTAAAGCAAAAGTGCATAGTCTGGGTAGCAAAGACCTGAATTTGCCTTTTTTTTTTTTTTTTTTGCAACTTCTTTCAGCATGTGTTATAACTTACAACATGAAGTTTGTTTTACACTTATAATATTCTGGTTTGATTCACTTTCAGTAACATTTCCACTCATTTAACATTCACAACATTTAACTTTTGTTTTTAATGTGTTTGAGATAGAATTAAGTTGCAAAATTAAGTGCAAATGTCAGCTACAGTAGGAAATAATGGTGACTAATATTGAGTGAAACTTACCTGCACCCATAAACAATTGTATCATAAATCACTGCCGTGAATTACAGGGGAGAGATTAGAGATTTAAGCCTCATAGATGATGGAGTGTGGAGAAATATAAAAATGAATGCACAACTGAAACAATCCAATCTGCTCCCTGGAGATCAGCTTGATTCATTGTACACTGTATTATCTACAATAAATCTTGTCATATTGAGCCTATAAGAGTATTTTAGTGTTTTATATGTAACTGTGAATCATGTTTTGAAGAGGCTGAACCCACTGGTCCTGTTAAGGATTTCTCTCCCTCATAGAACTGTCAAGCAGCCAGAAGGGTCTGCTTCAATCCATAGTGCCCACCAAAGCAAATTAAGCAAGACCATTGTAAATCTACATACTTTTGTTTTACCTGAGTACAGGTAACATGTAGCCATGAAGGAGACAAGAAGGACAGGATCACTGGCAAGACAGTGTAGCTGTGCTACGAGTGTGGTAGATGAATTTTGTGTATTGTGTGATGAGGCATGCCTTGTGTGTTGTAATGAGTCATGTTTGTTGAATCAGCCAAAAAACTGAGCTCCAGGTACATTTTGTAGCCAAAAACAGAAGTAACTACACCAGACAACAAACAATAATTTAAAATGTGAGGCAGAAGTGATCCAAGAGAAAACATAGAATGGGTAGTAGAGGAACCAGAGCAAAATAGAGCAAAGCACATACAAGGTATGTATTTGCGTGAGCCAATAAGTAACATGGGTGTCTTGTGGTATAAAGGGAAAAAATGAGATTGATTGAGATAATTGAATTTGATAAACCTTGGGTAGCCATTTGACTGGCAACATCTCTAAGAAGGTGTATAATAGCAAAAGGAAGTTTCTGTGCTGTTTGTCCTCAATTATATGAATAAAACATAAGTTGGAAAATGCATCAGCAGAAAGCATTGTGGTGGAACAGTATTTTTGTCTATTTTTACTGTGTCCTGCTGTGGATGGCAGTCAGTCAGATGGGTGGTTTTAAGTTAATGGCTGATAGACCCAAGAGATCATAACACACTTTTTGCTAGAACAAACTTACATTAACTCAGAAGACTGAATCTTATCAGAAGATGCAGCTAATTAATCTAAAGCCACACAACCGTTTTAAAAGGGTGAATTTGAGACAAGTTCAGTCAGATTGCCCTAATGTTTTGTGGGTGCCATTCCTACAATGGTTGTGGGCAACTGAAAAATAATGTAGCATTAATTGATTTGTTGTGAACCAGAGGGAACAGTGACATTTGCACTCAATCTAGTATTTGGGGCACCAGAAGGTTTTACTATTGAAGGAAAACAGATAGGTTGCTATTTAAAACTCAACTGATTTGTCAGCACACAAAGAATATTATTTGAATGTTCTTTAAACCGGACTCAGGGAGAAATATAAAGTAGAAACAACAGAAATACAAGTAATTATGCTGAACTAGAACTAGAACTTAGTTTGAAACACTAAGATCAGATCCATATTAGAGCATATCAGGGCTAAATTGTAGCATGGAGTACTAAGATTAAGAAAGTCTGCATAAGTAAAGGACTGATTCCTCTACGAGACTGACCAAAAAGACACAAGGATTATCTTGAAGACAAACTGTAAATTGTATAAAAAATTGGAACAAAAAAAAAGAATGGTTGGTGGTCAATAACCTTTTATATTGCCTTTTGAAATGAGGTGGAAGAACAAACATCAAACATTACAAAACCAACAAAGAGTGGTGTGTAAGACAAAAGGAAAATGATAGCCTGTCAATAAAAAAATGGAATTCAAGTGAGCAAAAAAAAAAAAAACACCATACCCAAATCACAAAAAAATGATTCAGAGCAGGACAATGTTATGTGTGGTTAAACAACAAGTGTTAGATGAAACTATTAAATGGCAAATTTATGATGTTCACCTCCAGTGGTGACGTTAGTACCAGAAGCTCAACTGGTATAGCAGTCTATACCTGTGACACCTGCTACACCCATAGTACCTTCTCCACTCATACTACCCACCCATGTACATTTAAATTAAGTCAATCAATCATTCACATCAGTTGGTCTCAGTAATAGAGGCTAACTAATGCAAAATAGAATGCAACATGTCAAAGAAAACAGTGGATAAGCCCATGTTACAGACTGGCCCCCTCACAGAATCACCAAAAACAACCACAACATTACAAACAAGAGTTGTAGGAACCACCGGGTTTTAACAAACCAAATGACAACATAATGAGGATGTCACCAAACTGAACAAAGGACAATGTGTCCAATTAACTCCTAGAGTGGAGTGGCCATGTCATGTTTGCCCAGAGGAGCCAGAGGGAGAGTGTCTGTTCCACATCTCTTCAACATTCACAAGATCAACCCACAAAACCTGCAATCAGTGATCATTGAGAGAGTCTATTATTATTGCAGACACAAGTGCATCATATTCAGTTATTGATAAAGAAGACTCTTCTCTCCTAACACAAACCAAGTCATCACTAAAAAAAGTGATACCACTTACAGAAACAATACTAAAACTATTTGGAGTATAGTACTGGAGTTTTCTCATAAAGTTTACGAAGGAAAACACAAGAAGACTGGAGCAACATATCCTATCCAATGTATCCTGGGAAACAAACTGAAATGTTTCCTTCACTAAATAACAGGACAGAATATTCACATAGCTACATTAATATACAAACTGAATGATAGCAGAGTGGTCAGCCCAAGGTCTTGTCTATCTACCAGGAAATAGGACTTGTTTGTTTGTTTGTAGCAGTAACAGACACTAGGTGTGACCTGAAGAAAACCACAGTAATTGGATATGTATGTAAGTAGGGAGCTATTTGGACAAATATAGGACAGCCTTTGTTAGAGAAAATTAACTACCACAGTGGGAGTTCAGAGGCTTAACTCCCAAGGATGGTGGAGCATGTAGTAACATAATAATGAATGAATTGTATTTTATCTATTCATATTTCAGTAAGGTATTAAATGTATTTTTATTTTATATATTTATTATTATATTCTAATTTATGAAGTCAGTGTATTGTTTCTTAGAAAGATTTGGTTTTTTTAGAGTCTTTATTTAGTCTTTATTAGAGTTCTTTATTATTATTATTATAGTAGAATTTATTTATGTATTTATTTGCTGGAGGGTTAGGGTTGGGGTTCTAGTTATTTGCCAGAGGGCCTATTTAACTAGAATTGAGCAATTTGACTCCCAAGACTGACAACATGAAAGAATTTTTGACTGATCTCCCTGTCCTGACTTTCCTTTCTTGCTAGTAACCAATGTGTTTGAAACAGTTCTGATTCAAGTCTTTCAGCTTGACATCTTTAAATGATTATGAAGCATATGGGTATGATAAATGACTAAAAAGCACTAATAAATAAATAATATGGGTTGTTTTGTATGAATAATGAATCATTAATGTTACAACAGGCCTCAGCAGCACCAGGGTAATGTTGTATTTTAAAATGATTCTGCAATAAGCAATTTGCTCATCCATACGTGAGTGACATGATTATTTATGACATGTATTTTCTTAGATTTCTTCATGGTAGTCCATGACAAATCAGTGTGTGTAGTGGCCATTTTATATCACTTCTGTAACTGATTCAATGATAGTCTGATGGAAACCAGTTTTAGAAAATAGAATGAAGCGTTTTATATCTTAGATTTAGATGTTTGTGTTTGTGTGTTTAAGGAAAAGTCAAGCAATGGAGGGATGACAGCAGCATTTTAGGTAGAATTATCTCTGCTGATGGTAGACAGGTAACTAATGTGAAGGCTCTTTTAAATGCCTCACCATTGAAAACAACAGGAAAAGTTGTTTTAAAAGAGATACTAATAATAGAGAGACTAATAATATAGTACTCATGAAAGGAGGAAAAATAATAATAAGATGTTAAGATAAGATGATGAAACTGATAATAAAATACACAAAATAAAATTTAAAAAAAATCTAATATACTGATGCACAAACCTTTCACTGTTTTTCCTTCAAATAGTAACTAACATCAAAGCAATAATCAAATCAATTAACCCTCTCACTATGAACACTGCTATCATTTCAGTGCAGCTCCAGATAAGGATCCCATCCCAGCCGTCGCTCTCCACTATTAATTAATACTGATTTCAAAATCATTACCAAAGCACCAGCAATCAGGCCTTAGACTCTGATTTCATCAACAATCTATCATGACCAAATCCATTCCATCAAAAGAAGACATTAATCAAATAGCATGCTCAGATTAATCAGTGTTATTATTCACATATCTCTAAATAAGGAGCCAACCATCATGGTCTTTAAATGTAGATAAGACGCCTGATGAAGTCAAAATCTCTATTAAGCACAATATACAATATATTTGGGTTTTTGCAGAATCATTCCCTGGCAGTTAGGCACAATCTTGATTAATCAACATCAATTAATAAAAAACGTATTTACTTTGGGTAGACCAACAAGGCAATACACACACACACACACACACACACACACACACATACACACATACATATATATATATATATATATATATATATATATATATGTGTGTGTGTGTGTGTGTGTGTGTGTGTGTGTGTGTGTGTGTGTGAGTGTGTGTGTGAGTGAGTGAGTGTGAAACACCATGAACCTTGAACCTAGAACCTTCTTGCTGTGGTAACACTACACCACATTGCTGCATCTACCTCTGGGGTTCAAACACATGCATTATCCACTTGTAATACCGTAGACAACCCTCTTCACAACATTGTGTATGCTTTCTGACGCCACTTCTGACTTGATATTACACATGAACAGTTGTGGCCATTGCCTGAACTACTGTCACAAATGAACTCTTAACAGACACCTGAAAACACTCCTGTGATCCTGGAGATGAAGTGGATTGTCCACTAGTTGGGTGGTGGATTCATTCTCAGCTCCTCCCCTATAATGATGTTTCACTTTCAAGTTGCTTTTATACACGTGACTAAATATATTTAGTTATAATATTCTGTTGATATTTAAAAAGAAACTAAGCCTCTTGAAGGAATTAGACCAACTAATTCAAGTTTGGACCCCAACTATAAATTTGTTATATTTCTCTTATATTTCTAATACCAAACTTTAATTTGTTTACTTATTTGCCTTACAACCAAGAAAAACTGCACTAACTGTGTGCTTTGATATTATGGAATAATATTAGAATTTAAAATTGGAAAGATTGAAAGAACAAATTCATGTCCACCTACTCTCTGAGTATTAATCAAAGTTGCAGAGCATATGCCTAAGGAACAGCTTAATGGACAAACTAATCAACAAGGTTTGCACGCTACTGTTCACCTTATAAATGGCCCAAAATGCTCCTCTACAATTTAGCTAATGTCTATTTGATTCTTTGGTCCTTGGACCAAGAGGGAATGGCTAGAATCAATCTGATGGCCTTGAGGGCATGGGCACATCATGGATGCAGTGGTCATGGGTCAGTGTCTGTGCGTATACTCACTATAAAGAAACACATTGATCCGTATGTTGTGTGCACCATTCAGGGCACATGAGCCATGTCTATCAGAGCAACTTAAGATGGCCGACTTCCAGTGTTGGTGTGGACACGGACACCACAGCGTGTCTCCTGCCTCGTGCTCTGTTTCTCCTACTGTTGTTGCGTAGGAAGTTGGGCTTCATCTTTGTCAGCTGCTCATGGCAGCTGTGTTTGCGATTAATATTAAAAGTTTTGAGTGTTTCCCTCCTGCCTGTCAGAACAGACACCTGTGTTCTACTCTGCTTTTTGTTGGACTATTACAGTGTGTAAACGTCATCTCCACTTCCTCCCAGCAGTAGGCATCATTGTTCACAGCCTTTTCTCTCTTTGTGAAAATGTGTTATCCTTTTAGGATGTGGAACTCACTGGAACCAAATGCTCTGGGGTAGCCATCGACAAAAAATACTTCACTGCTGCTCAACAACCTGTACCTACAGGATTTGTTTTAACTGGCTGAAAGTGAAAGAGACACGGTAAGATTTGGCATTGGCCTCTCCTTACCCCCAACCAAAGCATTAAAGTTATACTCTGTCCTGTTTATCAAGCAGGAGAAGCATTCTCCCATCTTCGACACAGTAAACCCCGAGTTGGCTCACTGGGAATGCTATGTTGAACTCTGACATATTTAGGAAAATTAAGATACAAAACATTGCAATGACGGCAAATACACAAGAGGCACAATCAAACACAAAACCAAACACACGTGCACAGTCCATATACTCGATAGAGGCGTGATCTGGCACCAGTTCAGGTGAGAGCATTTAAAAACTCCTGGGTGGACCATCTGTTGGCCTTACTCAAATGAGAAAAGGAAGAGATTGAAATATTATTTATTTATTTACTTTATTATTTACTTATTTATATTCATCAGACAACTATCAATACTATATCTCTCACCAAAAACAAAAACGGGTTCGTTTGCAGAAAGAAAAGTGGTTGAACTCTTAGTTAAAAAAAAAAAAAAGCAGCAGCACTATGTGTTTATCCAGCAGAGCTGTTTGCCAACACCGTCAGGGATCAGGCAAAGCTTCAGTACTAGACATGGACATTTGCTTTGTTTATTTGTTGTTTTTATATTCATTGTTAAATGTCTAAGGTGTGGATTGATACGCTTTGAAGCTTTGCCTTGACCACTAACCATGATTTCAAAGTTTGGTCTTTAAAAGCAGTGAGGCAGCAGATATACTCAGTGGGAATGTTTAAAGTTGATCTATTTGTCAGAGAACGCTTCAAGACATAAAACACAATGTCACTGATCACATTACTATGGCTGCAGACATTACTGGTAAATTAGCTCAGAATCTCCTCCACAACCATTGTCTGTGTCCAGAAACGTAACAAATAAAAGAAGCATCACAAACATATAATTTTCTTTCACTACACTTGGTTTTACTGTCCTTACATGAAAAGAAGAGTAGCAGGTCATTCCACTGTGCAGTGGAAGTGGCTCCGTGGCTGCCAAGCATCTGTTATATAGAAGATATTTCATAGCCAGCTAATTTAAATTTTCAAGATTTTTTTTTTCCATCTTCTGACATTAGCAGTATCCGACATTTGTCTGACGGTAATGTCCCTGGCCAAAAATGGTCTCCATCAGATGCCAAAACCCACAGACTGGGGCGGACTGCCAGAGGCTCCAGTCAAACCGTCTCTTACAAACCAGGAAATATTGATCATATTATTTATACAAAAAGAACACATGCACTTAGGGAAGAGAGTCCAGCTGTTAGTCGTACATTGGATTCAGGAGGAACAATACGGCTTTCGCCGCAGTCATGGAGCACTGGATCAGCTCTATACCCTTATGAGGGTGCTAGAGGGGGCATGGGAGTTCACCCAACCAGTCCACATGTGTTTTATGGATCTGGAAAATATTTATGACCGTGTCCCTTGGGTTGTCTTCGAGGGGGTACTCTGGGAGTATGGGGTAGGTGGCCCTTTATTGTCCTATTGTTCTTGGTTGGTCCAGATGCCAGCAGTAAGTCTAACTTGTTCCTGGTGAGGGTGGACTCTGTCCACTGCTCTTTGTCAGTGAATCTGTTCATAGTTTTTATGGACAGAATTTCTAGGTGCAGACAAGGGGCGGAGGGGGTCAGCTTTGGTGGACTCATAATCCTATCTCCGCTTTTTGTGGGTGACATGGTTCTGTTGGCATCAGCACCTCCAAGACCAAGGCTATGGTTCTCGACTGGAAAAGGGTGGAATGATGGGAAATCAAGGCAGAAGATGGACAAACAGATTGGTGCAGCACCTGCAGTGATGCTTTTTTTGGCCCTCATAGTGTTGTGTCAGTTTTTTTACATACACACTTTGATGTCTTATGTTTTGGTGCTGGGTAAAACTGTACTGTTTACTAAGACTGATCAGTGTACTTGTCACTGCATGTGCTCAGGCAGATACAGGGGTGTAAAAGTTGCAACATCTTTATTGGTGCACTGTAATACAGAAACAAAGAGATATAAGTTCCTCTATGCTCCAGCAGTATGTCCTGCTGCTAAATGTTCAGGTTTTAACCCTAAAACTATTTTACAACAAAAATGGATAATGTTTTTCCTCTACAATTTATGCTTCAAACACAAAATATGTAAACGCAATTATTTTTTCAGCCATCAGATGCTCTTGTGCTGAAGTTCCAGTTCCACTGAGCATGAAACAGATGTAACCGTTGCAGAAGAGGTGTAGGTTGTGGGCATTAAAGACTGTCAAGATGCAACTATGAACGTTGCATCTTGTTGTCCTCTTGTGCTCTTGTGTTACTGGCAAATTTAATAAAATACAAGAATACTGTAGATCTCCCGTGGTGATGCCATTGTGCTAAAAACATTCAGTTGGTGGTGGCTGTTTGTCAAGAGCTTCAGCTATCAGGATTTGTGAACTGTGTTCACAAATCCAACCTGGATCTGTGTCTTTTCCTCAGGGTGGACTGAATATTATAGTGACTCCCTGACTGAAATCATCAGAACACACTGGCCAGTTAACTGAGACATCAGTTAATCAAACTTGAATTTGTACTTGATAATCGATGAGCCTAAACTAATCTCTTACTTCCTTTGTTTAGATATTAGAGTTCACATCTATCAGCAACAACACATTTTCTGTGCTGACACATTTTCGGAATTTAATATTTAACTGCAGAATATTTGCCTCTGATTCACTGATAGGAAAGGAACTTGTGACAGAACTAAAGAGGAAATGGCCAAATAGTAATATGGAGAGAAATCCAAGAGAAGAGCTACACAAGGTCAAACCGTCATAAAATTTAGTAAATTAAACTGTAGCTTCACTCAACAAAAACAGATTTAGATTAAATGTGTTGCTTTCTGTAGATAAATGCAATAATGTAACCAGTATTCACACACACACAAATACAGAGACAGAGAGAGACAGAGAGAGAGAGAGAAAAGTTATTATCCACCCCAGTGAGTGCATTATGATCTCACACCTACTAAATGATAGCCTCTGGTGTTGAGATGGCAACAATGAAAAGAAGCAAGAGATGAAGATGATTACTGCAGGCGCCACATTAAGCCTGTGATGTCAACATAGACATTGATGCCTCATGTGCATATGCATGAACTTGCACACACACACGCACATTTTTTTCCACTATCCCAAGGGAGGCAACTCATTATCCATTATATCATCATTAGGAAGACCCTTGTTCTTCCACCTTTACTTGTTTACACTGAATCAAACAAAGCTGCTCTAATGCTGCCATCATGTGTGGTTTAAATAGCATGCTGACATTCTAGCATCATAGGGGCGACATATACAGAAGTGTCCATTTCAGTTAATGTCTGTCCCCTCTCCAATTTTACACAGACGTTGATGTGACTTCCTCTGCTGTCAGCATCAAGGTAGACCAATGATGCCCCACCACCACCACCTACTCCACCTTTGTAGTGTTCATACAGAAGAGCAATGCAAAATAAAGGTACAGGTTAATGACATGATGTATTTCATACTCACTTATCTTAAGTTTAACCATCACAGCTAAATGATCCACCCTCTAACCTCAATAACAATCTAACACATCATTGTTTCCACTATAAAATGAGAAGATAATAAAAAAGTATGAAAAGAAGCGCTCATACACACATACACATATGTGTGTAGGTGTGTGTGTTTGTATGTGAGCTTCTTTTCATATTTTTACACACACACACACGATATTATAGATT
The DNA here is from genome assembly GCA_016801845.1 of Polydactylus sextarius. Taxonomy (NCBI): domain Eukaryota; kingdom Metazoa; phylum Chordata; class Actinopteri; family Polynemidae; genus Polydactylus; species Polydactylus sextarius. Next base: position 1,851,964 of record CM028919.1, read on the forward strand.
AAACGGAATAAAGTCTGCAAACAAAAATAGATCCAGTTTTTGTTTTCTTCTTATATAAAAAGATATTCCAAAGGAAACAAGCCATCCTGTTCTGGCAGAGAACCATTACCTCCAACAGGGAGGTGCTGACTCTCATCCCACCTGCGTCTGTTCATATGTCTGACGTCAACAATGAGATTTATTGTTTTCTTGCAAAATTGTGTTTTTAGCATACAAATCTTTTTTATACATCTTGGGGGACAATGATAAAAGATGTTCAAATGAGCACAAGACCATAAGATGGTCATAAAATTATTTAAGAAGGTAAAGACAAATGACCTAGCATGTGTTGCGTAATGTGGAATATTTTTACATAGATCTCAGTAAGCCTCTTAAAATAAAATTAAAAAAAAAAAAATCATTAAAATGTTGTGTTTTGTGAGTTGTAAAGAATACTGATATATCTAGAAACTGGTAGCAGGGATTAACTCTTCTAGCAGGTTACTCTCAAACGTCTGTCATACTGTATATGGTTTAGTATGATTGCTTATACTAAGGACCAGCCATTGTCATTGTTAACATCTGTACTCCAAGGTAATAGAACATCCAATTCACAGCATCTGGATAGAAAATAGATGCTGGAAATGAAAACAGAACTAAAAAACTAAAATTGATAGTGAGAAATGCTCAGCCCTCCCTGCACTGATAGGACTGTAAGGAGGAAGGCTGGTTGATGGAGGTTGGCTGAAGGAGACAGAAGCACAAGAGAAGGCTGCAGGGAGGGAGTACGTAAAGATGGTGGCGGCGGTGGTGGTGGTAATGGGGACTGAGAAGGATAACCATCAGTAATTTCAGCAGGCTGGCAGATATCCATTTGTTCAGTGGCTTGACCAATGGTGCGTTGGGATGTCTGGGCCAAATGGCAGTGTGGAACTGAAACAAAGAATACCAGGAAGGGGGATGGATCCACTGAGGCATTTCCTCTGAGGAAGAAAAGGAGAGAAAGCAGTGCTGCCATTTTGATGGCATCCAGAAGGCTGAGCATTCACACACATCTGTGATTGGTGTTCAGTGATACTGGGTGTAAGTGTTTCAGGGCTCTAAGAGGGGAGTGTCCTCAAAGATCTTCAGCAAAAATATCAACATGGGCATCATCATTTCATTTAGGAGAAACAATCTCAAATGGAAAACATACAATGACCTGCAAAAGGTCAACACAGTGCAAAACTAATTTATACAATAGAATAGACAATGGTCTCCTTGACTCACAAACAAAACAAACCCTTCCTCTCTATCAGGCTTTGATTCTGATTCTATTGTTGAATGATTTATACTTACAGTTCAAATTGTTAACGAGGTTAAGTAGTTTGGAGGTGACATGTTTTTGTCAGGATCAAAATCGTAAGGTCATAGAGAAGAAGCACACTTGATTAGTCTGAACCGGCAGTTTTAATTTTTCCAATCAAATGATTATTAAAGTGTAGGCACAAAATTAGCAAAAATAAAACGCTAACAGTAACTGATACCATGATTTGCGGAGTGTTTATTTATTTTGGAGAGGGGAGTGGATGTCTACAGCTGCATGTTTCTGCCTTGTCTCACAGCTCATCTAAACAGGAAACAGGCCTGATGATCACTCACATCATGAGCACCAATGCTCCATGCAAGCAGAGTCAAGTGCCACTGTTGTATTAATGCCATCACATATACAGTGTGAACTGTGTGTATGCATGTATTGATCAAAATGATATTACTGCATAGTTTAATTTATTATAATTATTGCTTATGACGACCTCTAACTTCTGGTTCACATGCAAAACACATTTTTATGTTTAAAATCTAATTAACTGAGTCTGAGCCTTTAGGCCTTGGCCTAAGTCAGTGTCTCCTCACGGGGTGTGTGTGTGTGTGTGTGTGTGTGTGTGTGTGTGTGTGTGTGAGTGTGAGTGCACATGCATATGCACGAGGCAGCCAAGTGTACATATTTGTGTGTAAATTCACATGTGCACGTCTTCCCACATATACAGAAGCAAAGGCCGACCCCATCCACTCTTACAGACACACACAGCCATAACCCTCTGAAGCATGAAAACAAGGTTGACTTAGTCCCAGGGGGCTTTTCATTTACTGCCCAACATAATGCCACATCCCCAATCCCCCATCCCAAACACACACACACACACAGACAGCCCTACACACCTCCTTATTGGCTATTATCTGGGCTGTCGGAGCCAGTGTTGATACCTAATGAAGGGGCCATGGTTGCCATTTCTCAGCTGACGGTCACCATGGTTACAGAACAGAGGAGGAGGAGGAAATTGGAAGGGGAGGTTCTCTGATGGAGGGAATAAGAGATGGGGACGCGAAGTGGTTGAATGCAAAACCAGATTTGATGTATTTGTTTTTATTGCTTGCTCAGGAAAACAGACAAACCATTTTTCTCGAACGACAATGTGTTAACAAAGACTGAGGAGATGACAGAACGGCTGCCAGAGCTGGTGCAGGGAACTATGTGACAAGTAATTGTGAAAGAGAAAAAAAATATTTTATTAGACCATTTAATTCAACCAGCTCCCTTGAGAACATAACAAATAGTTTTCTTTCAAGGAGCAGTCTGATTTATAACAACATGGTTCTTTTTGTAGTTTTAACCATTAATTTTGTCTGTAAAACAGCCAAGAACAATGAAAATCAGACCCTGATTGTGGTGAAACACGACAAAGATACGTAGTGGCTATGCATACAGTTATTAGCTACACCATACCAAAAGGGATGCCTCAAAATGAGCTGCTGATCTTGGTTAAATATTACCATTGCTTGTAATTTGCTTTTTCAGTATTTAACCAAAACCATAATCTTTCACTGTCCAAGCTAATGAAACAGAAACACCGATCCAGACATGATGTTTTTAATGTCTCGAAGAAATATGGTAGAATATTGTTTGTACGTGGCAGAGTTGGCCTTTTCATCTTGCTTAATTTTGAAATTGTGCAACACTACTGTGTCATCATCTCTGCTGTGACTAATGATCACTGACTGAGCGCAACAGGCCGCTATCGCTAGAAAGACAAGAGCTCCTCTTCTACTGACAGCCGGTGTTTTTTCCTGATTTGTAATCAGGTTCATCTGATGGATGGTTTGTCCTTTACCCCAAAGACATAATTGCATTTTGAGAGGGACAGACGACACAGAGGCCAGATTAATCACAATACTAAACTCATTTTTGAAGGACAGTTGTAAGGTGGTGGGCAACAATTCAACACTTTGTCTCTGAGCATCTCCGACAATGAGATGTGGCAGGGCTAATACTGCATGCACACAGTGACCTAACGAGAAGATGCTCAGGTCAGGGTGATGAGACAGCTGTCAGCCTCCACAGAAACCTGCCGACTCCTCTGAGCCGCAACAGGCGCGTGTGTGTGTATGTGTGTGTGTGTTAGCACGTGTTTGTGTGTGAATTTTACAGTTCTTGATTAATGTGACAGGGTGTCATTATTAAACTGCAATGTGTGACTGTGAGGAATATTTAGAAGTAACACATACAGTAAAATTGATACGAATATAAAAATGACACAAGACATCAAACGTGTTCCTGAAAATTCCTAAAACCTGCTATTGTGGATCATACTTCACCATCAAACAGGTCATCAGAGCAACACTTTCACACTAACAGGCTAATGAGGCTAATGTATTAATGTTGACTATATTATACAATGTCAAACTGTGCTCTTGTTCTCCAACTTAGTTAATGATTGTATCTGTTGAATTACATCCTTTCACACTCCAAAGTGACTCAGTCTTAATTAACATGACTTTATTTGGGAAGTTCAGAGCACCTTAACACAATTACTGCTGTAGTTATACAATCATTTTAAAACTCAATGAAATTACATTAGTTTGTTGAGATTTAACTCAACTTCCCCAAAGCAGAGAACAAACATTTAAATCAAAATGTGAGTTTGCTTCACTGCAAACATTTGTCATTTGTCACACACACAGACACGCACTCATACCCGTCAATATAAAGCTGACATGAGGGAGGGGGCTCAGTGGGTTGAGGAAAATATTAAGTGATTCTGAATTGCAGAATAAAGCACACACACACACACAATGGGCCTCTGCAGGCCTTCTTGAGGCTAAGTGGCGTTAACCTCTTTTTCTCATGGGGCCCAGACAAAAGCCCCCGAGGAGCGCTAATAATCACCTCACTATGTGCCCCCTCCCCCTCAGCCACAACACACCAGCTCCAGGCCTCATGTCTGGCCTCTACGTCGTCACGTCCCATGACATTTTATCAAAACAAACAAACAAAAAAAAATAATCTTTTGTGAAATTATCAGGATTTAATGAAATAACTGTCCTTAAGCTTTCCAAGCTACATACATACACTTGTGTACCTTCCTGTTTTGAAGGATGAAACATTTACAGGGACATGTTCTTTGTTCCTGCATCTGCATCTGGCTTCATGGAATCAGTTTATGGCGACTGTCTCCTGCTGATAGGTCCTATTACCTTCAGTGCTGAAAACCTATGAGTTAAAATGCACAGGTTTCCAGAACTAAAGACAACTGCCTGACAGCAACACGTCTGACCCTTCTATTTTAGTTTTTGGGTTATTGTGAGATCATGTCCCATCAGTGCCCCAATAATAATAATAATAATAATAATAGCAATATTACTAATAATAATAATAAATCCTGGCCCAGCATTCTGTTCTTCTTGTCAGTAAAATCTGACATTTTATCTAAAAGGGACCAAACTCTGTGATCATCATTTTAACTCTATAACCTAGGTTTGCAAATATTATGAATGTGGTAGTAATTGTAAAAGATGTTGATTAATATATATATATATATATATATATATATATATATATACACACACACACATTATTCATGATGTATTACTGCAGCTTAAATCAATCGTCAGCTTTACTTAATTGTTGTATTTAAAAGGCCACGCTATCCTGCATTAACGTTGATGAAAAGTGAAAAAAGTGGGAAGACAGAGATGAGGAAATAATGGGAAGGAGTGGGAGGGAAGAAGGGAGGGAGGGAGGGGGTGAAAGTGTAGGATCTGGAGGGAAAGAGATAACGGCTCTCTCTCTGTCTGAGTTGTCATGTGAGTGGCATGTCACAGTGAGCAACTGGCCAACAGAGATAAGGCCAGGGCTTGACGCAGTAATCTGCTCCACAAACACACATGCATATACTCAAATCCACAAAAACACACCGTATCAGTGATCACATTTACTCAGGCGTGGTGTTCATCAAAACCTGTACACTCAGTAAACCTGCACTGCCTAGCAATGCACAGCATCATGGGAGGAAATGAGCTCTCCACCTGTACATGGACATAACGTATACGTCTGACTAGAAGAGGCTGCACAGTAATGGTAAATTAATCTCACTTATAAAGTGGTTTTATACCTTTAGAAACAAAGCAATTTACATTTTCTGTTCACATTCACACTATGTTATACTGACATCTGTATGTGCATTTACAGATTTTTCTACATGTTTATAGATTTGTATACCTACTTACAGAATTATGTACTCATTTATATATTTATCTACATATGCAAAGATAAGTGAACACAATTACAGATTTATCTACACTTATATAGCATAAAACCTGGCAAATCTGAATACAGATTTCTTTTCTTTTCTCTTTTTCCCACATATATAGAGACCAGGATCAGGCAATAAACACTGAGGCTGAGTTCCTGTTTGGATGATAAATAACTGAAGGAAAGGACCATTACGGAGATCAGGATGGACTAAACTAGACTACAGTAAAGTAGAATTGATTAGATCTAAATAGAGTGTTGTGTGGCTCCTACTGGGGAGTAGTGACAGTAATGAAGTCAGACTACAATCAATGGGCTTCCTTAAAATGAGTGAGAACACCACCACTGTCCTACATATGGGAATGCCCTCCCAAACACACACATAAAGGCACAAGGAGCTTCATCAGGCCCATAATTGCATCAGCCGAAGAGAGGGGGTAGGAGAGAGGGGTATGGCACTGATTACAGATTGCCCTCTGCAATTGGCCTAATTTTGTTCTTTGGACCATGTGCTTCACTCAACCTTAGCAACCCAATCCCCACATCACACACACATATCCCTGTGTATACAGGGAGACAATAGAAGCACAGAGTCAACACAGACAACAAATACCACGAGCAGCCCGAGGCCTCCTTTAACACACACATGCGCGCACACACACACACACACACACACACATACAGTCATCCCTCACAGCATCATGGCACACAGATACTGTCTGGACAGTGTCGCCTCTGACTGAGTGTTCTCTGACTGTGGCCTTGACACCAGATGAAGCCACTGATACTGTCCACAGATGTCCACTGACGACAGGATAATGTGAGCACAGTGATGGTGACAGCTGACACTGTACATGTCTGTCATGATTCCAGCATCATGATTTGAAATCAAGAACACACATATTTTTTTAAGTGCATTTTAAGAAAATAGAATAGAAAATATTCAATTCAATTCAATAGTCAATATTTAATATCATTATTATAATAGAAGGAATTCAAAAGTAAAGAATAGAAAAGAATGAGAGCAAGAACAAAACAGAACCAAATATATTACAGTCATCTTTTGGTGATGATGTCACACATTAATCCAGATGCTAAACATCTGATTTACTAATTAAATCTGTAACTTTGTTTATAAAGAAAAGAAAAAAGATTAAAAGGATATTGATATTGATGTACTTATGTGAGAAACTCTTACATAAGTACATGAACATTCATAATATGTCAATACATATGGATGATTTTGATTATTAATGACATTTATTAAAGGCAAATTGAACGCAGGCAGTGTGCCCATGTGTCACTTTCTCTGTGAGCAATTCATTTGCATGTAAATATGATCAGAAAAAAACACCGAAAGCCATCCTCTTTCACTCACGTGTCTGCTGTGTTTGTCACAGGAAGTTGCTGTAAAATCAGGATGTTAGCAGAGCAGCAGCTTAGAACCAACACGTTAACACGATGCCACTTTTTCTTACTTGTTCCATTGTCTGACAACAGAAACAGCAACAGCATGTCAAGGAGGGCAACTTAACTGTGAAATCAGCTAAATTAAAGAAAGATATGTGAGCACACATAAATTGTTGATTCAGTGACATGTTTTTGTGTTATTATAATTTCTATAATTACTCAATACACTGGAGACTTTTATAACATATTAATCTAAATGCCTGGAAATGGTATTTTGTGCCTTTGAAACAGCAAAGTGTCTGAAAGATTTTTTAGATAGTCTTTTGTTTTCTGTTTTTTTTTTTTTTTTTTACTGCAAAGAATGAGCCAGTGTCAGTGCAGTGTACGGTACTCTGTACTCCCACATTCAGCCTGTGGACATGTTGTCTATATACACAATATGACATGTGTCAGAGCAAACACAAACACACACACACACACACACACACACACACACACACACACAGACACACACACTGGTCTTTGGAGTCCAGTGCGCTCAGTCAGAGATGGAGATGTGTGACAGTCAATGAAGATTCATGGCAGCGGTGAGTTACTTCCACACAGTTGCAGTGTCACTGCAGAGACCTAGGGAATAAAGCTGACATGTCTCTGTGCTGCTGCAGGGTCAACAGGGTGACTTCTCAAAGAGAATCCGACAAATGTTATTTTGAACACGGTGTGATTGTTGGTTCTGCCCTGAGCTCTGCATGTGGCTGTGTCCCACCTTTAGCCTCACTTTGTGTCAAGCCAGTGTGAAAACAGCCTGAAATAGCAGCATCCAGGTAGCGATGTTTTATTCTCCCAAACAGAGGGTGATGTAGGGGTCAGTGCAAGTTTAAAGACGAGGGTTCAAAAAGAAATCATGACACCCATACTAAAGGACACCTAAATATACCACAAATGAGATGCTTCTCAGCATATACCCGAAGGTGATGAAACCTGATTTAGTTAAAGCACAGAATGGGCCAGCAAACACTTTATAAGAACAACATTTGTTGATTCTCTTAGTTATACCTTTGCTCTTGTCACTATTTACTGGTAATTATCCTTTTGGAAGGATGTGATGCCCATGGTCTCAATTTAAAATAATTTTTCAGCATCCTGACGTCAGAATCCAGATGGAAGCAAACACCTTATTTTACAATTTAGTTTTACAGAAAAGATCATTACACATAATGTCATTCCAGATTCTAACTAAAATGATAATCATTTCTTTATCAGTGTTGTGGTTCAGTTTAACTTGGACCTGTTGGTAGATAACAAACCATCCTCTGTACCTGTAACAGTGTCTCTCTAAAAATCTCTCTATGAACTGATCAATGACAAACATATTATCTAACTGCAGATGATCAGGATTTTACAGCGATGTCATGCCCATGCTTTCATACACCACTATATTAAATTCCAGTAAATGTGACATGAAGAGTCATCACTTACCTTCCACTTTGACATTACTGCCACTACACTGATCACATAGAAAGGTGTTGAATGGAACAATCATTTCACTGTTAGATCCTCAGCAGCAGTGAGGTAAACATAAAATCACTTATCCTTAAAAAGTTTGTCCTGATTCATGCAAGAGCAGGTCAGTGAGTCTTACAAACAGCCCGGTTTTTATTAATTATGGTGGAACTTGAAAATTCAATCATGAGGTGCTAGAGTATTGGCTGAATGTTTTTGGTTTGACCGCCTGCACATTCTGCTACGATCAAATTTATTTCAAGTTTGGACATTTCTAAGATGAATAATATTATGAGGTTGAAACAAATCATCCCTAAAAAAGAGCAAATTCTAAATGTATGTTCATCACATGGCCACAAAACTCCCTACGAAAGTTTCTCTGTCTGTTGGATGTCTGCTAAAACACTGAGTGGGAGTTCAGAGTTAAAGGTTTATATCATGCAGTGTCCATCTTTGTTATTTATTTAAGAAAACAGTTACTCTAAAACTCTTAAACTGAACAAATGACTATGGCTGGGAAGAGCGGTAAAGTATTGATAATCAGTTTTACAGGATGTGTAAGAAGTTTTCTTAGAGACAGAGATACTGATCACATTATGATTCTACACTGACCTCTGACAACATTAGCTCTCACGGATTCTGAGGTATCAAAGCCAGATTCTGCCTGTGATGAGCGTTCTGGATGAGGTTAAATGGACTTTGCTTATCTGAGCCTATAAATGTTTAAAAGCTTAGTGGGGTCTGATACTGTATGTCATAAAAAAGCAATCACAATTGCAACAAATTTACACACTGCAGATGTTTTTCAGTCACGATACTCTTAAAGAAAAGGAAGTATTTTATAAGCTCAAGGACTCTGGCAGGGAATTACATAAGACGGGGTAACGTGCAAGATCAATCAGTGATCAGTGACCTCATACATATGTTCAACCAGCCTGATGTTGCGTGTTTATCTGCTTAGCCATTCTCTATCTGATAGCACTGATGTTTAATTTGCTGAGTCATGACTGGAGGTCACCTTTAACACTGAAACACTCCAGCTCCAGCTCTTCTCCAAATTCAAGATGATGTTTCAGTGTTTCTTTGGAGTTAGAGTTTGGAGTTAGAACCAGCTCTTATGCTAAGTTTACATAATAGAATAGAATAGAAGTGCAGATTTCTACCAGCCAAAGTATATTTTCTTTTTTTGATACTAGCAGAGAAAATCACCCCAAATCGACTTTCATTGTGTACTGGTAAAACCACAATTAATCACCGTTTGTGAAGTGTTTAAAGATGTGATCCAAGACACTTACCATTTACACTCTTGTAACTGATTGCAGCTACAAGCTACAGCCAATGTCAGCACATGATAAACATGGAGGAAAGCCTGAGGGAGGGCTTGTACAACATCTACAAATGTGACTACAAGGATAGTTCCTGCTTTGGTTAAAATTATGGCAGGAGCGCCAATGTCTTGTAGCTGTTTCTAAAACACAGCACTTGCATAATTTCTTGTGGACATTAATTTTGGGGAAAAACACATAACTTGCCATGGTATTGCATGGTATTCCTTGTCATTTCTTGTCTCTTTTATGTTGGGGATTCCCTCTGGTGACATATAAATAGCCGTCCTTGGTCCCTTTATCCACTGTTACCAAGGGGTTTCTGACGATGGGAACTGAGGGGTTTCTCTCTTTAATATTTGAAGGTCTTGGCCTTATTCTCTAACACTTACTTAAGGCTCTGGTGCTATATAAATAAAACTGAATTGAAATTAAATGTCACACTTTATAAAGAATGAATACTTTCAGTGGCAGCCAGTGGAGCTTCAAGCTTCATTATATCAAAATGGAGGATAACACAAAAGCATTTCTCTCTCTTCTCTCTCACCAGCCATAATTTTATGATTGCTGCAGTTATAGTTGAGAAAAATTGATCAGATGATCAATGGAAGTCAGCCACGTGGAACAATGTGAAAGCTGAAAAGATGGGGAAGGCACACTGTCATTATTAAGTATTCAGAAAGAAAATGTAGGCAAAGCTTATGTTGGTGCTTTGGCAGAGGCTGATTTCACTCTCTGCTGACCACACCCTCAGTGGAAATTAACTACAGCTGAAAAACATCAGCAAATGTTCCTTTTTCACTCCAGTGACAAGTGAAGACACTCCAAGAATTGATTCAGTCCTTCATTCCCTTACTGATACAATCATCATCCCCTGAATAACATATTCATGATGCTCCCTCCAGACATAGCAGCCATATTTGTTTTAAAAAATCTCTCTGTTATGAACTGTTATGAATGAATAAACTGAGACACATTTTGTACAGTACTCATCAAGCCAGGGAGTGTAATGTGATTCCACACTTGAGCCTCCTGACAGATACATAATGCAATGTGGACCAACTATTGAACAGTAATGAATCAATTTCTTGGATCTGTTACAGCCAGCATATACACAACAGACTATGCTGAGGGTGGGTTGATATGCTGGACAGAGGTGGTTTGGGTCAACACACACATCTTAGAATGTGCTTCAAGTAGAGTTAGCTGTGTAATGTTTGTAATGTTCACTTACTTAACAGCTGGTCTGTCTTTTTGGAGTGTCTGAAACATTTTATCAGTGTCTGATAAAATGTTTCTAATACAAAATATTTCAAACATTGTTATAGATTTAAAAACAGAGAGAACAGATCTTGATGGCATTCAGTGTAAATTCATACTCCATATATATATTGATACAAATGATCTATACAGGTGGCATTTAGCAATCCACAGGATGTCTAATTTAAAAATGTTTAAATGCAGTAAGCAGTCAGACAGAAAATAGTGGTTTCAACTGTTGCCCAGTGGGCTTTTGACTTAGTCAGTCATGAAAGTTAATTTCTTTTAAACGTGACTAGCTTGACTAGGATTTTGTCCTTGCTGACTGAAGGCCATTAAAAGCCCATTAAAAAACCATTTTATTCCAAGAAGTACAGTGGCTATACATAGACACGTGGTTAACCAGGCACAGGTTTGTGTGTGTTGGACATATAAACACAAAGCTGGGTTCATATGAACAGCAACACAGCCACAAACATTAGGCACAGGTTTCTGAGGGGATGTCTCTGGATCCCACAAGGTGATAGCATGAAGGAGTGTGAATCATTTCCTGATTACTTGTTTTCCCAGATTGGCAAGAAAGAAGTGGTGCTTGTTTTTTTTCACCTGTGGGGAACTCCTTGAAGGTGGTTGTGCTTCATTTAGTCGCGCTTATGTGGGTCCCACACAGCCCCCTTAAGGATTTATAATAATGTACTCCTAATTGTGTGTGATTTGGGATTAAGAGTGGTTGAGAAATGTGCTTGTAAGAGGACTGCAAGGCTCATCAGCACAAAAGCTGAACCAGAGTGTGGGAATCAGTGTAATGTCTGCAATGTAGCACCAACCGCACTGAGCAGATGCTTGGAAGCATGTATTTCATTTTGTACTCAAATAATTTATAATTAGCAAATTGAGGGAAGGAGTGTTAACCCTCCCAATGGACCAAAGAAACATAACTGCTCCTGGCCTCAGCCCCCTGTTCTCATGTCAAAGTGTCCTTGAATACTTGAAAATTGACCCAAATGATTCCAGGCCAGATGGTTTGACTGTTACTTGGTAGCTCACTGCCATGCATGTGTGAATTCAAAATACTGATGTGTTTATAGTGGACTTGTTTGTGATAACATGTACAAGTCATGTGCAAGTCATGTGCAACAGCATATAATGTTTTCTATATATTTTCTGTATAGAGGCAAAAATGAGGCTACTCTAAACACAAGACACTTCTTGCATTGACATAATAATTGTAATTGCGATTAGGAAAACCATTTAGAATGTCACCTCCAGAGATGAAGATGACAGCATATATTGATTGCACATGTTCTGCTGAGTCATTTCATCACTTCTGAGAGCATGAGGAAAAACAAAATGACAAATAAACAGTTGAAAGATGCCTGTAAACATTTGCTGATATTTTGTCAGATACTTAGATTTCCTTAACTTGTTACTAAAGGACATAATGCAGGGAACATCCTGTCACTTCCACCGAAGAGATAATTTCCTGTAATTGTCTTTTATAGTTTCATCTCAATAATTATTAGAGGCCAGGAGAACATTGTGTCGACTGGACAGTGACCAGGTCCTCTTGACATCTAAGAGGCCTTCAAACTTCAGTGCTTGTTTGTATGTTAAAATACACACCGTATTACTTTATCTGTAAATAAGAAAAATATAAGACTTGTTTTCCAGCTGTGTCTGTAACATTATGATGACGCTGTGATCTTGAGAATTCAGTTTCACAGCCAGTTGCCTGAGTTAGAATGCCACTTTATACAACAAGAAAAAAAATAAGAAGAAGAGGAAAAAAGAAAAGGATATCAGACAAACACTACAAAAGAAATTGGAGTAACGTGCCATCTATGTCAGTGTTTTTCAAAAGTTTGCTTCTGAAACAGTCTCATCTCCATTTCAATGTCCAATCAATGTCCTGTGTAGGCTTCTGTTTCAAGCTTGGTATGGATTGGTATGTATTAATTGTGTTAATTTTGCTTTATACAAAGCCCAAACCGACATTTAATCCATATTGCTGCATGTATAAAATGCTGGTTGTGGTCAGTGTTGCTAGTTAATTGTTGTTGCTACATTATTATGTATATCTTTTGATGTTTCCCTTTCGCCCGTGTGGTATAATACCAATCACTGAGTGAAAGTAAAAATGATGAGTATGTGATAAAAATAGAGTTTAAAGCATGAAATGACATACACGAAAGACATAACAGTGTATAGCACAATAGTAGTAAAATAGAGAACTAGATTGTGATAGAAAATGATGAGAGATTTTCACAAATTTAAAAATCATAAAACGATTAGATGACATTATTCTTAGCCAAGTGTACCTAATAAAGTGAAGCAACAAAGTGTATACTTAACAAAATTATATAAATATATATATAAAAAAGACTGAAATTAGTTTTTCATATTTGACTGTGAGGGCAAATGCTGTCACCATGTGAAATGGGATGAAGATCGCAAAGTAAAACACAATTAACAGGGTATAAAGGTAGACTGAGAGAGGGAGGGATGAAGGAGAGAAAGAGAGGGAGAGAGAGGGAGGAAGGGGGGTGGGGTTGCAGCCCAAAAAGGGAAAGATGAATGATGGAGTCTAAATGAAATGTCATTCCCAGTAATGGGAAAAGGCCTCTGCCAGAAAGCAGGTCACAAATTGCAAAAGATACACTTAAGCGGTGTTGCCTGGAGCACAGTGCGTTTGACAAAACTGTTAACATTAACTTTCCAAAAATCAAGATGGAGGGAGAGCAAAAGGGAGGAACGGACAGAAAATAAAAATACATTGCTTTTGTGTCGGTAGGGCTGTCTACGCAGCCTGAATCTAGCTGCTGTAACTGGTGATGATATCAGCACTGGGAAATAGCATTCAACACACACACACACACACAAATCAGAGAAACATCCATGCAATCAGAAACCTTTGTAAACAAATGCTTCTCTCTTTCACTCTCATGCATATCATATGTCATGTATTTGTTCATATGGCTCTGCAGCTCTGAGCCAAACTGAGTCTAGCAGATCAACGCTGTATCAAGGAGCTCTGTTTTGTTCTTCCCTTTAACGACTATTTCAATAGTTTGTTGACTGCAATAGTCGCGTCGGCCATGACAAAAACAAAACACAGCCTTTAAAACGGCCACATAGTTCAGACTTTCCCTTTGAAATACACACACTGCCGCTGGCAAAAATCAATAGGAGGAGGATAAAATGCACTTCCATTTAATTAAGATAACCAGCACAATCCCGTTCATAATCTCTCTTTCCTCCTCCGTTACTCTCTCCCTCCATCTTTCTCTCTGTGCCGCTACCCATGTCATTTCCCTCTGGGGGGTGAGAAATGTTGTCAGGAGGAATCTGGATTTAATCGTTTCATAGATCGACGCCATGTTTTTCTTCCCCTGGAGCGTGTTCTCACTCCCCCACCCCCATAACCTCCTCTTTGAAATGTCGTCTGGGGAGTGTTCTGTAGCCAAAATGTGTTTGCTGTGGGGGATTTGGACTATTGGGGTTGACATCTTCAGCTGAGCAGGTTACAATTCATTGCGCAGGTCTGTGTGACAATGCAGTGCTGCTTTGGCTTCTAAAATAACAGAACCATCAAAAAGAAAAGCATTCACTTGCTGATTTTTTAACCCACTCGTTATAAAAACATACATTTTAACACTGCTGACTCACTGTGATGTTGACTCAGTTTAATTGAAATTAGGCTAAAATATCCAGTTAATTAAGAGTAAATAATTGTTGGTTACATGCTTTTACTTTATATTACGATTGTGTTATTATAGTTTATACATAAAATATTTGTGTGATGATACCATTTTAAACATAATCTGTATCTGAGTCCTGAGTCATTTCAGTTAAAAAAAAATGAATTTTACTCATACTTGTTTTGTATGATATATTACTTTGATTGTTTTTTAAAGTGGTATTTTATATGTACAAATCTCCCAACTGAGCTGTGATGTATAAAGACATTTACTAAGACATTAATACCATTATGCACAGCATAGTTTGTCTTTTTTCATAATTTTACCTTGTAAAATGAAAAATATCCTCCCAGAGGCCACGAAAAACTATCAAAAACTCAAAAACATAGAAAAGAATAAAAGGTCTTGTCCACACTAATACAACGATTATCATGTCCACCTATGTTTTGGCCTCTCATCTAAATACAAAGACTATTATAAGTCACTGTTGAAACACCAGAAAAAACAGATTCCTCAAAAATGCTGGCTCCAAGTGGACTTGTTTCTTTATATAATGCATATAGTGCATGAATCTAAAACAACTAAAACTATACGTATATTATATCTATCTAAAAACAAATTCTCAACCACCTGCATATGTTGCATCCAACGTTATAATATTCACATTCATCACAGTTTCTAGATCAGGCCTTTGTTTTCAGATATCAGCCTGGCATGTGTGCGAGTTGTTTTGTATTTTTATGTGTATGGAGATGAATATAAAACATGTCAGGTTGTAGCTTCAGGGCTGGAGTTCTCTACTAATCACACAGTGGACACCAAATTGCAGTATGAGAGGGTTTACAGTAAGTGATGCATTTGAGGTGCAGGATGAATGTGCGTGTGTGAGTGTGAAATGTTTTGAGAGGTTTTGAAGACTAGAACAGTGATTTTTACTCTACTGTCCGTCTTTAAACAAAGGAGGAAAATATTGGTTTAGACGAATATGAATATATGTATTAGTGTGGACAAGGCCTGAATGGTAAGAGAGTTTTGGGTCCATGAAGTCAGGATATTGTACCACAGGGACATTCTGTTAAAACGTGATCATATGGGTGGAGCCAAATTCTGTTGGGGCCGGTTTCAAGTTCAGTGGTTGCAGAAATTTATAATAGTGATTCTCCAGCTTTAAGATTCATGTCTATTTATTTATCAATATATATATTTAGATTAGAAATATATATTAGATATCATGATAGATATCATAGATATTGCGTTCCCTCTTTCCCTCTCTCTCAATTTCTTTTCTATCTGATATGAAAACAACCCATGTCCAACAAATAACTCTTAAAGCAAGTTCCTCTAACGACAGATAATTCAAATTTAGACTTTAATTTTTACTTTCTGACACGTCAAAGGACTATTTGAGGGTTAAGTCCTGGTTTTAAGGTCTTTATGATTAGAATAATTGACTGTCTACAAAGACGGAAGTGTCCCCACTTCATGCCACTATACATAAAGCCTGAATATTAAAGTCTATAATAATATAATATTATATGTATGTAAGGATTGGGGCAGTTTTCTCAGGAAAACTAAGGTTTTCCTGAGAAATATTATTGATGTATGCTGTGATGTACAAGTTAAAACTGCAGTTGAGTTAATTAACTTACTTTATGTACAATATTTGGATGAAATGTTCATTGAATCATGAAAATATGACACTAACGCCATTGGAACAAATGTAATTAAATGTTAAATGTTATTTAAATGTGTATAATGTTCACACTCTCAGCACGGTTCATTTCTTGCCAGTTTGCTGGCACGTGTCCACAATTGTCAAAATACCTCAACCTGAATCTAAACCTCAACATGCAAAAACTTTGGAACCTGCTCAAGAAAATGTGTCATCAGTCACATGTTGGCTGAGTTCACGCTGGAGTACCATGTCATTCTGAACCAGGATTTTACAATTCACAAACAGCCATGTTATCAGTTCCATCATTCTCATCCTCATGGCTTTATTATGTGTGTATGTATCAGTGTATGCAAGTGAGAGAAGAAGCTGAAGGGTAAGGGGATGATGGGAGGTGATAATCATCTCTTGATTATCACTGTCTACTCAAGGTTAGCAAGACTACACACCTCTGTAAAGTAATCAAACATGATTAGCTGATTAGCATACTACTTCCATAATGTCTCCACAACTCATTACCCATTGAGTGAGTTCATGGTGACTCTCCAGGAAACACTGATTCTTCCCTACACACTAACTAACAGTGTTAACAGTCTGGTTATGAACTAAATGACTTTTCACTATCATATACATTACACTCAAGTTAAAAAGAAAAAAAAGTGGACAATAACACAGCAGAATATTTAGTTTTTGACTCAAAAATTATAGCCCCGTGACTCCAGTGAGCATTTCTGCCACTTTAATAGTGACGAGACAAAGTGGGTAATGAGACAGGCAAGAGGAAGGACGTGGGGATCGCAATGTTTATTAAGGAGAGATGGAGCAACCCGGAGCACATCAGTGTTACTGAGCAGCGCTGCTCACAGCACATTGAGCCGTTTGCTGTTAGCGTTTGGTCGTACTACATCCAGAGGAGTTCTCGCAAGTCATTGTGATAACTCGCTGTCGGCCGATGCTACAGCTACCTGTGAACTCTGTCGTGTCCCAGCTGAAAACATCGACCCACAAACCTTCTTCCTTATCTCTGGACACTGTTTTTTCTTTTTTATATAAACTATTATACTCTGTTAACTTTTTTTTTTTTTTTATTTCCTATCTATTTTTTGTCATTTGTTTATGCTGTCAAACAGATAAATTTCCCCTTGCAGAACAAATGAAAAAAATTCTATTCTATTCTATGATACATGACAGTGGCCAGTTTTCAACCTAGATTGAACATGTGAGAATCCTCAGTGAGATTTTCAAGCACATCTCTCTTGTACAGTTTCCTACACTCAGTCTGACCAAATGTGTGTTTGGGAAGGCTGTTGTTACCTGTTTAGGTAAACAAAGAAGACAGGTCAGGTTTGCTTGGTTACTGCAGTAAGTGCAGGCAGCCTTAGATTTACAAGCTCCTCAACTGGATCATGAACTCTGTTGTTTTGTGATGGCTGGATATAACAGTGTGTTCTCCAAGAATTTTTCCAATGTAGTCGTTCCATTCACTAATTCATAAAGTCATCTGTTCAATGGTCAGAAATGTTAAAATGTTAAAACTCTGTCAAAACTCTCCTCTGCAACACCTCTCACTGTGCTCACTGTTCCAAGTAAGTGGATGGAGTGGAGCTCCTGTAGGAGGAGAAGCATGGCACTTATTGGCCTTTTTTTTTTTTTTTTTTTCTTTTTACTTTACCAAAAAAGCCCCAAAACACCAGCACCATTGAAAGTGATGCTTCGTGTTACTACTGGCACTGCAACATGTTACCAAGGTACACGTTGTAGCACTGAGAGGCAGAGTGACCACAGTCCTCTTCTGTTTCTGACTCTAATGCAGAATAGTAATGAATGCCTACTAGTCCTTGATGCCACAGGTTGGGCACAAGGGAAACCAATCCGTATTTAACTGAATGGTTGGAAACCTTAGCCTGCCCCCGACAACGACTTTGGCTCCACAGCATTTGCAATAAATAGTTGCTTGGTCCACGTCTGACCTTTTAAAACCAAAGTATCTCCAGACAACAGACTCTAAAGTTCTTGTGTGTCGTCATGTTCAAATTCATCATCTGCTTCAGCTTCAGTTTGGGAGCTTTCTCTGTCTATTTTCACCTCAACACCTCCACTAACACAGTTGGTCTTTCCCACTGCGCCAAAATTCTAAACATTGTTTAGGATATTTTAACATATTGTTAAATTATATTAGAAAAATAAATATTGCAACAGCAATAAAAACTGGCTTTTAGTATGAACCAGCATATACCATCCACAAACTAGGTACAAGTAGAGGTACAAAATACTACAATATATATCACAATAATCGAAATAATATCTGAATAAAAAACTCCTATGATGTTATTACTATTATCTCAGCTGGGCATTATGAACTGTGGGTGCAGAATGTTTCCTTGGTTTTCATAAAATGTAAGACATGACAGGGTAGGGTGAGTTGATATCAGGATGAATTTTAACATTTCAAAACCTTTTTGTTTCCCATGACAGCCTCATCCTATTTTATGTACAATGCAAACTGCATAGCCTCTAGACACAACCATCCACCTACACCCCACCGTCACTGATGCTGAACTGTCCCCGCCCTCCATGTCTGGCTCTCTTACCAGCAGTCAGTCAAGCGCAAAAAACACAACTGTCCATGCAATCCTACGTGCAACCCCCACCCCACTCCTCTACTCTGGGTCTTACCAGTGACCACCCACTCCCAATATGTCTGTCCTTATGTCCTTCTCCATCCAAACACCACCAGGATATCATTGATCTAGTCATGAACAGGTTCGGTGGATTTTCTGCTTCACAGGTCAGCGTAGGAGAATTTCACGGAATTAATTAAAGCAATAATACCACTGATTAAACTGAGTAAATGAAAATGATTTTAGTGGAAGATCTCTTCTTAAGAATATGTCCAGTACCGGTATGATTAATAGAAACAAAAATGCTTCTGAATCCTTCTCAAAATCATTAGGAGCCTCTCTGTCTGGTAGCTGAGCCAGATTCATACTCTTTTTGTCCAAATATTGGATTAAAACAATGAGAGAGAACAGAGAATAGAGCTAATAAAAATGGACAAGATGGGAAACTGAAAACATGAACGTCAAGGAGACAACAGAGACAGCAGTTTGAGTGAGTTTTAGTCGAGAATATTATATTGAAAAAGAGGGAAAAATGTGAAAGAAATCTAAAAACATGAACATGAGAGGAGGGGCACTGTGTTTCCGCTATGACAGTATGAGTCTTCAATGGCTGAGACACAGTTTTCTGCTTTCACCGTCTCTCTCTATCTGCCTCTCCGCCGCCACTGTGCTGACATGCAAATAGAGCCAGAATGGAGCCTCTTGTCTGCCTAACAGGAGGCGACAGGGAGCCTGATGCCTAATAATGTCTACCATCTCGCTCAGGGATTAGACACAGCAAAAACTACGAGAGACAGGTGGTGAGGGGAGAGGAAACTCCAGGAGCTTATACCAGCTTTGTTCTGTGAATGGAGGAAGCGTTCACAGGTGAACACAGCAGACTGCAGCCAGTCACAGCTTCTGAAGGAAACACCCACAGACACGTTTCTGTGTTGAAGCTGCTCACACTTTGTACCACCAGAACCTGTCAATGTCATATATCCATACTAAATGAATAAGTTCATCAGCAGTATGGCAACTTTTTCTTTGGAGATATGAAAGAGCTTTGTTTTTTAGTTGCCACGGTCAATTTATGTGTATTTATTGACTGATTAATAAAATGGATAATTTTTGGCATATAAAATAAAATTTACAGCCCAGAAAATCTAGCAAAACGTGAAGGTGCCTGAAGGTAAATACATTGTAAGTGGACCTTATAGTGTAAAGTGCTTTGATCATAATTGTTTTTATGATATATGATGATTATGATTTTATGACAAATAAACTTGACTCAATTTGACCTTAATCATCATTTCATGACTTCTGATCGTGTAAAACTAAGTTCCGGCTCCAAAAAGGTTTTGAGTTCTATGTAAACTCATTTCTTGTACAGCATAAATAAGTCACATCACAACAAAAAGATTTATGTATGAATATGGTTTTTAGCTGTTGGATTATAGAGTTGGAGACGACGCTTGTTAGTTCTTTTGCAAGCAGAAACCCTTCGCTGTCACTGTGTCCCAACAGCCTGTTGTTAAAATGAATGACTCTACTGAAGAGCATGGAAAGGCTTGTTCTTAAGAAAACTGATCCACAGTGACTGTTGCTCACTTCGCTCACAGCATCCCTGCACATCACTGTACAGTCTTCTAACAAATTACAAAATGCACACACAGTAAGAAAACACAAAGCAATGCACTCCTTCCTTCCCTTTCAAATAAGGTTAACTTAATTACTTGCTTAATCCACTGGTGGTGAGAAACATTACAGAAGAGACACTGAACACAGACAAGTAAACACATCAGAGCATCAAACAGGTTTCACTGCAGTGCGCTCGAAGACTCACAGAGCAAGCGGCGTTTTTCATAGAGACGGAAACTGAAAGATTTTGAAAAAGCTGTACCTTTGCTTTTAGCTAGAAGAGCAGGAGGAGGCGGAGACAGAGGAGAGGTTCCACAGAGAGCCCAGGCAGGGAGGAAGAAGAGGAAACATGAGTTTCAGACATATCAATGTATATATAAATACATGTCATGAGAATAAATTCATGTACGGCAGCAACTATAATGCAACTGTACATCACAAAACACTTCAAACGTGAAATCACATCAGTCACAAAACCACTGCCCTACAAGTAATTTTTAAGACACATATTTCTGTTTTTGAAAGAACATTTTGAGATAAGGGATTACAAGACAGATTTTTTTAAAACTTTTGAATTAGTTTATAAATATCAACTTTTTGAACAATTACAGATACAATTTCAGCACTTGAGAAAATGTACCTTGATACTCTCCATATTACATTCACATATGTTGATGTGCTCACTTGACAAATTGATATTAAATGATGCATTTGGGGTTTTTTTTTCTTCTTTTTTTTTTTTCACAGCTATTGCATTAGTGACTCAGAACCATATTGTAGTACCTGACTGATACAGTCTAGTACAGGCTGCTCATAAATACGTTATAATGATATGACATGACATTTATTCAAGTGTAGTTACTCTTATTACCTTGTAATGATATTAATTAATTAATGATACTGTAAGTGCACTCTACTCTCTACATTCTCTGTCTAACAGTTAGAACTCCATTTTGTTTTTAATTCAACTAAATAACTTAGGAGTCAACTGAGGGTCATTTAAAAACACTGCTCAGAAAATAGCTACTGCATTTTGACTTTGTAGGGCAGTACAACAGAATAAAATCACACATTACAGTATATATATACATATAGAACATGCACTTTCAAATACATGTATATTTCTCAACAACAACAAACATGCAGCTACACTAAAATCACAAACAAAACAGACATGATTTAGAAGAGGTAAAGAAAGAGAGGCATACCTTGTTCTGCCATCATATGTGCAAGGCCTTGAGAGGGTAAGAGGGAGATAAAGGAGAGGGAAGAAGAGAAAGAACGAAAGCGAACACTTAGTTTCAATACTCTAACGTATTGCGATGACACATGTTTTCGCACGAGGGAAAACATGACATCAGAACACACTGACAGGTCATACAAAGCTTCCTGTGGTTAAACAGGAGGCTTCTCATAAGAAATAACAGCATGATAGTAAATGTAGTACCATGCTGAAACACATTGAAACTGTTCAGTAACACACCTCACCTTCACTGAGCTGCATTACACACCCAGGGAGCAACATTTGGAGTTGTGTTTCTGATGACCTGATGAATATAGGTGCAATATTCATTCTTTTTCAGCTGTGTTTGTGGTCTCTACCTTCCTGATGAAATGCCTGTCTACTCATCTACCTTAGCTAATTGTGTGTATTTGGTGTTTGGAGCTGAGTAAGTTGGGTTTTACAACTTTCTGTTTTAGCCTGTGGCCAAAAACATGAGCCATGGCAAGACTGAACCAAATAAGGAATGGGTGTTGTCTACATAAAGGCAGCGTTGGAAAAAAAAAAAAAAACTGTTACCATGATTTATTATTCCTGTTTAATCTCCAATTGTTATTTTTCATTTAGTCAAACTAAATATTTAGAACATTACAGCGTACGTTCAGACATCAACATTTATTTGATTTTGAATAAAAACTGGAAAAACATTAGATGTTCTGAGGGAATTGTTTAACCCAGTTATAAAGATGGTATGAAATCTAGAAACTTAGAGTTATAAAACAATAAGCTTGAGCAAAGAAATTATATATCAAATAGGTCTTCCATATATATTCGCCATTTTGTAAAAAATCATATATGTTATATAAGTCCCTATGTCCTGCTTCTATATTCCCTTCTGGACACTACTTCATTGTACATTGTTTTTTACACAGTGTACTCATTGCTTTAGACCATAACATAGCAGTCACTTTACTTTTAAATTCACCAGTGGCCTCACAGTGCATCAAATAACAAAACCCAAACTATGTTTGATTTGTCTGTCTGGAAATCTGCAGCTGTCATATGTTTACATTTGACATTGTTTTCATTCAGACTCACCTGGCATATTACTGATGACTTCTGGAATAGAAAGAGAGAGAAAAGCAGACAAAGGCAGTATTAGAAACACTCACATTACTTGCATGTTGACTGTCATGCAAATGGTTATACTCTTCATAGTCCATACAGAGGCCTGGCAACAGGCACAGCCATGTGTATGTCTGTACACAGAATGCAGAGAGTTTTTAGTAATTAGGATTTAAAGCACCACCACTTGGTTTCAAACCATCATTCAGTGACAGTCGAAATGACAGTTCAAAGAGAAATATCCAGGGTGAAGAAAAAGCCCTTCTATTACCTTCCAGTGCAGACTGCCCTACATGATGAGTGGGAGCTGTGGGTAAAGTATAAAGGCACACACAATGGCAACAACCAGCCAGCCAAAATGAAAAAGTCCTTCAAGTTTACCCTTAAAGTGACCAACAGGCTTAAAGCTGTGCAGTCCAGACAAAGGGTTCAGTGAAGAAAAGTACAAGTATTTGACACCAACCATTCTAATGTTATTCTCATAGCCACTGCAGTGTAGTTGGGGAACAAGTGTAGCATTTGTTGGAACCATGGGGTAATGAACATCCACAGCAAAACTTCTGGAAATATATAATTGATATATGTTGAGCTTTTAACTTGTTGTCAAGTTGTCATGTTAGTCAAGTGCAAATTCTGAATAAATTAAACATTAGATTAAATGTCTAGGGGATCCATTACCAACAACACAAATGGATAGATAATGTTAGAAAGACACTTGCAAAAAAAAAAAAAAGAAAAAGAAAAACACGAACTGACTGACTGAATGACTGACTGACTGACTGACCGACCAACCTTCTCATTGATGATTACCTTCTGAGCACCACACCCACAACACAGCCATTCTTTCTGTGAGATTTCTGTCCTTACTCTCATTTTGATGCTGGTTAGTTGGATGAGATCAGGTGATTGACTCAACCAACTGAGGATGTTCTACCTCATCAACCTGAAAAACTCTTTTGCTTTGACCATTTGTCTAGGATCATTTACCTGCTGAATAAAATGTCGTCTAATAAGTGTTTGACTTTGCGTATCTGACGTTGTTGAATCTGAAAAGACAACTGGGCTCTTGTAGATTTTTTAAAGATGTTGCACCTCTCGCACACCTGTCTTTAAGAATCAACAGTTTAGTTGCCTTACGTTCAACTACGTTGGATAGTAGGACCTGGATGAATGGTAATCTCCACAGACAGCAATCAAATTAAATTCTGATTTCCTGTTTCCATTGGTAGTCATACATGCCTGAGCCACATGGCTACCATATTTGACAGATGAAATGGTGACTTTAGCTCATGAGGGTTTTTTTTTTTTTTTTTTTTTTTTTTACACCATTTTGTTTGATATTGATTTTTTTTTTTTTTTTTTTTGTTATAACAGTCTCAAGAATAGCACCCTGGTTCACCAGAGATTTTAATCTTGCGGTGAATTGACTGTGGTTGCAGTCATCAAGTCATTTGATTGTTGACAAAAAAAAAAAAAAGATTGCCTTCATCCTGAAGAGCAGTGTCCTTCTTTGTAGATTTAATGTGATTTCTTCTCATTCTGTAAGGCATCTGGAAGATGTGTGCTCCACAATCTACCAGATTATAACAATATTATTGTCTTGTTTTGTCTACCTATATTAAAAAATCAACAGAGCCACATGCAGCTACCCAAAAAACATTCAATAGCCATGTTTCTGATTACTTTTGAACCCTTGCATCTTGGACACTATGTTAAGTGGGTTATATCAGAGTAAATATTTCCGATAAAATTATATTAAAATCAAAATTAAAAAATTACATTTCTAAGCAATGAAACAATATTGTAAGCCCACCATTACTTTCATTTTGGCCGTCAGATCTCTCTCTAAGGAGTTACACTCTGAACCCTACAGTCTTAGTAAGTGGGTAATTGAGAGTGAGCGAAATCTTGCAATGGTAAAATAAGATTAGCAAAGCACATTGATAATGTCAACATGCGCTAGCTTTAGCAGGTTTATTTACTTTCTTCAAAGCTGAGATGCTGGAGGGGCCAATTTCCTGGTATTACCATGTTCCATGTTCTCACAGAGTCCACAGGGGTCATTTTAAATAAGTAATACTTGTTTGTTCATTGTTACACTGACATTTCTTTGTGTTTGTCTTTTTATGCTTCTGGGCTTTCCCTGGTAATCAGTATATTTTACCGATTCACAACACAATGAACGATAATTCTCTGTGGTAAAGTCTGCACTGCCTAGTTACAGAAGGTGGCGCATAAAGGGCTCAGGAAGTATGCGAGAGAAACCTGGAAGTGACATTTAGGCAGGAGCATGCCTCACAGTTGGGACCAATATGAGTGTCCCCGAGCAACAAGTTATGAACAAAGGTTCTGATATAAAAGCAAAGACATAAATGACACACTTCATAACTGTTGGTGGCAGTAATGAGTAGCGAGTCACCATAAAACACAAGAAGGAACACAACTGCTATAAATCCAGTCCATTAACTGGAACATTGAGCTTGACAAAGTAAGAAGAGGAGACTGGCATAAGTTCAAAGAGGCAAAAGAGAGGACGGTATCAGACCTGTGGTCCTGTCATAAAAACCGTCACTCACTTGGAAATGGAATCTTTACACGAGTGGCAACGTAACTTTGATCTCTGAGTTCCACCCATTATTATTTGTGGCCGCGTTTCAACATCGCACAGTTAACAGGGTGAATTCAAATGACAAACAATTAGAGTTTTACTCAAAAGAATTCAAAGCAATGATGAGTTACTTAAACTACCTCCTAGTCTATAAACAAGCATCCTGTAATTACAGAAGCAGTGGCAACTGCAAATTTCATAGTCTCGTCTTAACTTTTATTAGGTATGTTAATGACTGTGGTTGTAGTAATTATTAGATTATAATTAGAATTAGAGTAGTTTCAGCTTTGTTAAAAGTATAATCCTCCAATAAAGAAGAAAAATATTTGTCCTCTTACAAGGTTTATGGGTTTATCTTTATATACTGGACAGTAGACTGATGTGTCTTTCCAAATTTTTCACCACTGATATTATTGAAATATATCTGCTTTTATTTAGTTAGACCACTCACTGAAATGAAGTGCCTGGAAAACGAAGTAAAAGGTAATTGAGTTAAGATGCATTAAATGTTCTTAGCGAGGAGTAATTGGGCATGTTAGGGTATTAATGTGAACACAAGCAGATGGAGGTCAATCAGATATGCATTAGATATTAATTCAGTTTAAACTGAGGACATGTATCAGCTGCACTCCAACATGGGAAGAGTTGGTCAAATGGTCATCTGGGATCTGTCTCTCTGTCACTGTAAGTGTGTGTGGTGAAATAATCTTGCTGACGCTTCAGTATCTTTGTGTGTTTCCTGAACCGATTCATCTGAGATTAACAAAGCTCTGGACTCCACACTCAAATACCAACAGAGGACGGACCCTCTTGAGAGGAGGAGATTCAAACAGCAGATTAAATGTGTATATGCACACACACACACACACAGAGAGAGAGAGAGAGACCTACACACACACGACACACACACTGTGTATGATGTGGTAGACAGATGGAAACAGACAGAGATAACGATGGATGTGTTTGTTGTTTCCTCACTCTGACTTTTTTTTTTTTTTTTTTTTTTTGTTACTGTCCTGTGTCATCTCTATCCCTTTGTCCACCTCAGTTATCAGTCACATCATCTCCTGATGCATATGAAAATATGCCACTTGTAAATGTGAAGTCTTTATCTGGGCCAGCACAATAGCCCAGTGACACTGACAGGGATGATGATTGCTCCTGCACAATTCAGAATTACTCTACTAGATTCTTTTTTTTGTTTGTTTGTTTGTTTTTAACGCAAAATATGTACATAACATTTTCAAATTGCTACTTAATATAAAGGTCTAGTTTAATTGAGAGACTTGATTATTTTAATAAAGAAGTAATAAAGTGGCCTTTATTGATCATTCTGTGATTTTGTGTTGACTGCAGAACAAGGTACTAACAGCAGCACACTAAACCAGTCTGTTACCTGTTTGAGAAGCTGGGGGTGTTTGTAAAGCAGTAGGAAACCAGGTTGACTGTTAGTAGGAGGTGCAACACTAAACACACTTTTTACATTCAACAGTCCACCCCCAGGAAGTGTTGCAGTACTATAACAACAGCACAGTTTTTCAGGAAAATGTAAGCCTACGTTGATGAAAGTGTCTGACCGTGCAGTCAGTGATATAACACTTCAATGGGTACATACAGTAAATGTCCCGGATGGATACCTCCAAGCTCTGAGGATGGAGCAGATGCAGGGAGAGAACAGATTAACAAACTCATTTTTCAGTTCTGTCTCCAAGTTGTGTTTGACTTTCTGACTAATCCATCATTCAGAGCTCATTCTCTGTCTCTGCCTTTCTCCTGATGATCAGCTGGATTCACTCGCCCTCCCTCCTGCACTGTCATTATTTTGCTCTCTATCCTGACCTACTTCCTTTGGCAGTTTACTTCCCCTCATTTTTGCCTTTGTTCATCAGGCTTTAGTGAGTGTTTTGTGTGTGTGTGTGTGTGTGTGTGTGTGGACAGGGAAAGAGAGAAATGGAGACAAAGAGGGATTCAAGGAAATACATGTTTAAAAAAGTAGGGGTTAACAATCAAACACACACACACACACACACACACACACACACACATATCCTCAAGCGCTCTTCAGATATTCCTCGTTGATAAACACACACACACTGATCACCATTCTTTAGGGTGACTCACTGGTGTTTTGACAAACGTATTTCTTTTTTTAATCAGTGGACACATAATCCAGGTAAAGACATGACTCACTTTTAATTCAGTACCCAAAAGGTGAGGCAAGGATAGCAGGGGATTAGAGCTCAAAGTGGATTACTTAAAGGGATGATTCATGATGTGTTGGATAAAGTGGGAAGGCACAGTAATTAATGAGGTGCATCAAATTCTGCTTTCTTTCTTCAGTGCTGGTTTAACTGATTACTTATCCAGTTGTATCCAGCTGGAGGCATTATGGTTTTGGTTTGTCTGTCCATCCATACATCCACCACAGTCTGAACATCATATTTCATTAAGGTCTTGAAGGAACCTCACTTACTCTAGATACTTTGGATAA
Organism: Polydactylus sextarius; assembly: GCA_016801845.1. Classification (NCBI taxonomy): domain Eukaryota; kingdom Metazoa; phylum Chordata; class Actinopteri; family Polynemidae; genus Polydactylus; species Polydactylus sextarius. Next base: position 1,880,067 of record CM028919.1, read on the forward strand.
ACTGGAGAGATCTTTGTAGTTAAAAATGAGTTTCTAAACCAATGCTCACCAATCATTCCAAGGTTTGCCCTTGTAAAGCAGCCATCGATTAAAAAAATATTATTATTATCTGATATATTATACCTATAACCTTTTGTGTGTTGGAAATATTTATATTTGCATTTTACATGAGGTTACACAAATAACATCCAGCCCACCTAGGACACAGAATGAAAATAAAAACTATGTTGTTTAAGACAAAGCAACCATCTGCCCTCAGACTTGACAGTTTGACTCCTGGTTGCTTTGTGATTGGATTGTCATTTTCTAATTTCATTCAGGTCTGAAAACTGGGTCAGAATTATAATTCCATCATTACACAGTATGAGGACCTTGCTTGTTGAGTTTCATATACAGTTCCCTGTTATCTACCTGTACATTAATACCATGTGACTGTATTTAGATCTTCTGTTTCAAAATTTAAAATGTATTGACTTTACAGTAACAAACCTTAGTTGTTATGGAGTTGATAAGTATTGTTGTTTGATATAACCACTATGCCTCATTGCCTGCGTGACGTGCAACATCATGATCTAGAGTTTTGATAAGTTTTCATTTTGACTTGCAAAAATACACAGTAAAGAGATGCATTGATTAACAACATTTTACCATAACCTGGTTGACTGACAACCTTCACAGACAATAGTCATATTGACATCATTGAAGCAACATACATAGAACTGCGATCACTGTCTAGAGCACAGGTGTCAGGTGTTTTTTTTTTTTTTTACTTGGCCTGTAAGATAATATCAAATGTCTAACAAGAGCGGGCATGCACTGCTAATACTGCAAGCCCCAAGACACAACAATACAATGCAATGGACTGTTAATAGTTTGATGTTTGGATTTTCATTGAAGGACATTCGTTTTTGGCCGTCGTTGTCCTGTGGAAAAAATGTTTTCATTGGAAATTACTAGAAAGAAAGGCATAAGAAATGAATACCACTGATGCCACTGAAATTTTATCTTTATGTTTATAAGCAATAACTAATAGGCCTAAGCTTTGGGATACTTGTTCCAAATTCAATTTGTCAAAAATTAAGTCCATGTTTACATATGAAGAAATAATATATCATATCATGTAACAGACATGCTAACAACAGCAGTGGTCGCCTGTATTAAAATATTGAGCACAGAGTAGGAGAAAGCAAATAGCATCTTTGTGATGCTTAATCTCAGCTTGTTTAGCCTTTCATCTAATTATTGTTTCCACAATATTCATTTTAGTTTTCCACACTGACACTGATGGTCAGTGTGACCCCACCACTGATCATTGTTTACAGATTTTATTTTATTTTTTACAAATAAAGATATTTTTCTACACATATACAAACTTATTTTTTTAATTTAAATATTAGTTGTGATTATCACTTAGCAAGCAAGACCTAATTTGAGCCGAAATGTATGTACACAGACACACACACACACACACACAACTGATGCCCAGGGAATAAAGGATCAATTCATCACAGAGCTGACGGCTTGATTATTATTGGTTTCATCATCACCATCATTGTAAAAGCCATAATCTTCTCACTTATTGTTTTCACCAGAAGCCATGTTTTATGATAATATGAACACACAGACAGCTGGAGAAACAGCCAGGAAGGTCTGCAGAAGCCATCTGCTCCTGTTGGGGTAACAATGGCACAGCTAGTGGACCACTGACTATGTAACAGCAGTTTCAGATTCAAAGAGATTGTGTTTTCTACTTAATGCACAGCAGACAGAAGTGCTGAAGTGAGATAGTGTGATAATAGTGTCTCTGAACCAAATTAAAAGGAAGTTTGTGACTGTTTCGTCTTCCACCGTGTTTATTCCTATCAAATGTCACATGTCTGCCTAACTCACTCAGCAGTCTTGCCATTGTCAGGCACAGAAGCAGTGATATGAGAGAAATGTCTTCAGGGTCCATGTTATTAGGTCAGAGCAGCCTGTGTAGTCTGTGTGTATGTATCTCAGTTCTGGCATCTTGCCTATTTTTCATGTGTGACACCTGTGGTTCCATTATTTCTAATGTAATTGAACACAGTCATATGAGAAGGGTATTCCCAAAAATCTAATGATGCCCATATTCTGAACACATTCTACTGTTAAGACATACTTATTGTGAGTGTTTCTTATGCTATTTGATTTATTTGGACCTCCATCTCAAGGCGCCCAATGAAGGTTTCAGCATTATTAGGCATGTCCAACTACTGTGGGAATGCCTTGGGAATCCCCAGGAAGAGCTGAGAGAGAATATATCACTGGGGAAAAGGACTCATGGGCTACTCTGCTGTAAAGCTGCCACTGCAGCTTTGATTGATGATGACAAAGGTTTTATGAACGATAATGCTATCCTGCCAATATGGGCATGAAAACACCTTAAGTGCTTCCTTTTTTGGTTAATGAGCTCCTTGCTTCAGTCAGTGGACATTGACGCAGCCCAAAGGTGAAGATGGTTGAGATGGATGGACTGCAACAGCAGAAGACCATGTCAGGTCTTAATATCTATGAATCGTGGTTTGAACACTACATATTGTTGTGGCTGATTATGTGCATCTGTTTATTGCCACAATTTACCTTCTGCTAAAGGTTATCTCCAGAATAATAATGAAATATGTTATAAAGCAAAAGTTATCGCCAATTGGTTTCATGTACAATGACAATGAGTTAACTGTCAGTTTCAATGGCACCGGTACTGACTAACAAATTGTTCATATTGTTGCATCTTTAGAGGTAAGAATGTCAAATTAGTAATGTATTCTTGCTGCAGTTGATGCAGTCCCTCAACTACAGAGGCTTTTATTTAGGTTATTAAATTTATTCCAGTGTGCTATAATACAATAATATAGTACATAAATATACAAACACATTAACAAAAATGTCTGTAGCCTAAAATGTAGGCTGAAGCTACAGCTACTACTAAAGAAACCCTTAAAAATCTGTTGTAAGATGCTTCCTTGTTTTCTATCTGCTGTTTTAATTGGTATTTGTTGTTTTAATTTGCTGTGAGTGAAGTCTCAGCTCTTCCTCCGTGTTTACCTGTAGTCTTTATCAAAGGAATATGATATCCACAAGATATTTAATGCACTAACTGATCAGTATAACAACTTGTTGAGTTATTTCATAATCACTCCCCCACTGACATGGTTTTTTCATTCAGTTCTTTCGACCTTGCAGCAGCTTCAAAGGGTATAAACATGAATTCAGGTGGGTGTTCTGCACCTCAATGTAGAAGACTTGTTTAATGAAGCCAGGATGTGTTGCCCACATGGCTGCTTTGACGTTTATCTCTGGCTTCACTATAAACAGATTGAAAAATAATGACAAATGTGACACCCTCATAAGAAAACAGAAACATGAAAAGATGTACTTAAAGAATGATGGTCACGATGTTCAAGTATCTTCATAGTGTTCAATTGGAGCTCCAGGTCAGTTTGATCTCAAGATCAACCCAAGTTTATTGATGCTGCTGCCACTGAGAGAACTTGACAAACAGCTGTGTTTATGTGATTGGTCAATATAATAATATATTCAACTGTTTTGGTAGAGCCATCTGTGTTAGCGATGTGTTTAATGCCCCTTTAATACAGGACTCAGGCTGATCTGAATGCAGATTCTGTTCCAGCAGGTTTCTTATCTTTAGCAGCAGGAAGTTTAACAAAAGTTTCAATGTAGACATGAGTGGAAATAATTCATGGACAAAAACCTCGTGCTCAAAAGTAGTTATGCGCATGTGAGTCAACCTCAACCTTTTTAATGTACATTACATACAACTTCAGAGTTAGGATGGTAATACAGAGCCAAGTATTACACGCTGCACTACGTAGCAAACGGAGTGTGTCTGTCTGTACAGAATTTTTTCTTCCTCCATGGGGCTGCCATGTCACAGGAGGTAGAGCAGCTTGCTCACATATCAGATGATCAGTAATTTGATCCTCAGCTCCTTCAGGCTGCATGTTGAAGTTTGTATTTGAATGGCCAGGAAGCCTAAAACTATATAAATGCAGTCCACTTGCATTTAAGTTACTGATATAATGTACTGTACATCTTCTATCTATGTATTCAGTCCATTAGTCTAATGATATCTTTCCTGTGACATATGATGTATATGTTCTTGCTTCGCTGCCATCAATTATGTCACATTCTCTCTTTGATGTATTCAAAAAGCAGGTGATCCACTGGTCAACCTCTGCCAGCCTCATTAAGTATGTTATTTATTCCTTAACAATCAGCAATCCAAATTCTCTTCGAGCTGCTTGAGATCTCCACTCACACTCACCTATCAATGCCTTGCAGGAGGCAGCCAGGCAGACAGGCGAGAGAGGGAGAGTCAGACATAAATCAACACTGGGAACTGTTCCCAATGTGGAGGCTGTAAATCAAGGTTGGGAAAAGCGGCCCAACAACCGTGGTCACCATCACACTTGCATCAATGCCTCAGTGAGTCACGCAACACAGCACTGAGGGGTTAGAGGGTGGTAGGCTGATGGGTGTTTTGGAGAGAGAGCTGTGACAGTGAGGGAATCACGCCAAGGAAAGGAAGGATGTGTAGCATTAGAATAAATTAAAGAGCTGGAATACCACTGCTAATACTTGAATTTTAGTTGTTGTATTCACTCATTAGTTTATTGTATTTGCTGTGGATGTTCATGGTTCCCAAAGAATGATCCATACAAATGTTGGTCGTCCTTGTGTCAAAAATGGGCTCCTGCAGCATCTTAAAGTGAAAACACCAGATATTATCAGATGGATAACTGCCTAGACATTGCATTTATAGTCACTATTGGTAAGACAAATTATATCACAATCATCACTGCCTTTAATTTCACAGCAGCGTGTAATAACAGTGTGTGTCGACAGGGACCGGGAGCAGTGTTTTCAAATCCAGCAGTAACAAAACTGGGAGTGTGATGCCAATTATAAATGACAATCTTAGTGGGTTGTCCCTCTACCAGCCATCTATTGAATATATATCATGAATCTCACCAAAGCTGATCTGTCACATTTCACTTAGTAGTCCTTCAGCCTCAAAACAAAATAATGTTTATCTCCATCAGCTGGGGATAAGGAGGTGTCTACTACAGGGTTTTAATATCTGTTATAACACGCCTCAACATAATTATGGATGATGCTATTAAATATTTGGCAAGAGGAGATGTGTTAATAATAACAAATACAAAGTACAGAATTATAAATATCCAAAGCACCAGGTTACTTACGTCATCCAACCAAACTCAATCGTTAGATTGTATTTCTTATTGTTTTGATTTGTATTTCTTAATTCTAACATCAGTATCCACTATTGTTAACTAAATTATATTTTCCTCCTACATCTGCCAAAGTACACAGTAAGTAAAATGTTATAGGTACGTTGGTATATTATAGGTATTATAGGAAGATATAGAAAAGCTTGATTTTTCACAGATTTTTCACAGGATCTCGCCAAATAGTATAGATAAGTAAGAATATTCATAGCACGTCTGGTCCTGTCAGAACACACACTGCCATGGAAATAGAGGCCTAATGTCTAAATCAAAGGACACAAATACATTTACATACACAGAGCAATGGAATTAAACAAGACATGCAATGTTATGTATCTGCAAAAGAAAGCTAAAAGAAATTAAAAAAAAAAAAAAAATTTTTTAAAAACAGACCCAGCACCTACAAAGAGCCAGAGCGAGATGCTTCACTACTGTGATGCCTGATCAACCTGTGACATTACCAAAGACAATGGACTGGACCAAATCAAATGATTAGTGTGACAGTAGCAAACAGATGCTGTAATAATAGAAACAGAGTTCTCTGGTTTATTTGACTGGTGCTCGGTGCAGACAGGTCAATGCAGAGGTGTGGCTCTTCCTCTCAGTGGCAACCAGCAGCTGCAGCTAGACCTCCACCCATCATGACATTATGACAAAGCACCCGCTCAACTGACTTTACACACCAGCAAGTCTCCCACTGTTTTCATGTGTCTGCACTGGAAGACAACAAAAAGAGAGAAACTGACGCACAGAAGTGTCGACCCTTAGATCCCACCATGTTAGTTAAATGCCATCCGTTTAATGAGCTGAGTAAAAGCAAAGCAGCTCAGCCACCACGAGACACAGAAAAGAGGATAAGCCCCAACACCAACCCCCACCCCATCTTCTCCTTTATTTCAAGTGCTGGTGGAGATAGATAAAAAAAAAAATCCTAATCTTTGAATTGCAGATTCCTTGGCCTTTTTATGTAGCAGGGATCTGGCATTAGGCCAAAAGGGATGTAAATTCCATATTTAGGAAAGGTTAAGAATAGTGGTGGAGAGTTAAAGATGGAGGGAGAAAAATACCCTAACAAACAATTAAAATACAAATTACATGTGATGTGAATTAATTCACGTAGAAAAAAAGAGTTCAGCTAATTTCTCATTTAAGTGGCATTGACCATCTTATAAGGAATCAAATTACTGTTTATTCCTTTGCTGCTGGAAAGCGTAAAGAGTCTACATTGATTGTGAATAATTAAGAACACAACCAGAGGTTTTCTTTCAGTGCAAAGAAAAAAAGGCAGAGGTGGCAGTTCATGCACTGATTGCATGTTCAACTACAACACAATAAAACAGTTGTTATCTCAGAATGTTCTGTTCAAGATTCATCAAATCACTGGAAATCCAAGTTTCTACATAAAGCAAAGAATGTGCCTTTTCTTCAGCCTGTGGGGAGAAAATACATGGGGGAAATGAATAAAGGGCTTTCTTTTAATAGACACTAGTTTAGGTCTGAGCCAGCCAGTTGTAGCACAATTGAAATACAGCTTGGGTAGAATTCTCAGCACAAAAGGATGTGATATAAAACACCTGCCATCTTGTGATTGGGTGAAGAAAAGGGGCTCAGGAGGCCCCATTCTCTCCATAGGCGCCCTTATCACTGCCTGCAGGGCCGATGCCATTAACCTGTGCCTTACTGGCTAACCATGCTTAGATTAGCTTTCTGATTTTACAGTCTCAAATCAGACACACACACATAAATAATAGCAATTGCTGAGAGAGCCAAGCAAGCCCACATAGTTAAACTGCCTCAGAAGCCATGATACCATGTGTGATAGCACACACACCAGACAGATAAAATGTCTAATAAGCCTTCAAGGTCATGACTTTGCTTTCTAACAGTCTGATCAAGTAACATGACACTGGACAGGTGAAATCAGTGGTATCGTTGCAACAACAATAAAATCTGATATATTTCATTTCATGCAGGTCCCCAAATGTGAGAGAACATTGTGGAAACACTCGGGCTTCTTTTTTTTTTTTTTTGACAAGTTTTTCCCTTAGAGAGATATTTAATTCTTTATTGCATTTGACTAGATTTGGCCTCATATCTGATTTGTTCAGCAATTCAAGTTTGAGCACTGTTTGTTCTATTTTCAAATGCGACAAACAGCAATTCTTTTTTTCATTTTTTTCTTTTTTTTTTTTTTTTGAAAATTAGTTCAACTTAAAAGATTAAAAAGACATTAGTTAAATCCAAAGCGAGTGTAGTGAATGTTTCACAGTTGGACTCCTGCCAATACGGGTGAATTACAGTGTCAGACACTTTCGAACAATGCATTACCTTCACTGCAGAAGCGGCCCTTGTACTCTGTTTTGGAGCAGTCACAGATCGGCTGTCCATCCACCACTGAGCATGTTCCACCATTTTCACATGGGTTCACAGTGCACCACCCTTCCGACTCCAGGGGCACCTTAAGGCTTCCCAGCATCAGGGGCTGCGAGATGCCGTATTTGAGGTCTGTAATTGTGCCCTTGAAGGGCTGCATGTTTCGTGCCGTGGGCAGTGTGAGTGCACCATTGCGGATATCCTGAGGCACTCCACCCAGGAACAGGTCACTGACTATTTTCATGAACTGACGCTGAGGTCGCACCTCATCAGCTGCGGCTTGGCCATCCAGTATCAGCACTGTGCGTAGATTATACCTGCTCAAAGTGGCAAAGTGCCAATTGCCATCATCCACTCGTCTGTCAGACACAACTGTGGTCTCAGCGCAGTCGATGCTGAAACGCAGCTGCAGTCTGCCCTCCACCACCGACAGCTGCAGAAAGTCACAGTAGCCTCCATCATCAAAGTACAGCATCAGCGCCTCTGAGGCGTCCGTCTTGAACTGGAAGCTGAGGTCACCACGGGTGCTGGCATCCCAGCGGAGGTAGCGTGCCCACTGACCTGGTGCGCCTAAAAACTCCAGTCCCAGACATGTGCTGAGGAACATTTGCAGCCTGATAGAAAAACCTATAAGATCCATAGCTGCAAAGAATTAATCCAAAAGGTATGTGAGGAGAATTCAATCAAACTGAAATTTTAAGGTTCTTAGACTGAATTTCCAGGATCCAAAGTTTTATCAACAATACATGTAGATATAGATATAGATATAGATATATAGATATAGATATATAGATATATAGATATAGATATAGATATATATATAGATTCTATATAAGGGAAAAGGGCAGTAACAGGAGAACAGTCGTTGTAGTCGTAGTTAACAGTCTTAAGGTGAATCACATTAGAATATTGTCCAGTAGCTGCAGGACGATCATGTGGAGGAATTGTTGCTTTTCTTCGTAAGGTGAATGAGTGACAGAGGGAGAGGGGAGGAGGAGGTGATGGTTTAATATGATTTTACTCTTCAAAACAGATGATATCGAGACTCATGGTGCAAGGCCTGATGGGATGGACCTCTCTGTCTATAAGAACGAGTGGAATTTCCTCCTTCATGTTGTCCACTGGGAAATGGTGCTGACGAGGGATCCACTGGCCTCTTTCACGTCCATCACTGTCAGGAAAAGAGAGGAAAGCGGGAAGTTACAACAGTGCTGATTTTAATGGCAAACACATGACATGTCGCGTGTGTTTGTATAATCTAAATAAAAGGTTACATCAGTGATGAAGATGTCCTAACAAAAGAAATAAATAGTGGTGGTTCAATATATTGTACTCACTGATCAAAATGGTGAATTCTCAAAAAACACAATCCGTTCTAAAACATCCATTAACATAGACTGAACAAGAGAGACATTACCTTTTAGATTCATTTAATTAAAGCCACGTCTACAGTAACAGGAGGAGGACGAGTCAGCACAAATAAATAAAGGCCAGCTCATAGATACAAATAAAAAAAAAAAACAAGGCTGGATAAACTCCTGGTGTTGGACACAAAAGATGCATGTACATTTAATTGCTTTCATTTAATTCCACCACAACATAATCATGCTGTTTCATATGGCACTTTGTTGTGGATGAATCATCTTCTTTTCATTCACTTTTACTTAAACCTTGAATATGAGCTCAAACTACAGCTACTTAGAGCATTGTTAAGAGAACAACATGTGGATGTGGGTATTTGCTGGACAGTCAGCTACGTGCATGAGTCCAACTACTTAACACTTATCACTGCATATAAATTTATATATATATATATATATATATATGTATTTAGGAGGTAGGGGAATCTGCTGAATAATAAATATTAAAAAGTACATATCTTTTTACATTTTTACATATCTTTATGTGAAAAAAGGAGAAATTAAGATTTCCACTACACAATAATAAAACTAGTAGGTAAAACTGAAATTTTAAATTATCAATTAAAGCGTCTTCATCCAAAATAATAATCACCTTTAAAAATTTCACATAAAAAATAGCCATTAGAGGTTCAGTAAACACATATTACATGTGGATTTTGTTGTAGTGAAAGTTAACTAAAGGTGCAGTAATGCAGTGGTGTCTTCACAGCTAACATGTACTGTAGTGTTGACAGTCACCAATCCTAATTAAAAGTGCCTGTGATAGGGTTGCATTTTTTCTCTCCTCCACAAAGGTTGTCTGGAGTTATCGGTCATCTGCTGGGTAAATTAGTCTCATTATTCTCATGGCAGTGCATGACTATCAGTCAGCCAGGCAGACTGCTTTTATCTGATGACCAGCCTGGAGAGACAGCCTCCTCCTCAATTCTGTCCAATACTAAGAGGCAGAAGAAATCACGAGAAGGCATTGATTTCATATCCACTAACAAAATGGTCATATTTTACATGTTTTTCCTTATTTTATGGAAATCCTCCTTCATTTTGAAAATACACTGCAAAAAATATTAAACTATAATTCTTAACTTTACATTTAAGGGGACGGTGAAGACCAGTTTTTATCAGGAAGTTGTTCATGATGGATTTTGATTTTTCTTTTTGATTATTGACCTGTAGGAATTAGCTGGAACCAACAATCTGAGATGGCTCTTTGTCAGTTACAGCCCTTTGGTTTTATTTGCATTGTTTTTGTTTTCTTAAAATGTAGTTATGTGATTCTTTATGTTTTTCAGTCTCAGGTGAAACTTAAAACAGATCTCAATCTCACTCAGACTATGGGATTGAATAAGGTCTGCATTTCTTATGTTTACTTTTATTGAATCCAGCTCTATGGGTTACAGTACATTCTAAAAGGGTTCAGTAAAATGTGTAAATGTATCTGCCAAATTAACCAGAACAAACATCAAAACATCGAAAATGGACTGAGCTTGTGTCTGTACTTGTCCTGTGAACTGGCTTGAAACATCTTGGCCATTTTCATTACTGAGGCTTTAGCGACAGCCTGTGCAACCTTCACAAACCTTAGATCTCGGTGCAAAGGGAAGTAATCCATGAAATGTGCATACGTTGGTCGCTGCTTAGCAAAGAGTCACGTTGCTGTTTTTCGCTATAAAAGGACAAACATTCTCAGGACTCAGTGACATTCAGCAATGACACAGAGCGTCAATTAGCTGGGATGCAGACATGGTTGTCAAAAGAGAATGAGAGAGAATGAACCACCAGAGGATCACTTTGCTGGTCTCAGAACAGTTCCATGACAACGAGGCATCACATTCAAGTACCTTGATGGATTTTGAAGTGTGTGATCAATTGAAAGAGAAATATCCTCTTAATCAAGATGGAGGCTCACGCATGACTAACATGACAGTGCCTTAATAGTTTCTGTTTCTCAAAAGCATCTTTACGTTAAGATAATCTGAACTCATTGACAACAATTACCCAAAGATCCTTTTTAATCCCATGATGCCTTGGGGACACAAGGATAAGGTCAATAAAAGCCAGGGTCCATTATTACCCTTCATGTCTATGCTGAGGAATGCTGATCCATGCTCATATTTTACATACATTTTGTACGTAAACTCACAACAAGGTGTAACCACACTGACCTGCTGCAGCAGTGTAACACTGCATGGTGACAGAACCAGCTGAGGAAAACCTGACCAAAGCTGAGCAGCTCTAAACCTCCACAGCAGGTCAACATGGCCCTTTCCATGCTCTCCTGTCGTATGAGAATTAACTACACCTGTTCACAGCACAACTCAGCGTGGATATCCCAGCTGTATAGAAAAAAGGTCATTAGTAAATAAAGAGCGACTGCTGGTCAATGAATGCCACTGTGAACAGTATTCATCACCATATGATGTTTCAGAAAGAGTGTCGTACGCCTTGTGTTATTACTGACGTGGAAAACGCTCGAGTTCAGTCCAGAAGCAGGTTTCTTTTACATTGCAAAAACTCCATGTATGTTGCAGATAAGTAGTTGGACAACTTGGCTACATCTTTTTACATGACCATTTTAGTAAGTTTTGGACAGTCAAATAACATTAAAAAAAATCAATTTATATATATATATATATATATATATATATATATATATATAAAGTTCATAAAGCATGAACTTGAATGTATGTGTGTGTGTGTGTGTGTGTGTGTATATATATATATATATATATATATATATATATATGTATGTGTGTGTGTGTTATTATATAGTTTTTAATTTTCGTGTCATGAACATGTACTGAAATGAAATATAAACATTCAAGTTTGAGAATTAGAGTTGATAATTAATTGTCCAATCTACAAAATGAAATAAGATTTTTCATTTGATGAATTTGTTTGTAGAAACCACCTACAATTATTTGCAGGCCTTCCAAATTCACATATTAGAAATACCTTTTGCTCCAACAATAAAAATTTTCTACCTTGAAATTTTTTCTGAGTCTTTATCAAACCTCAGCAGCTCTTAATGCCCGAGGCTGAAATCTATACAAAAGAGCTGCTTATCAACCTACTATTAAAAAGAGAGATATGAGCCATATAGCATTCATATATATATATATATATATATATATATATATATATATATATATATATATCTCTTTCAACATATATGTTTTAGTTGCGTGTTGAGTTTTGCTTTAGACAAGATAAAAGATAAAATAATTTTCTTGTTAGTCTTTGTAACTTACTGGTGATTTTTTTTTTTGCTGCAGAAGCATTTTTCAGCATTATCTTTGCTACTTAGTATTATCTCCTTTTTTTTTTTAGTTCTAGCATCACTTTCAGTTTGCTTCAGTGTGTGTGTGTGTGTGTGTGTGTGTGTGTGTGTGTGTCTTTTGTCGAGCATCAGGGGTTAAAAGGCTAAACGGCATGACTCATTGTTCTCTGTGAAAGGCTCCTTTGACAAAACCCACAGGGACGAGTCCACATACACACCCTGACAAAAGGCAGCGGCACTCTGGATCCTATTAACAACCACATGGACTTGGACGGAAACAGTGTGTGTGTGTGTGTGTGTGTGTGCGTGTGTGTGTGTGTAAATGCAAATAAAAGCAGCAGCCCACCAGTAGGCCCCTTGTGTTTAAATGGATGCCACTTGCCGGTAATTTTACAGCAGGTGCCCTGATCAAACGCATTCGACACACAAACGCACACACACACATAGATGTACACGCACACACCCAATAAGATCACACAGATGCAGTGACAAAATGTCTTCCACGCGAGGCCTTCACAATACGCAGGCGGACTCCACCACTTTAACATCTTACAGCAGATTTAAAAGATGTTGGCTGCTGCAGAGATGATTCCACCAGATCCTGACAATGGAGGCGAAGCAGAGAAAAGCAGAGGGAAAGATGAGCGAAAAACAGAGAGAGAGAGAGAGAGAGAGAGGGAGAGGCAGCGACAGAGACAGGAGGAGGGATGTTCCACCTCATCCACTCCCACTCATGCATCTCATGAAACACTCCTACCCCACACTACTTGTCCTCCTCTCTCTTCATCACGTTGCAAACGTCTCTGGTTGCATACAACCATCACTGCCCCACCATCTTTAGGCTCATATCCATCTGTTTGGCCTCATTTCATATATTAAAAAACCTAAGGATGGGTGACATGAATTTCACGTTATACTGGAGGTCATTTTGTATCCGTTTAGTGTAAACGTAACGTGTAGAATAAAGCCAGTGGAAAAACTACTGAGAGTGTTTATGGATAAATGACATGATCGTCTCTGTCTAATTGATTGATTGAACATCTATAGAATTTAAATCATCTCATATGACGTGAAAACAGCCACAGCGAGTTCAAACACGGACAACGCGGTTTTAACGCTGCTACCAAAAAACAATGAAGATCAAAAGCTAAGATGAAATGTACAAATTGTGTGTAACATCGGCAACAGGGTTATATTTCAGCTGGTTATATATGAAATATGTTTAGGATGATTCCAAAAAAAGAAATAAATAAACCAACTAATTTAAATAAATCCTCGATTTGTTTGTATCTACAATGTTTTCTCGGTGCTGCCTCTGCTGCTCAGATTGCTCATTTATAGCACACGCAAATCTAAATAAGACTAATACCGAGCCAGGTACATGTAAAATATGATGATGAGTGAAAGTGAGGGTGAAGGGTGTGTCTGTGGGTGAGGATGTGTTATTTTGGCGTCAGTTTTGGCTGCATGTGGAGCGTGGGCGCCGTGTTGTTATCCAGCCACTCTGCAGGCAGGACACGCCTTCTCTGGGCTCTGTGGTTCTGCTGCAGCACCCTTCATGGCATTACATCACCCAGTTAGAGAGCACCCAGCACCCCACAAACGCCTGCATACACACCTCACAAACACACACACACAAATATATGTAAATCCATATGACAGCACCTGCATCATACTGAGACATACAACGCGCCAATGTCTGCATACACACCTTACTACTGTCAGAATACACACACATAAAAATGACTGCAGACATACAGAATATTCACATCAAATTGAAATCATTTTACACATGCAGGCGAACAACCAAAACTGGACACACACCTCTGGACACGCACCGTCTATACACTCACAAATATCACTACACACACTCACACACTCCAGCAGCGAACACACCCACAAATACCTCCACTTCCTCCTCACAACCACAGCCAGTTTATGTAACAGCACACAGCCTCTCCTCGTTTTTTTTTTTTTTTTTTTTTCATTTTGCATTTTGACATAACTCTAATTGACACACCAGCAAAAATAATAATAGTAATAATAATAATAACTGATGTAAGATGTTACATGCCTGTACATTCTAAAAATAATTTTGATTTTGTTTTACTATTTATATTTTTGTATTATCTAACGATGGTGCAGCAGATATTTAATATATGAAACACGTAATATTTATGGCCCGATAATGTCACGCCGTTTTTTTTTTTTTTTTTTTTTTTTTTTTTTTTTTTCTAAAAAAAAGAGAGAAAAGAAAAGGAAAGGAAAGGGGGGGGGAAGAAAAAGAAAAAAAGCAAGAAAGGAAAAGAGAAAAGTGGGCGCGCCGCCGTCTGCATGCAGAAAAACGGCCAAATTAAAGAAAAGAGCATTCTCCAAAATCCTGCGTAATGTTTGACTCTCCCCGCCCAGAGGGATTAGTGTTACCTTGAGAGCCCTTGGCTTTTTTTGCGCCTGATTTGTCAGCGCAGTTAATCGACTGCCAACCAGGAGCAAAAAAAAAAAAAAAAAAACCCAAGACAGCCAAATTATCCAAAACAGCCTCCATCCTACACAAAGCTGCCCCACACACCCCCACCTCCAAAATACTGGGAAGACGAGGTGGAGAGGAGGGGGGAAGGGGTGTGGGTGGGGGTGGGGGTGGTTGGAGGGGTACGAAATTAAATATGGTGGTTTCATATTTCGCAGAAAACAAGCACCAAACATGCAGGTGGATTACACCTCAGAGGTGGATGCGTTTAAAATAAAAACAACACTGTCTGTGTAATAATGATAGTAATAATAATAATAATAATAACTGCCACATATTTCTAATCAGAATGAATCCCGTTTAATTCTCAGCAATGCAGCAAAATGTTTTTTTTTTTAAATAGAGAGAGATGGAGTTAAAACAATGTTAGAATTATTTGGATCAAACCAAACAAGAATTAAATTTGTTTCTTATCTTTTTTTTTTTTTTTTTTTTCTGCTACTGAGATGAAATGAGATGAAATGACTGTCTTCTGTCTTACGCGGTTTCAGAGCAGGTGATCTAGCACCTTCGGGCCCTTTGCAGGGAGAAGAGACGCATTCCGTGGCTGGGTCACGCCCATTCTCAATCCCGTTTTGAAAAAAAAAAAAAAAAAAAAAAAAAAAGCCTGATTAAGAATTCTCTGCATAAATAGGCTACATAAATGCACAAGAATCATTCACTAATCCTATTAACTCTTCAAATCAAATGGAGCCGTGCGCTGCGGCGGCGGTTTCAGATCTGTCATCCTCCTGCACCAGTTTACAGAGCTGCTCTGTTCCAGCAGCTGAAGCTGGAGCTGCTCATCATTTACACACATCTGTATCAAAAGGCGTAGACGCGCACAGGACTGAGGCCTGCACATCTTACTGATTATTTTGCGGCAAGAACGTTGGGGATCGATGGCGCACTGCACGAGGCCTCGTATTTTCCCCCGCAATGACAATATTCCCTGCATTCGAAGCAGTGTTGATGACAAACTGTGCAAAAAAAAAAAAAGTGCCAGTGGTTTTTTTTTTTTTTTTTTTAATGTTCTCTCAGTGACTGGAGCCTGATGTTACTCACAGGCCTGAGCTGAGGCTTTTCACATCGCCGATTGGTGACGAATAAAAGTTGGAGTCTCGACGTTTCAGTGAGACACGGTGACATTTCATCAAAGCCTCGTCTTGTCCCTGCGGACGCCATTTGATCCACCGGGGAAAAACGAAATCATCCGAATCATTATCATCATTTATTTATTTTTTTTAAAAAGACTTTTCCTCCCAATCACATAACGATTTCATTTCTATTTATTTATTTGTAATTACTGCTGGATTTCTTGAATTTATTTCGATAGAATATTCGAATTCTTTTATTTAAGAAAACATGATAACATTTATGTTATGTTTTTTTTTGTTTTGGTTTTTTTAATACCTCGGCGTTGAAATGCCTTAACTTTTTTTTCACCTAAAAACACAGAAAACAGTGACTATCATTTAAATAATTGTGTTAAACGTGCGTCAAAATTTAAAAAAAAAAAAAAGAGCAACTGGATTGTTTAAAAAATAAAAATAAAAAACGTCTATACAATCAGAAGCAGACGGATAATGGAGCGATGTGAGGGTTATTGCATCGTGCTGCTGCTGCTGCTGTTTACTGTCCATCTCCGTTAACACAGAAGGTCATGTATCAAACTACGTGTCATAATGAAATACTCCAATTACATTTGAAAAAAAAAAAAAAAAAAAAAAAAGCCATTACATGTATATTTAAAGAGCGCAGCGGCCGCGGCTGCTGGGCGGACAGGTATGCGCGCCGCGTGTCAAGGTGCATTTGCTTGACATTTTAACATGAAGCTTCAGACGAGAACAATGCGTGGACACTGGACACCTGGCGTTCACCTTATTTATTATTCATCAACCTAAAAACAAGGTGAAGGAAATCCGGCAGGTCGCGAGCTAAGTCTTTTCTTTTTATTATCATTTCTTTTCTTTTTTTTTTTTTTTCTGGGTTGAGGTTTGATCCACTATAATGTTAAACGCTGCACGGTCGCATTTATAAAAATAACAAACATCAAATTAAAAAAGAAAAAGAAAAAAAAAATGAAATTGATAATTCATAGAGTAAAACATCGCTTCAGGGGATCGGAGAGGACGTGTGTAATACTATACCCGCCTGTCACGTTGACTCTGTTCCACCAGGGGAATTTAGAGGCCAACATGGCAGAAATTCCCATTTTGACGCCGCCGTTCCTTCAAGGAGACTCACACCTGCCCCCAGTTCCCCACATTAACCGTTCCCGTGCTCACAAACTGGAAAAAGTCCTGTAAAAAGTGGGAAGTTCCGCTACACCGTCCGTCAGGGAGAGGAAACTCGAGCCTTTTCTGCTGCACATGCCGCACACCTCCTCTAGAACCCGCTCCCGTGTTTTTCCTCGCACCATAAAATTCTGAAGGTTTTTTTTTTTTTTTTCTGCGCGGACAAGCAACATGTACAGGTTGGAGGGGGGGAAAAAAAGACGACGCTACTGACCTTAGTTAAATAGACCAACCAAGAGTATCCAAGTGCTAAAATCCAGCTGTAAACTCCTCAGAGCCGTAGTTTGTATTTTTTTTTTCTTTTTCTTTTTTTTAAGATCCAGGATTCTGTGTTTCCGATGCTGACGGTGCTGGTGCTGGTGCGGAGCGGCGGCGGGGCGGGGAGGGAGGAGGGGGGGGACCAGGCGGTACCGGGCGAGGTTTATTGTGCGCACAGGTGCGTCGACCACGGTGCATCATACGCACAAAAGCCGCTGTTTGCTCGGTGCGACTTGCAGCGGCTGCAAGCGAGAGACGCACGCACGCACGCACACAAACGCGCACAAAACGCGCACCACACGGGTCCGCCCTCTACTCAGTGCCAGCACACGCCATTTAAAGGCATATGGCCCCTGAGCCGGGCCCGCACGCGCTCGTCTTCACACACACACACACACACACACACACACACACACACACACACACACACACACACACAGCGTGTGTCTTTATGTATGCTTCAGCACATTTTACATAAAATTAACTTTCCATGTTTTGTGCAGTCAGACTCAGCCGTTTCGACAGTTTTGCGTTTGGTTTTATCAGTGGCGCAGTTACAGCCTCAGATCCTCAGTGTTTCCAAGCCTACACATCGTTACTCACTATTTGTTAAATTTCCAAGTGTGACACTGGCAGCGCTGGGTCAAATCTGCAGGTGACTGGCGCACACTACACGTCTTATTATATCACAGTCTGTTCTAAAATCAACTAAAACCCATTCAGTTCATGTTTATTAAGCTCCTGTGTCAGTGGAGAGGCAAATTGGATAAAATGATAAAACGGTAATAATAATAATAATAATAATAATAATAATCAGACAAAGGGGGTGTTTTGTTTTGTTTGTGTTTCTTGTTTGTTTGTTTTCAAGCTGAGTGGCTTATTTGAATATCAAGTAAGTCATATTCAAGGAAATAATAAAAGTTTACAGAATTATAAATGTTTTTATATAGGGGAGACCGGAGATAGTTATAATAGCATCACTTTCACCAGTAAGGGATGACATCTAGTGTCATGTAATCAATTTCATGTGTAATCACTTCCTCCCTGACATTGCATGCTTGTGGAAAGAAGTGTGTGTGATCAAGTTTATATCTTGATTAGTACTGACACTGTTGAAGTTTGAATTAGGAAATTTACATTAAATTGAAGAGTAGGCTCTGTGCTAAAATATGAGTCATTTCATCGACACTTATTTTATGCTATCGTGCTAGCACAGCTAGCTAAACAATGGCTGACAGGGGTGGGGAGGGTTGTAACAAGGTGTTACAACCCTCCCTGTAATGACATCTCATATATTTTCTCTATCTTATTCCCTCTTTTCAGTTTTATTCTACTTGCAAGTTATGGGCCCATGAAAATTGCAGCCAAGGAAAACCTCCACACGGTACATCTGTCATGACTGTGAATCTGATTCTGATTAAACATATGACACAAACAGAGAAACACACTCATGTCCATGTTTTTTTTCATTTGTGTGCTTGGTTGTTGTTTCTTTAAGTGGCCAACATCTTCCTTGAATTATTTTTGTGAAATGGGAGCTGCTTTTTACCTCCCAAGTTTTTTGAAGAATTCATAAGTATCATTGAATATTTTGATTATCTTTTAAAGTTCTTTTTGTTCTTAGTAAACTACTGGAAAATGTTTGAGTGTTAGCATATGCACAATAAATTTATATGGCGGCATATTTTCTGGTCTGGTCTCTGTTTTTAGTTCTTTAATCTTACTGTTACAATTTACCTCGGTTGTGTTACAATAACACTCCTTGCCTTTGGCATTAAATAATCAATTCTGTGCTATAGTTGGAGAAGTTGTAGGCATTTCTATTTGTAGTGGACAAATGAGGATACTTCATATCAACATTTGAGAGCTCTACTATGAACACTCTGCAAGTTATAGGAGCTGAGACAAAAAGCAACAACATCAGCACCATGGACAGCGTCACTTAACTGAACATCAAGAGTGAGTGGATTCTTCTTATGTGTAGATTATTAACTTCTATAAAAATGATTCTGACTTCATATATTTTGACGTATGATGGGAAAACTGAAATGGCATTTAAAAATTTCTTCCAAGAATATTATATAAGAAGAAGAGAACACAAAATGCCAAAGTTTGATTTGTCTGTTCTGGGAAACTGTAGCAACATGGAAAGAGACTTTTATGGTGACAGAGAATCAAAAAGCATTTGTACCTCGTCTTTGTTGAAGAACGGTCGTCCACCCACATTCAGGAACATGTGAAAAGTGCTTGAAATTCTGAACATCTCCTTTTCATAGAAACTCCTCTTTTAGAAATGTCGCTAGAAAATGGCTTAATTTTAAAAACGGTTGTTTGTGACGTCAAACATATCTCACTGCCCTCCAACTCTGATTCCATTCCCTCCCCTTCAAAGGTGGTTAGCTGTAAAAAGATGATCTGTCTGTGTTCTGAAGCCAACGAAGTTACATTCATTTGAGTGACAGTGAAGGCAGCCAATCACAGTCAAGTGCTTGCATTTCATAATGATGTTGCCAGTTAAGCCTGAAAAGATGCCAAATATGTGCAAAACCACGCGTTTAAAACCCTCACCCTAAAAAATCTTTCTGAGAGGTTTTTATAAAGCTTCTGAGGTGTTACACATCCAACCAACATTTTATTGTGTATATGTCACATCACAGAATAAGGATAAAACCCAGTTCAACCCCTTCTCTGTCACCTTTAAAACATAAATTCCGACATGAAAAAAAAAAAAAGTTGAAACAAAAAGATTCTGAAAATTCAGCATTCATATTTAAATTATATTAGAATTACTTGCTAAATTCTAAAATGAAACCTTTAAGAAAACTTTGGGAATTTGTGTTTGACTCAGTCTCCATGTCGCCAGGTCGCATTCATCAGTCGTGTCACTGCAACAAGTCCTTTGACAAAACAGATCATTAACTGCCATTAACTGACTGGATAACCTTATGATTCAGTGACTCAGGTGTGTTGTGCTAGCAGCAGCTAATGTCACCTCCAGCAGTGAGGAGGAGCTGACTACTGCCACAAGACTTCATGTATTTTTTATTTATTTATTTTCAAATAAACAGTACAGTGGTTGTAGAAATAATAGTAATGCCTACAAAAACCTAGAAAAACACTATGGTCCATGGTTACATAAAACTGTAATTTGATGTTACACAGGAGGCAGAGCAGCAGCAGCAGCAGCAGCAGCAGCTTCACTTCTTCACGGGCAACATTTCAAATGAGAGCAGAGCTGTTCTCCTGTGTAGACAGTGTTTGTAGAAGAAAGGATACGACGCATTGGCTAAAATCAGACACCAACCTGCTAACAGCGGTCAGAAAAGATAATGTACATAAAGTACAATGTATGATAAAACTGTCAGTATTGTCTCAAGAGCACAAACAAATGAGAACACAGTGTGCGTGTGTGTGATCAACACAGAGTGAACATAAATACATGTAAATGCATGTCACCTTTACAATGATGCAAACAGTTACACTGCTGTTAAATTTGTATTAGTTGTACTACAACCACAATACTGTCATATTTGAGGGTATAATCATCATTGTAGTTGAATCAATGCCTGAGGATTCTGGGTGCACACAACAATTAGAAACAAAGTTAAAACTCCTTCCACTTTCTCTCCACTGATCGTCATCACCTCCTCAGTCCTCCTCCTTTGAGTGCCACTTCATTTCATTTGGGATAAAGTTACTCTGATACCTAACTCTGTCAGAGAACACATGCTGTGTTGTATTGTCTTGAAACACAGCTATATTACACATGGGAACAAAGCTGTACATGATATTCTGCATTACAAATCTGCCTGAGGTTACCATATGTTCCTTTTATGATTGTTAGAATTTGAGGTTAATTTGCACTCTGTTCCACACACTAGTGTGCTGTAATCTATAGTAAGTTGGCATTGTACGTGGATCCTTTAGGTTTGTGCAGCTTTTCTTTAGTTGATATCTGTGAAGTAGCAAAGAAATCCTCCATTTTATGTCTGTTTTTTTTGTTTTTTTGTGCTGTGCTGTGCTATGTTTGCTTTGTTTATAGTGCATAGTCTAAAATTTGATTTAGATTTTGGATTTTACGAAATGACACTAACCCAGCCTCTCATGTCTTCATATATATATATATATATATATATATATATATATATATATATATATATATATATATATATATATATATCATTGCACAAGTTACCATCCCTGCTAATTTGAACTCCCTCAGACAGATCATCACAAAGAGTAGCTACAAGTACCAGTTCCAATGTGGAGCAACCATTAGCCACCTCCTCTCCATTAGTGATATCAAATATGGCCACATGATGGGAAAAGAGAAAGGGGGAAATAATCGCAACCCAGGTGGTCGGTCTGCCAGGAAGCAACACCACAGTTGTTCAGCCACAGCCAACTACCTATGAAGAATAAGGCAGGTCCTAAAGAGTCAGCTGAATGAAACAAGAAGCTATCACCACACATGTACTGTCAATCATCACATAGACCGCAGGGATAAAACAATAACCAAAGCATGAGATAGACACCACTGAAACCAAGAAAAGGCAACTCTTCACAATGTGTGACAGGTTTCACCACAAGTTAGTACTGACATTGTTGAAGTTTGAACAGTTAGCTAAACAATGGCTGACAGCGGTGAGGAGGGTTGTAAGGGTTTGTGTAGCCAGTTTTCCCACAAGTCCTGAGACTGTACTCTAAGAGGAGTGAGGGCAGACAGAGACTACAACAGGAGTGACACCAACATCAGGAAGAAGGAGCATGAAAAGCTTGAGGAATACCGAGGACTGATAGAGGAGGTGGCAAAGACGTGGAGAGTATAGCAACAGTGGTTATTGGAGCACTGGGGACTGTAACCCCTGAACTGACAGAGCAGCTCCATCTGATCCCTGCTACAACAACTGAGACTGAGGTCTATACCTAGAAAACCGGAGAAGAAATCTCTCACCTCCAGCACCTTTGTACTCTCTTTTATACAAATGAACTGTCACCAGGGCATCTTCTCTTACTTTTGCATTTTTACACACACAAAACTCAAACACACACCTTTCTCTATCTCATCCATATAGATCGCATATCTTGTGTAATTAGCTTTTTTTTTTTGCTCTGTCACCACACTGCAGCCTTCCAGTGACCAGTGTCTCCTGTTATCTTTCTGGCTGATACACCTGCTAATAAGCTTGTTGTGGCACTTCCTCTCTGCCTTAATGGCCGTTATCACTCCTCAAAACATTATTAATTACAGCGCTGGCACAAAATTCAGCTTCAGCAATTGCAATCTGTTATATAGATATATATGGTATATATGTAGTGTTTTTATTGTTTTATAAAGGTTTTTGAAGGTAATGTCATTATTTACACTCATCAAACACTTCATTGGAACATACTAAAAAATTGGAATTGGAATTGAAACATACTCACTTTGCTCTCATGGCACTACAAGGTGCATTAGTATGTAGGAAGAATTAGAAGAGGGTACACTGTACACATCTATCTATCCATCTACCCCTTAATCCTGCACTCGGGGTCAAGGGGGGGTTGGAGCCTATCCCAGCTGTTTATGGGCAAAGGCAGGGTACACCTTGGAGAGTCACCAGCTCATCGCAGGGCCACACATAGACAAACAACTATCCATACGCGCATCCACACCAACAAGCAATTTAGTATGTTCAATTCATCTATCCCCAGTGCATGTTTTTGCCAGTGGGAGGAAACCGGAGCTCCCGGAGGAAACACACGCAGACACGGGGAGAACAAGACTCCACCCAGAAAGACCAGAAAGACCCTGTGCCCAACCCGGGAGTCAAACCCAGGACCTTCTTGCTGTGAAGCAACAGCACTAACCACCGTGCTGCCCTGCATCAGAATCAGTTTTAAGAAATTTTATGTTATGATGGTGCAAACAAACAATAATACAACAATAATAATATATACACCAGGGGTCCACTGTGATCTTTGTTCCTCAACCAAGAGTCCTCAGATAGATGGGAGCTGATATTCAGCATCTTGAAATGCCAATTATAAACCTGACCTAAATGTCTCCTACAAACATTACCTGACCATATTTCTACTCTTGATGACATTATCTTGGCTTCTTGGAACATCTTGTTTAACTATGTTAATTTCCTACCTTTAAAAGATCCATGTCAAAAGTTGTCTTTGACAGGCTGAGAACTGAATATCCTGACTGTCATTAATCATTAACTATCATAATGTCTCGTGTAAAAAGAAAAGCCAAACTACTATGTATTTCAGTGACAGGCTGTATGTATCAAACAGAGGTGTGATGGAATTTTGACTAATGTCTGCTCAACACTCGGCCCTCCTTCACAGTTAACTGAAACAGGCATCAGCAAGTTCAAGTGACAACAGCAGAGACAGGCATGTGAAATACCTGTCAACATCTGTAATGCACAACTATACGCATCTCAAGCATTCCTTTGTGACTGTATCTGTTCATGCCCACCCCAACCCCTCCAACAACCAGCCTCCTCCTTGTCACCAATAATGGATGCATTCATTTCAAAAACACAGACAACTCCGCAAAGCGAATTACAGCAACTGTGGGTGTGTGGATGATTTACCATGACCTCTTGCTCCACTCAATTGTGGAAAATACAGGTTTATGTTAACTCTTACTGTCATTGCACCACATTACAGTGTACCCTAACATATTCATTTCTCACATACAGGTGTCCAAACCTGGATAATTATATTAAAGCTAAAATGAGGAAATGCCTAAGAGTGGAGGGTGGTGTGGTACATATGTTTTGGAAGAGCAAGTTCATAGGACAGGGAAGGATGTGATGTGACCAATGTGGATCACACTGCAGTCGCTAGCTCACTATCAGAACCTCACTGCAGCAAAATGGCTTTTTTTCTGTGCAGTTTTTCTGTAACAAAGAAATTCTTCAAACATGGTGAAGGCTATCACTGATGGTGGCTTTGTGAACATCTGGTATGTGGCTCATTTGCTGCACTTGATAGTTTCAAATGCTCTAAAACAGTGAACCGTGTCATCACTATTGGCAAGGAAATCACTGCGTTTGTGCTTTGAACAAACAAGGCCACTGTGAAACTCCATGAAATCCAGGAAAAGACCGGCCTCCCTGTGAATGCCCTGGTGCATGATGTATCCACCAGCGGTTGCACGAGCACAAAGGGGCAATCATTGCCATGGAGACACAGATGTAGGGAGTACATGCTCACACTGCCAGTGGCGCATGTGTGGAAGCCGCAGTAAAGCTATTGCCTTTTAGGGAAGCAATTCACAATTGACATTGTCTCATCTCTGTCCTCAGCTATCAAGTGCAGTTTCTCAGGGATTGCTTTTACTAACATGAAGACAAAGGAAGTTAACATGATCACAGGTGATTACTGAATGTTTTCAACTGGACATGTTCAGCATATTACACATGTTCACTCTGACATGATTATTGGCAATAGCACACCGATAGTAAAAACCACCACAACAACCACTAAACTGGTACAAATATAGACAAGTTACTTATGTTACGCCTGTGGTCAGCTACAGTGTTCAATTCAGTTCATTTCAATTCAATTATATTTATATAGCACCAGATCATAAAAACATTTAACTCAAGGCACTTTACATGTTACCCAACATTTCCACGATGAGCAAGCGCTTGGTGACAATGGAGGAAAAACTCCCTTTTAACATTAATAAACCTCCAGCGGAGCCAGACTCAGAGTGGACGGTCATCTGCCTCGACCGGCTGGGGTGAAATGAAGAATAGAGAAAATACAAAAAAGAAGAGACAGAGGAAAAGGAGGGGAGTAGGATCGGGGAGAAAGAAAAAGGAGACCAGGAAGAGACAGTAGAGACTACATGTCTATAAGTAGTTGTTAAAGTAAAATTATTATTACCATTACAACAACAACAACAACAACAACAACAATAATAATAATAATAATAATGGTATCATCAGTGTTCTTAATGAGATCATCAAAGTCCATTTTACAGGAGTTACCTTTTTGGTCATATTTATATTGTAGCAGCTAGAGGCGTATGTTATTTAATGCTCATACTGGATAATTCTTGTTGGTATTTGTTAAATAAATAAAACATGTTACTTCCTGCCATTCAAAGTGCTGTGTAGAGCATGCATGGTATTCAAGATCTGTGATGGATCTCACCTCTGAAATGTATCCCTTGTCATGTTTAAGTGGTTGCCACACACAAAGATTATTCAGTCACTGTTGAGGAAAGAGAATCCAATGACTCACACTTCTCAGAGTATGTGCATCTCAAGAGCCATTTACATCTATTTAGGTTTACAGTAGTACAGCTTTCCTAACACCCATAGAGAGCAGAGAGGATGCACAAAAATGGACTGTTTCTGTGACACTCAGAGGTCGTGTTTTAACATCATTGCAAATATGTAAAAACAAAAGCTATAATACAAACTATATGGAAATGTATATACAATATCTTCTGTTATATAAACACGTACATTAATCTTCACCGATACTGGTGTATTCTGAACTGAAGATTTAAACATTAAAACAGTGAGCTCTATTCAGACAATAGAGTAAAAAAAGCTTCTGCCCCCTCAAAATGATTAAATTATTATGCTTTATTTATATATAATTATATATTTTTTTTATTTTTTTATTATTTTTTTTTAAAATACATCCCCAGGGTGGTAGACATGAAAATGTGTCTGTGTCATCTTGTCATTACCTGATGGAATAATAAAAAAAATATATATCTCTGACTATTAATTATAATAAGTAATAACCTTGTTGATATTGAATTTTGGGAATAAAAGTACAACAGGAGTGGGGAAAAAAAGAAATACATTGTATCTGTAATTGAAGGAGACATGGACCGCAACATGTATCTCAGATGCTTTATTGATTTCACAGATGTAGATGATAGGGTGACATGGGTTCAGGGAAGATGTTTATGCTGTAAAGACTAATGACAACCAAGCTGGACTGTCACAGCTCGTGCAGTCTGTAGATCCAAATGCAGACTCGGGTTGAGGAGGGGAAACTGAGGGCAGTGAATGGAGAGATGGGTAAAGACGGGATTTTTTACAATCTCATTAGATCAGCCGATCAATCAAACAGAATCGCAGTTGATGCTCACCACCTGCAAGTACAGGAATAGAAGGTGGCTGGTTGCTGTCAATCAGAAGGCCTTGGCGAGCTGAGCATGAGCCATGGGTAATCACCAAAGTGATGGTACAAACAGCTGAAAGTTCTTTTTCCTCAGCTACTAGGGCTACCGGTATTAATGATAATATGATGAACTCTGACATCAAGGAGATATCCACATAGAGTGGTCTTTGTTTTAGTCTTTGTCAAGTCCAACTGCTTACTTGAGTTAATCACCCACACAGGTACAAGCAGCCCATTTGACGGACGAGTCATGGCAAAGTCATTCACTCAGACCAGACATTTATTTGCATGTTTTTTATGCATTGCACTGCTGCCACATGACTGGCAAATTGGATAATTGCCTGAATAGGCAGATACAGTATGGTGGCTCCCAGTGCCTGGGTATGAATTTAAACTATGACAGCATGGGTGCGATGTGAATGGTTGGAATGTGGCCATATATGTCTTGAGCAGTGGGTCCCTGGTTCAACACTTGGCCGGTTAGATCACATCACTACTCTGTCACTCTCACTCTCCATTGTCACTATCAAAAACATTAAAACAATAATGACATAAGCTCTAGTAATCTATTCTAGACTCTACTGCTTTTGCATTGTCCATTATTATAACACACGTCTGATCCTCGTAGAATAAACTCCACGCACTTACCCCTTTCACCACTGGCAGGACAAAGGTTTGAATTCCAACCAGTAAAGCTCTCAAAAAGTAAAATTATCAGAATGTTTGCTCCATTTAACACAAAAGAGCTTGTTACTGCATTTATCTCCAAAGCAAGTTGTTTTCTGAATATCATGAAAAGAGATAAACCCAAACTGAAAATGAATGGATAGAGGATTCAGTCTTCTGCTTAAACGCTGTACTTCTGCAAAAGTTTAAATTGATTCCATTTATTGTGGTGAAAACGTCTCCACATAGATTTTTCTTCCTTTCACACTCTTATCTATCTTCAGTTATCTAACCATATTCTGTACATATACATGCTGATTCACCTATAGTCAAAAACTCAACTGTTACATAAAGTCAGAGCTTCGGGTGGATCTTTCTGGGGGTTGGAAACATCTTCTTTGCAAAGAATAGTAGTCCCTAGAGAGACAGATATTTTACAGCACTGAGCACTCAGGGACAGTGATGGTAATAAAGATAAGGTGAAATAAAGAGAGAGGAAGAAAGAGGGTGAATCCATTAGGATTTTTACTGCTCTCAAACAATATATATCCTAAGGGCACCAGGACAGGGAGTGGTTTCCACCACTGCTATTGATCACATCACTGTGTTATCTTCTCCACTTCAGAGTATATAAGTCATGCCTGTCTGCAGGGAATATTGGTGTGTGAGCATTTCGATGTGTGTGCAATACAATGGGTTTCAGCTGCGTTTATGTGGGTGGGTGAAGAACATATTGACAGAAGCAGTCTGACATGCCACTGACCTGTAGTGTCAAATTATTGAGCTGGTCTATAATGTAGAGTGATTACACAGCAATGTTCATTCACTCAAGCAAGTTCAATAGTAACAGTGTCACCCTGGACACACACCAGCATACACACTCTCACACACGTACAAACACACTTATAAAGGCTAGTTTTTTCCAATTAGCTCACCTAAGTCAAACACTAAACATGACAGTTGAGGACTTAACAAACTGCAATAGGAGGGCAAACTAATCTCAGTAATGGTGACAAACCTGTGTTACGTGATCATGATAAACAAATATTTACATATGAGCACATTAGTTATTGCAGTGACCCATATGAGATATTGGGGAGTGAAAAATTCCAGTCACGTAGAACCAAAGTGCTCCCGCTCTGGCCACACTGTGACTGGTTCACCCAGTTTTATAATAGAGCAGAATATCTTTATTGTCATTGCAACACCCACAGTTGAGATGAGGTTTGGAAGCTCTTTGAAGATGCTTTTTGAATAAGATTGAGAGAAAGGTGAAGAAATCTATTCCAACCAAAATGATAATATAATATATATCACAGCATCAGGCAAGAGTTAAAGGTAATGCTGTGCAATTGCATCCTATACAAATCACTGTGCGTCATTTCCATAGCTTTTCAAATTAGGCTCATTGCTGAGATGAAGTACAATATTTTTTTACCTGTATATGCAGCTCTAGTCCCAAACCTACTGTGCTTCAAGGCCCATTGGCACCATAGACAGCACTCTCTCATCACAGCTGTGGACATGGATGAAGGTGAACTCTTTTGGCCTGATCACTGCAGCAGCCCGAGTAGCTGAAACTCTTCCAATGGAGCATTTTTATATGCGTGAATGGCCAATCATCTAATATGTGACATGAAGTGATGATTGTACATGTATTTATCAAAGCTACCGCCTTTAGAGTGATTCAAATAACAAATGATTGTAGGCTCCTCCGAGGAACAGGAGGAACCCTGTCAGATGTTCTTGAAAAATCATCCTTGGGAAAACAATGTATTTCTGGCAAGTACTATCCAATGCACTGCCTATACAGTGAACATTAATATAGGTTCTGTCCCACCCTCAGGCTGTGGTGTATTCCAGTTTTGTAGTTTCTTCTGGAAGCGGTACAGTTGCAAGAAAAAGAAAATTTGGTTTTAAAAATAAAATGGATTAAACCTGTTGCGAAGTTGTGAAGAGGGCATGATGCTCAGACCACTGCTGTGAGATCAGAGCAGGTTAATGACATTATATCTCAACAAATCTCCCTGGGAGTTCACATACAGGGGAGAAAGTCTTTTTATGTTCTCAAAAAGTTGCTGGAGACAAATGAGTTCATTCTCGATCTTGGAGACATATAGCTCCACTTTATTTTTTCTGGAGGTTTAAGTTGAACCTAACAGTTGTCATCAGTGGATGGAGTCGAACACAATTTTCCTGAGGCACCTGATGTCACTAATGTGCCATGAAAAGTAACTGCAAGCTAACAGAGTGGAGAATACAATGACCTCGAGCAGGTACACATGTAGACACTGTGGGTTAATTAAAAAGTTTTGTAAATTTCGGTTCTCATGGATACACAACATTTTTTTTCTCACTGGCATTTTCTTTCCACGTTTACATAGTTTTCTGGCTTATGCACATTATAAACTCTACATCACAAAGTACAGAGTAACATTGCATGTCAGTGTCAGACAACCTGGGGCACACTCAGTCATTTTGGCTGTTACAGTCCGTCTGAGGGGTTATAAACAGTTTTTTCACCTTACGGTTTTACATTTGAAACAACAAGACCAAAATGTGTGATGTTTTTTTTTTTTTTCTTGGTATCCTGACTGTATCTATGGGACATCGGACTCAAGAAGTTAATACATCCAGAATGCATCAGTCAAGTCAAGCTTCCATCCAAATGCAGCATGAATTTAACAGACTTTCCAAAGAATCTTGCAAATCAAATGAATTGTACAATGAAAATGCATCTTTTTTATGATTTTCACCCATTTTTTTTTTCTTCTCGCAAATTGAAATGTAGATTCAAACAAGTTGGTGCAAACACACTACAAAAGTGACATCCTATATATAGTTATGAGGGAAGTTTGCGTGTCCCTAATGAATTGAAGTGAAAATGGTCCCTATCCAATGTTTGTAACAGCAACAAGTAAAACCTAACCGAGTGATTTGTTGGCATTAACTAGGTTGTTACAGCGTTGTTGGTCAAAAACACACACATCTTTACTTTTTTCAATCTGTATTTCCAGAAAAGCATGCAAGAGCCCAAGAGCTCTGAAAACTTGACTGAGTGGGATAGAGGTTTTGCTGTGTTTACAGTGTGTTCGGAGGGAGGGGGAGCCAGAATCTGAGCCATTACACAGTGCCCAGAGAATCCTAACACGAAAAGTCCAGAGACCTGAATCCATCAATTCATTTTCTGTATGATTTATCTGCCTGAAGGTTGCAAGGGGGGCTGGGGCCCATCCCATCTGACTGTGGACAAGGATGGGGTACACTTCTGACAGGTCGCCAGTCCACCCTTGTGGAACTTACTGACCCCTGTGAAGACAACATGGAATAGGCAAAGAGCAAAAGGGCTAAATACACAGAGCATGTTGCTGTGTTGAAAGAATTTCTAAGCTAGAATAGAGGAAAGGTCAGAAGATCAGTGACAGCAACACAGCTATCTTAACAAAATGTCCTGGTATGAAGCATTGGACAGTCAGAGACACAAAAAGGGACTATAAAACCATAAGGGACCATTACTACTATAAGACCTGCTGCTTGCATGGCAAACACTATTGAACGCAGAGGAAAGCTTTTGATTGTTTAAATGGGTGGATACGAGTGAGCTAAAATGTGCCTCTGAAATCAATTCAGCCAGCTTCCTCCGATGGACAGCAAGTGTACTATTGATTAACTCTGCTATAAATTTCAAATCAAACAAACTGCATCACATCTATCGTGCTGTAGGCGGACCACAGTGACTGGCATATTGGATTTTTAATAAGAGGAAAATATCAACTTCACTGTAACTAAGAAACCATTACCAAAAGGCCTCGCTGAGTGAACTTTCTGTCAGGAGAATAAAAAAAGGATAGAGCCAGGGGGCCAGAGACTGAAAGAGGGATGGAAGGAAGAAAAGAAACACTTACCCTGTACTTACCTCAGCAGCGAGTGAGGCAGAGTGTGGTCGGCACTGTGTTGTGAACAGCGTGGGCCAATCGACTGTGACACCTCATTTATTACCCAGAACACACTGGAACAGAGGTACAATGACATTGCCATCGCCCACACTGCAGTGCAGGCCACCAGCATGTTTCTCTAACGCATGCAGCAAAACCAGACTTTGCCATGATCTCACCACATTACCTGAGCCCTTTGGTTTTACTCACAGATGTAATGGTTGGGGGTTTGGGTTCTAGTGATAGAGTCAGTAATGGAACAAAAACAAAGAAAATATCCCAACAATCACACAACTAAGACTAAACTTACAATGTTCTACACCAGTTTAGCCATTTTGAAAATGTAATATAAAAATGTAGGTTAGATAGATAATCTACATATCATTACAAGACCTTTCTGGTTTGCAGAAGTTCTCAACATAGGACTTGATGTAGTCCACAATGCAATGAGTTAAAATGGAGGTTAGCAAAAGTTCAATCAGAAAGACCATTTTTGCACACGTGCAATAAGTCAGAATCACCCACTGGGCATCCACATTACACAACTGCTAGCCCTGTCTTTATCCTATCATCATCTGACAGGGTGGTTTTAACCAATCAATCTCAAGCCACAAAGATTTAAGAGTAATTTCTCTCTGCTGTCATTCAGCTGTCATTTCAGCATCGTGCATAGGCAAGACCCACCACCTCCCCTTCACCACCTTAACCTGGTAGCCAGTCTCCCTCCAGTCAAGCTACTGTTTGAGACCTCTTCATGGAAACACTCATCCTCTAGCTTCTTCTCCACCACCAATAGTGTCTAGGCCCTGGGGGAAAGATCATCCCATGTGAGATCTTCTGTCCATGCATCCCCTCCACAGTTCCCACATCCTACCGGGGTCTAAGTGCCAAAGATTCTTGTGCTGTCAATAAAATTCATTTCATAATTGCACACTCTTGTAACTCTCTCCTGATTGAACTGTCAGTGTGGTAGACACAGCACTTACCTGTCAGTGGTTTCAAAACAATCCCTTGAAGACATGGAGCTCATCTCACACCATTTCCTAACACACACACACACACACACACACACATATATATATATATATATATATATAGGAACAGACATGGAGGCGTGACTGAAGTCCCCAGAGATGAGGAGTAGAGATTGGGATTGTGATGTCTGCAGCTGTGAAACTACAGTGTGCAAGAGCTCACAGGCTGCAGCACGAAACAATAGGGGTATACACACCGTAATCATGATTATCCATCATCCATTCATTATCCATACTTCTTATCCCTTGTGAATGGTGTGGGCCGGAACCAGTCCCAACTGACTGAACTGGACAGGTTGCCAATTTATTACAGGACTCTGTGTATCAGTATTATTATACTTATGCATAGGATTTTGTAAAAGCTTTAATCGTCTACATATTAATGATAGGGTTAGGGTTAGGTAGTGATAGACTTGATTTAATTATTTAATTGATGCATACAACTTTATTTTCAACGTTGTTGGTCTTTTTTGTTCAACTGATCAGGATCTGTCAGCTACGATGAGCAACTGCTGTATACGCTGAAGACCAAGGTCCCATCAATAGCAAAGGAATGAAGTGATAGCTTACTAGAAAAATAACCTGAAGCATTTGAGATTGGATGTTCACACCTGGAACCTTTGGAAGTACTAACTATATAAAAAAACAATCCTACCAGTGTTATTGTCATAATGTTCCCACCTTTGTCCACATTGTGAATATCCTCTGGGGTCCAAGATGACTGTAGATACTCCTAAGTGTTTGTAACACCTACTGAGTACCATAAATACAGATCTATACACATTATCATGAAATACTTTGTCTTTACCATGTGAGTGTATGACCTTTCATCCTCCTCCAGCCCACTTCCACAGAGGGAGTGGCGGTAGAGGGAGGGACGGTCAAAGTGTTCGCTCTTTCTCTTTCTTTGAAAGAAGTAAAGAGAACGCTGCTCTTATTAGCTGTGGCAGGCCTGGGTGGTTCTCTGTGATAGAGATGGATGCTCCTCCTGTGGCACACACATAGAGACACACACACACGCACAAACACACACAGTCTACTGCTATCTATCATATATCATCATGGTGTGGAAAACACTTACCACAGAGGGTAAAACAGCAGCAGCAGGTTGTGTGTTGAGAATGGTGAAAATGTATATTTCAGCAAACAAGAAGAAGGAATTAGCAGCATTGTGTATTCTCTCTCTTTTCGTGTGTGTGTATGTGCGTGTGTGTACTGTAGCTTGTCTAATTCAAAGCCCAGCTGTAGAAAATGTGTCCCTGACATGTAGAGGATGTGCCAACAAAACTGAAACTAATTTCAATTCACCTGCTGGGGCATTGCAAATAAGCATAGCCACTATCCTGTTAAAATACCTATTACACTGGCTTGGCTGCCCAACATGCAGTCAAGAAATACTTTCCTGCTTTTGGACATTTTTGCAATTATACACTTTGGCTGGATGAAGTGCACAGAGAGACAAATTATCAGTAGTCTGACTAGTGAGTATGTCTGTGAGACTGGCTGCTAAAGAGATTATAGCTGGAAAGCTGGAAATTCATGAGCTGGTTAAATTTCAGGGGAAAAATACAAGTTAAAAGCTGTTGATTTCATCTCGGCTATGTTTAATGTCCAGAGGGTAACTGTTGTCAACTCTTCCTTGGACTATGTCTGAGCTCCTCAAACACACTTCTCAAAGATTTAGAAAATCTAGGCATGGCAGTGCCCCAGTGGTTGGTTCCACATTCAGAAATCTTGAATGGGTTGCCATGAAATTTGGTGGCAGTGTACAAAAGACACGGAACATCTTTCATGTGTCACTTTTACAAGCATTAAATTTACAGATATGGTCTCTTATGATGAACTGTAATAACTTTGAAGAGCCCATTATTTTACATAAACGTTTTGTCTCCAATCAGTATTATTTCTGCGTACTCAGCCCTGAAGAAACATGTGATGTCATGTTTATAATGCATTGACTGATCAGAGGGATCACAGAAGACAATCATTACAGTCATGGAAAAAATGATTAGACCACTCTTGTTTTCTTCAGTTTCTTGTCTATTTTAATGCCTGGTACCACTAAAGGTATATTACCTGAAGAATACAATGAAATCAATAAAAAAACATGGAATGTCTAAAAGCACTGTTTTTGGCAGTACAAAGCCAGAGCTATTGATGTAAGAAATTAAGTGATTTTGGTTATTATCAAGAAAATCATAGAAAATGGCTTGATAACAGCTCTTAAATTAAACTCTTATGAGCTATTTTGTTGTTATTGTTATATTTGTCCAAACAAATGTCCCTTTAGTTATACCAGACATTACAACAAGAAACTGAAAAAAAAAAGCTTGGTTTATTAATTTTTCCCATGACTGTATACGTCAACAATGTGATAATGCACCATGAAATACATTTGAATGCAGCACCATCAGTCACTTAATGGACCTTTTTTTTTAAATGGAAGATAATATCATCAGGTGGTGTCATTGGGCGTTTCAACCCTGAACCGTGATACCCTCCAGTTGGCAGGTTGGCAGTGGTGGGTAGTCACTTCCCCTCTCCTGGCTTTCAGCTCAACTCCTCCCACCTGTTCCAGAGCCAACAAGAGGCTCACTCTGCTGCCTCTCTCTGTGGGCCACTGACTTCCTCTCTCTCCCTGCCATTCCAAGTGCTGTGGGCATCTAGCATGCAGGCTGAGCAGGGAAGCCCCTGCAGACAACCTAAACTAGATATAGCCAGGCCTTGGTCTTCTTGGAATGGGAATGGCTTCTCCCCCTCCCCCTGCGCTTTCCTTGCCACAGAAGTTGATATAAAACATGCTAGAATATAAATTCTATTTCCAGAATCACAGAGCATCAGTGACTCTGTTGGGTGATCGAACACATCCGCTGAGTCAAAGCTGAACAAGGGTGAAACCAGCTGGACAGTGCAGCTACACAAATGTTCAAAACTGTTCAGCCTGAAATAGTAGTTGTAAACGGAGTAATATTTGTATACCGGAAAATATGGTCATTCCTTTTAAGAAATGATGCCATACAATGACTCTGTGGATAATCCACCATCTGTCTGTATTACACAGCGCATTAAAAAACTGTAAACTCCGTTAGTGTGTGGAGAATAATATCAGGCAGTAATGTCTAGTGTAAGTAGCAATGGATTAAATACAAACGCTCAACTGTAAATCAAAATCCAGAGAATAGGTACCCATGGTGGGACTTCTATTAAATCCTGTTAAAGCCTTTGAACTCCTGTTTTGATCACAAACATAAAGCTGCCACTTGGTCTTTGGATAAAATTAGCGAAGTCTTGAGCCAACTTTTCAAATGATGCTAGAAAGGAACTAGTGATGTCTGGAAACGCAAAACTTGTTTGCAAAGACAATACTGTAAGTTTTTATCACTGCCACAGAGCCTACCTTACCATTACTTTAGTCACCAAAAGCTGTGAACTAACTCTTCTTTTCTTCCATGAGTGTCAGCATGTTAACCGGTGAGTCTGTCCTGTCTAATACTTTTTTACATTAGGTTCACTTACCTATTATAGTAAAGTTCTTGTCCTTTAGGAGCAATGGACCAGCAGTCACCAGTTTGACAATAAATCTGTGCAACAATAATAAAAATGTTAAAATGTTTAAAGAATCCCCCTTAAATGAAAAATTGGAAGGGATTTGGACACTGTGCCATCTACCTCTGTGTTCAGACATTGACTTGTCTGACCATTGCACAGTGGAAACATATTCTGTCAGCGTCCTGTGGCAATGATAATGTCACTTCTGTGATGCTTCACAACTGCAGAAAGTTGCTGAACAACATTTGTTGCCTTGAGAACAACGTCTCTTCCAGGGATGCATATTTCAACTCAACCACATCATGCCACATTACAAAGACTGAGGCAGAGGAGATGTGGCGCTGGCCTGGCCTGCTGTGGTCCTGACCTGATAAACAAAGACACGTATTGTTGAACACCTTTAGACACGCTTGCAGGAAGACTGGGACCAAATTACACTTGAGACGCTGAGTTTTTATTCTTGAAAAAATAAAATTCATGAGGTAAAACGTAAAACAAGGAGCTGCTGTACTGTTTTCAGTGAACCACAGGTCAAAAATAAATACACAAATAACTGTTGTTAGTATTACATGAATATAGCAAACCATCCCAGCTTGCTCTAGTCTGATTTGGTGTAAAATAATGCAGTGAGCCAGAGAGTAGACAGCCATGCAATAAGTTATGTTACATTTTAGACCAACCTTCCATCATAAGCTTCAGTAACGGGAAAGAAAATTGAACATGGACAGGAATGTAAAAGCTAAAGAAAGATCCCTTGTTTTTTGATGAGAGTGACATGACTAATTAACTAATGACAGCAAAACAAATGCAGGGACAGTACTTGTGGATGAAGTGTACAGTACATGAGATAAAGACAGCAATAAAATAGAAACATGACCTGTTACTAAAAAATGACAATGAAAAGACCAGAACTATTTAAACAACACAGCACCAAAAGAAAAAAAAAAAAAAAAAAAAAAGTGATGTGACGCTAACTTCATTCTGAGGTATTTTGTTGAGGTGCGTGAATAAATAAACAGTCCAACATCATCCAGACAGGGTGCAACTACAGATCACCTTATCAGTGCCAACAACTTAAAAATCTGTTTCTGTCATATAAATCCCATTCATGTCAGGATCGTATCTGGATTTCTTCAGCTTCGTGAGTCTATGTTTAAAACAGAGATGAAGGTGAACATCATCCTCTGACAACCTGCACCTTGTACACTTGGTCACCAGCAGTCTGGAGACCTGTCTTTGAGGGTGACTTACTGTCTGGCTGTACAAATAACTGATCTGGTATCTGGCTGATATACTACTTTACAGCTGTGCTTGTTACTGACCAGAGAGGTGCAACATATCTTTCTCTTTTTACTTGTTTGTTTTTGTTAAAAAAAAAAAAAAGCTTAGTAGGATATTATTCTGTGATTTAATTTAATTCATTAATATTAAATATAAGATCATTGTGTTACATATTACATCCCCATACAAGAATATGTAACAGTATCCTCTCATGGTTGCAACTTAAACAAATAAATCAAAATTTGGCAAACGTGTTTAATCACTTCATCGTGTTATACATGCGTATGGAGCTGGACTAAGGACCCAGTTAGCTTAGCACAGCTTAGAGTGGAAGAGGAGAAGTAACTAGCCTGACTCATTAATAAAATATTGTTCTCATTTACTTAATCCACACTGAGCAGACATGTAAAAAAAAACAAAAAAACAACACATCATTTGCAGTTTTAGGGGTAGTTTCATGCTGAGATGTGTTCTTCTGTGCTGCTATAGAACATGTTAACAAATACATTGATTGAAACCAGGTCATGGTTTTGGTCTCAGGCACAATGGCACCAGTATGTAAATACTGTATATAAGATATCTCTGGAGTATGAGAAAAAACATTATCTACCTACCTGACAATAATAATCTTAATCCACACAAGGATAAAACAAAACATCATTCAGTTTAAGGAATATATATATATATATATATATATATATGACACCATCATGAGAAAATACTGCTGGTGTTCAAACACATCAGCATCCTGTCCTTGTATGTATGCAAAGAGTTAAAGTGTATGTGTGTGTGTGTGTGCATTTTCAAAATGTGTTTTCAATATGCAGCGCATTATAAACCACCAAAGTGCCAACAGTTGTGGCTTCTTGTTAATGTTCCAATGTGATGTCCAGATGTGTCTCAGTGCAGAAATGCCAGCAGAGCACTGAGCCAGTGTACCAACATGGAGCCCTTCACCCACAAAAACAGCTCATATATATCGAGTCGCCACAGGCTGAGAGATTCTGCCAGCTTTATCTGCAGGTGCGTCCTCCTGGACTGAGCCTTACTCCTCTTGTGCCTGTCAAACCAAACAGCAGGGGAAGAAGAAGACAAGGTTACACACAATTTGAAGATACTGGATAGAAACATCAAGATTTCTTGAATTCTTCTGTAATTTTCTGATGATCAAAATACACAACTGCAGTGTAGCACTGATCAGACAATACATCTTATATATTAATATCTAACTTATTTAACGTGCTTGAAGTGACGTATGAAGAATCGGATCGGGGTCACGTGAACACGGATGGAACGTGGATCGCTTTAATTGGCGCCACGTAAACGGGTCTTCGATCCATTTGATTTCAATCCGGTTGAGGAAAGAAACGTGCGCGCAAACACACTCAGTGTTACATCAGGTAATAGACATATTCTGACACTGAAAACAAACATTGACAAAAGCTTTCACCTTCTCCCGCCTACTCTGCTTTTATATGTGACTAAACAAACTGTCAGCCACATTAATGAATGCTAATGTCCACAGCAACCAGTATTCAAATGCTCAATGCATTCAGAGGTCTGCACCTAGTTTTTAATAAAGTAAGTTAATAAAGTTTATTACTGGCACACATCTAAGCTTTTTAAAGTATTTTTAGGGGATTTTTTTTGCCTTTAATCAGAGATAGTGTGGAGAGACAGAAAACAGGGAGGAAAGTGAGGGAAGGACACTTGGGAAAGGTCGACTCGGTCAGGACTCGAACCAGCCACTCAGCCATCCAGGCGTCCCGACACATCTAAGCTTTAAGCACAGATTAAAGTGATTTCAACGCTGTATAAGTGATAGTAAAAACACAATCAGTGACAAATAAAACAACCAGGAACACATGAAGAATTAAAGACATTACAACAGATTAAAAATTAGTGAGGCAAATAGGCCAATGAATAAAAATGGCCTGGATTAAAAAAAAAAAAGGTACAAGAGAGACCATATCTAATTTCTAATGGCAATGGATTCTACAATCGTGCAGCAGCTCTGTCACCTTTTAGTTTCTGTCGTGACTTGGGGGCATATAAAAGAGATTTGTCGTCAGATCTCAGAGACTTAGGGACTTGATGCCAGTGAATAAGGTCTGTGATATATGAAGGGACTTGACCACGTCCTTGAGCCTTGAAAACAATTAGCAAGGTCTTAAATTGGAGTCTAACATGAATAGAGAGAATATAAAGAGGAAAAGACTGCTCACACTTTTTAGTACCATGTCACCATCTTTTCAGCTGCATTCTGGACCATGTGTAGTTAATCAAGACTGAGAAAGACACAAATATAAGCAATGACAACAGTCCAGTCACACTTTTTCACACTGTCAAGACAGCACTAAGACTCAAACTTTTTCATGTGATGTAAAGAGGAGGCCTAGCTTACTAATGAGGAAGTTTCTAGACTTATATTGGACAAACATAATTATTTTGGTTTGTTGATGTTTAGATGAGCGAAATTATTTACAATCCAGTCATAATTCCCAACATGTCCTGAAAACAGGGAAGGAGCAGTTCCAGGGAGTCCCCACATTTCATTTGGGATTAGGAGGTATAGTCATGAATTATTGGCATTGAAGTGACAGGAGATATTATATACTTCCTATATACTTTCTAATGTTTTAAAGAGAAAACATGTACAGACTGAATACAACTGGCCCCTGGATAGACCCCTGAGGAATCCCTGAGGTGACAGGGGCAGAGGTCAAGAAAACTGATAAAAAAAAAAAAATGGGAACTTTAATACAAAGTTTTTGAGATATGTCAAAGTAATCTAGATTACAATCCAGTGCTGTGACGGAGTTTGAACTCGAACTGAAATGGTTCAATGTGATGATCAGAAATATTAGCAGTTGTGACAGAACCACTTTATTAACAAACAGGGGGCGATTTAGACACAGCCAATATAGGTTTAAACATTTAACGTTATGAGTCTTAGCAGAAGCCAGAAAATTGCATGTTTAAAACATGCTAGGACTGTGTCAGAGTTAAATAGTCCAAGATAGCTGAGCAGGAGGAATGGAAGAAGAAAAGGAATTCATCTGGGCTTATGAGAAGCCCAGCAGCAGGAGAAATAGAGGTTACAGGGTGGCATTTCTTTGACAGACTTCAGCAAACTGATTTGCAGTGAAAGAGTTTATCTGGTAGGGAAGAGTATCTAGGGGTTTTAGTATTACATTAAGTAGTAGATAAGGTGGAATTAAATAAAAATTTCAAAAGAAAACCAATAAGACATGTTAAGGTCAAGAATATACCCTAGGACATGAACAGCCTTATTTAAACCAATTTATGTGAAAAATGCCCAAACTAGACTAGAACCTGTATGAGATTATTCGCCCTGGGTTAACTGGACAACACAGATGAATATTAAATATTGAATTAAATTCATCCGGTATTGACTGTCTATCATGAAAAGGAACAATACGAGACAGGAAGTTAGAGAATTTTGTTGGTGTCTTTGTCTGGCCTGAAAGGCCTACGTATGTACCGAGACACAGACTGGAGGATTAGTCACTGATTCTATTTTTACAGCATGTGATTCAAATTTAAAAGAAAAAAAAAAAGCTCCCAAAAGATGAAGCAGATCTTGTAAACCACAGCCACACCGCCTCCTCAACCAAAGATGGTTGCTCACCATCACCAGTCCACGTCTCTATTAAAAACAGAAAATCCTAAGCATGGATAATGAAGACGTTCTGAAATAAACATCTTATTAGACAGACACCGAATATTAACCCATTTACAGCTTTAAGAGAGTGACTGGTTGCCATTACTGTCGAGTACGTTCTACTGTGCGCACAATTATTTGGCAAATTGTATTTCGAGTCATTTTATTTCTTAACAAATACAGGGCTCTCGTTCAATCCAAAATCTTAATAAAGCTCAAGCCAAAATATTTAAGAAAGTAAAAGTCAAGTTTTGTCTTTCTTAAGAGAATATTTCAGTGTGCACAATTACTTGGCAAATACTGGTGCGCAGATTTAAAAGGCAACTTAATGGAAAAAAACAAATATTTTCCAATCTCACTTGTTTATTTTCACCTGTTAAAGTGAAAATAATGAACAAACAACTGAAAATTTCCGCATGAACATTCCTAACATTTCCACAAAAAATAATCAATGTCCAATATAGCCACCCTTTCTCAACTGTCATGTCAGGTGAGGGAGGGGGGCGTGTTGTTATTCTGTCATCTTTAAAGCCTTTACTGGAAAGCCATGCAGTGGAGTATTTTGATGCATGTCATGGAGCATTGTCCTGCATAATAATCGTAGACTTCTTAAAAGAGGCAGGGTTTTTTTCTGTAACACTGCTTGAAGAAAGTGTATTCTAAAATCTGGCTGTAGTTCTTGGAGTTGAATTTGAGTCCTTCTTCATTCTTAAAAAGGTCCAGCTGGCTCATCTTTAATGATACCAGCCAAGAACCCCACCTCCACCTTGCTGGCGTCTGAATCAAAGTGGAGCTTCGAGTCCATTACTGATCCAGCCACGGGTCCATCCATCTCGTCTGTCAACAGTCACTCTC
Organism: Polydactylus sextarius; assembly: GCA_016801845.1. NCBI lineage: Eukaryota > Metazoa > Chordata > Actinopteri > Polynemidae > Polydactylus > Polydactylus sextarius. The sequence goes on from CM028919.1 coordinate 1,921,648, forward strand.
ATTTCAGCTGTCCATATAACCTTTGAAAAACTCAGTCTTCATGTATTTCTTCTAACATGTGTCTTGTTCATACCAATGGTGGTGGGATTTCATCCTTCCTTACCTTGGCCATGTGTCTGAGCACTGAACACCTTGTACTTCTGGGTACTCCAGGTAGGTTACAGTTCTGGAATATGCCAGCACTGGAAGACAATGGGTTCTTAGTAGCTTTAACGCTTGATTTTTTTTGTAAATCTTTGGCAGTTTATTAGCATCTTTTTTTTTTAGCACATTTCTTTTGACTCTTTTAGCTTTTTGAAACAAAATGTTTGATAGCTCTGTGATCACAACCCAATATCTTTGCAATTTGTACAGTTTTGTCTTTTCAAAATCAGTCAAATCTCTTTTTTGGCCCATTTTTCCTGAGGAAAAAAAAATCTGCCTAATAGTTATGAGAACCTTAATATAAGGTGTTGATCTCCTTAGGCCATGCCCTCCTTCATCACACAAATACAGAAATACAAATACAGCTTGGAGTTGGGAAATATGCATAAAAATTATAATATGGTCAAAACACTCACTTGCCAAATAATTGTGCACACAGTGTATATCTAATGCACATTGAAGCAGGAACAGAACCTAGAGGTATGTGGCGGAACTGGAGGCTTGCAGAGCAAACTAGCGTAGAGGAAGATGGGTTGAATGATCCATGAAGCCTTTAGACTGAGAATTCAATTTAATGGATATGATAGTGGACAGATAAGGGGAGCTCAGCACAGTGCTTGTGCTGGTTCCAGAATCATGTACTGTGAAGATCTTTTCCATTCAGTGACCAGTGATGTGTCCAGGTGTGCTGCATGAGGAGCATGTGGTGATGTAGAAAGTGTTTGCAGGTGGATCACATCTGCCTCATGGCGTAAAGTGAATATCAGTGTTGGACGTAACGCGTTACAAAATTAATATAGTTACAGTAATGTATTACTTAATGCTGTAACGCAGTAATGTAAGGCATTACCAATACATTTTTAGTAATATTATACTCATTATACGTCTCAGTAACGTGGATTGCAACCCGCTTTTAACCTGAAAATTTCTGAGGGTAAAGCATTTACTTCCTGTAGCAGTTCGTCAGCGTTATAGCCGAAAATGGCCTGAAAATTTTAAGATGTAAACTGGGATGTGTGAGCACTAGAGGAGGATTGAACCCGCCAAGTGCCCCTTTGCCCATAGTTGCGACTAATTAGACCAGTGCCCCAGTCCCAATCCTCAGATGACAGTACTCACTCACCTTTTGTTTTGGAAGGATTAAAATTGTTAGACACACTAGACGCAGCAGTGTTAGTGTTGTGTTTTATTTAGTTTTCTTGTTGATGCTCTTATTTGATCAGATTTAGCACATAACAGCTCTATTAGAGCCTCTTTCCTTTTGTTACATTGGTTTTAGTTTCTTTTGAGTATCACCCATGGCCCTTTCTGTTCTCTATTGTTTGTTTGCTGATCTATATTTGTTTACCCCCAAAAAACTGATAACCTCTGACATACGAGAGTTGAATGGTCATGGTGGTGACAGTAGGACCATCAGCAACCAGAGAGTCAAGGATTCATTTGCTGGTTGTGATCTGGTATAAGATATTCTACCTTCGCGACTTAGATTGTCTGGGTCAGATGGAGGTGGTTGGATGGTGAATGGTGAGGTGAGTAGAGTAAGGACTTAAGTGGATCTGGAAAAGATGGTGATAGTTGGGCCTGTTAGAGTGGATCAGCCTGCTGTAAGCAGGAGTTGGGGTTTTGGTGTCTTAATCCAAAGCACAATGCCGGGGCATCAATTTTGTTTCACAGCAACAAGCAAGACCTTTCCCCTTCGCTTACCCCTACCCTTTATCCCTTCAAAGTGGTTACCGGTATGTTACCGGTACAAGTCAGCAAAAGTCGTAGCTAGTTGCTATGTAAGATAATTCGAAAATGGATGGATGAATTAAAAACTGACAAGATATTCATTTACATTAATCTTGTCACCATCAGAAAATAGTCCTGTTATCGGGTTAATGGAAAAGGTTAGCAAAGTGACAGCTAGCTAACATTAACGAACATTATTGATTAGCAGTTAGTGATAAGTTAGTTTAATAAGTTAAATGTACTGGTTAGTTTATTAATTAAATCACTAACTTTTTTTTAAAACTGCATCCTTGTCCTTTCGTCCATCTTCAGCATTCATTATGTGTGTTTTCAGAGAGCTTACTGATGCTTAGCAGTACGGAGCAAACAGAGTAATACCACTGGAAATCATGGGGGCAGTGTTGTGCAGTATAGCTCAAGTGCGACCAGTGAGAGGAACTGGTGTATTCCTTCCACAACAGCAACAACATCGCCACGCGTCTCCTCTTTATTTCTTGTCTCAACATTTGCAATAAAACAATTTGTTGTTCAATGTCGATCAGTTCCAGTTCCAACAAATGTCTTCTCTCTGTCTCCATTGTTCATTGTGTGTGGAGGAGCAAGGCCGGTAAATAAAAAATCAGCTATAGTTGATAATCGTAACGGAAAGAAATGTTTCGCCCTCTACTGTTCTGGTGGTGAATTGCTTTAGGGTTCATGGCTGTGTTGATCCGACTGCGTGGTACACGGTTGGAGAAGCACAACTCAGCATTTAATGAAGAAAGATAACACTCAAACATCCAGGCTCTAGTAGTAAGAAGTCTGGTCACAGACGGCTGTGAGGATTATCCAGAGTTATGAGGACACTATCTGAGGAGACATATTACTAGTCGGTGCTGTGAGTGGCTCAACCTAAACTCATATTGATGTCAATTTATATGAGTAATCAGCTATTTGAGGTAGTGTGTGCTTTGACAGGAAATCTTTTGGTGGAACAAGTAATACTCACACTATTTTTGATAAAATCATCCAACCCTGTAAGGGAATAGCTGTGAATGATCCTTCAACAAACAGCAGATTGGTAAAAGTCTGTGTTATATATATAAGAATGTTATATGTTATGTATGTTGATGTTTTTTTTTTTCTGCCTAACATGTTTCCATCACAGCACAGAGGCCATTAACGAGTCTACAAGCTTAAGTTTCTAATTAGTTTTTTTTTCTTGCATGAGCTAGTTTGGCTGTTATCATGTTGCCTTAGTGTGCAACTTCTGCCAGGTAATAACAGGTGGCAGTTGGACAAACCTGTGTTTTGGTGACAACTGTTGGGGACAACTGGCCAAATCTCATACTGTAGGTCCATTCAGTTTGCACCACTTGCAGGTTTCTCTTCAGGAGGAAATCCATGAAGACACTGGGAGCACAAGCAAACTCCACACAGAGAGGCCCTGGCTGGCGGGAAGCTAATTACGTCAATTCTGCTTTGTCTTACATTTAGAAATATCAGTGACATGGGATAAAAGGTGTTACACATACAGGAGGGGCTAGTTTCGGCTGCTGGCAGCACATAAACACAGTGTGAGCTGTAAAAACAGTTTTCCTACAGTGAAAGAGAGCAGCTGTGCATACAGAACACTGCAGTTCAGGTGTGGGAGTGAGGAGGCACCTCAGGATCCCCTGGCGCTTGTATTACATTACTACCCATGGCACAACAATTGGTTAATAATTTATAAGATGTGCTCATTCAGACAAGCTCTACCATTGTCAGCAGTACAGAACCAAGTAAGAGCCCCTGTGTGTGTGTGTGTGTGTGTGTGTGTGTGTCCAGAGTCCTGTCCTTCAGCCATCAGCTGTGAGCTGAAGTGACAACCCACATCCCTCCTCTCCAAACCTACAGTTGCAAATTTCAATTTCTCCTCCAAAGCCACTTACTTGTCAGCTTATAGTTCTGACATATTTCCTGCCACCCTCATTTCACTATATGTACATATGAACATATAAGACTCACAAACTGAAAAATCTACATGGAGAGTCGTGAGGTTTTACTGTCGACAGTGAGTCTAAATTTTGTTTTGTTACGCTGGAACATAATGAAATGTGTCTCTAACTGTGGCAGAAGTACAACCTATAACAGCTACACAAAGAGAAAGTGACTGACTTCATTCCTGTCTGTCACAATGCCCTGTTTGATGCAACCAGCAGGGGTGACAAAGAAGATGACTTTAACCATCACAGTAGAAATAAAAATAATAGTTTGTACTTTTCTCTCAACACCTAAAGGCACTTAAGTTTCCTGTGGTGTTTACCACAGCATGAAATACATTTATGAAAATCACCATAAACCTACATTGTCATTATTTGTATGTGAAGCTTTGTTGAAGTGTTTTCCTGTCTATGTCGGATACATAGCTCCTATGTAGCCTGCTGCAATTTGCGTTTACATTTTGCTTTTAGTTTTACAGATTTTCCTGGTGAAGACAGTTTCCTAGATAAACCTAAACTATCAGTAGGGAAGCAAAATGTCTGATGAAGTATAGATATATAAACAAAAACAAAACCCTGCCATGATAGGGAAAGGTCTGTGAACTTTCTGACCTGGCCATGGCCCGTATGCAGCAGCGTGACATGTTGATGAAGGATGACGATGAGGCTCTGGTCTGTAAGGTGGTCTCAATGCCCCTCAGCAGGTCGTTGGTCTTCAGCAGCAGCAGCATCTGACGGGGAACTCGATTCAAGAGTTCACTGATCTGGGGCAGGTACAGAGCTGCATTGGTCCGTATCTCAGTATCCTGCCAAGGGAGATACACAACAAGATTAGCCATTTCTTTGCTTGTTACGTTATATATGGTTGTGAAACAGCACACGCTTGCATTTTCACCAATTTTCACTAGCTACATGTGCACTGGTCTGTTTTTCTTCACTCTTCTAGGTCTGTTAGAGCAGGACGCCCGATGAGTTTTAATGATTGTTCATTCACTTATTTATTTTGATTTTCTAAATGAGTTGATTTTGTGAGTTGATCTACCACGTGCATCCGTGAAAATGCAGAAAGAGGGTGTTCGTGTTTTGATGCACATCTTTGTCGGCTGTTTGTCTTCATTATTCATTGGTTTATTCTGGCACGATATATGAGATAAAGGGAAAGAGAAGGGAGGCAGAGGGAAAAAAAGGATTAAAGCAAAAATATTCCTCAGTTCTGCATCAGCAGAAATGACAACATACTGTGATGGCAGCATAAAAGGGGATGATAGGTATGATATTTGCCTCCATGGCGACTATTTGTTGTTTTTTTTTTTTTTTTGATGTTGAAAATGGCTGCACAGGTCGGCACATGTCAGCGTCCTGATCCACTTCATTTCAAAGGCCTTGCATCAACGGGTCGAAATTACACTATTAGTCATGGAACAAAGGGGACAGCAAGCTTACAAACATTTAGTCATTTTCCAATCTTTAGACAGAAGTAAAAGCAGGAAGTACACAAGCTGCTTGAGTGTTGAGTGAACAACTGTGAAATTACCATTTAATTGGAAACATAAGTGGAGAAATACTTTTTATATGATCCAAACCTCTAACTTTGAACCAGCTCATGTTAAGCTACATTAAAATTTACACCACAGTCTTCTATAGTTGGATACTGGACATCTATAAGACTTATGTAAAGGTAACTGGATGTAAGATATTTTACCCTCTGAACTGAGAGGCTTCTTCATTTCTAATGAGTTCCCTTCCAGTGTATTTATATGGTGTTTTATTGACATATTGGTGGAAAAAAATGTAAGAGATTAGGTAAAAATATTCACATTATACTGCTTGTTTAGATGGATGACTGGCCTGACTTGTCAGATCACCACAGTGTTTCCTCGTACATTCATAAACGTCTAAAATTCAAGATCACAGTCAAACATTCAGTATGTCTTTAACAGTAACAGTCAAATGCAGCTCACTGGGCCTCAATGATGTGTCTGGACTCACAGCAGCTGGAACTTACCACAAATCATTTAGCTCCTACAGATCTCCACTAGTATGTGAACCCACAAGACCCACTGAGAAGGAGTTAAGTCATTGACCAGGAGTCAGTGAACAAACAGAGCCTGATACCACAATGAACATCTCCGTGGCAACCATGAAAATTTAAGTCAATGGGCCATGTGACAAGAATTAAAAGACAGTGACGCCAAACATAAGAATGGGACGGCAGGTTTCTATTAAACCAAACAATATATGGACAATTACTATTGGTCCTGACCATGTGCTACACAGTTAGTAATGTCTACATATACAGTATGTACAGCAGCTTGTGGGTAAGCTACTACCTGAATAAGAGATTTATGCAGTGGAAGAGATTCTTCACTTACACATGGCTGAACATGTTTTCCATACATTAGAAGGTTGCTGCAACATTTACCCTGTTCCTGTCTTTTCCCCTTATTTCCCACCTGTCTCATGTCTCAATGTAATAAAGTAATTAACTTAGAATCCAAGAATGTAGTGAACAAGAAAAAAACTGTGGTGAAACAACAACCAAACTTTTTCATGGTCTTGTTATATATGGGTTTCACAGTCTCTCTCTGTGTGTGTGTGTGTGTGTGTGTGTGTGTGTGTGTGTGTGTGTGTGAGAGAGAGAGAGAGAGAGAGAGAGACAACAGTACTGTCAGAGCTGTCAGTCTAAATAAACAGAGAGTTGACAGGCACAAAGAGACAGACACCTAGTCAACATCCTGACACAGATAAACTCTGTCTCTGCTCTCTGTCTTTGTCTAATGCCCACAGCAAGTGATGTGAACTAACAACACGGATACAGCAAACAACAACATTTGAATAAACTGTATTATCCTCAAGACACACACACACACACACACACAAACACACACACATTTTAGTTTGATGAAAAGGCACAAAGGCACAAATAAGATACACACACTTAGAACATATCATTTGTTAATATCAAAGCTTATTAATTCAGCTATTTGGCTTCATGACAGACATTCTCATCACAATAGATAGTTAAGACACTTTTCTTGTCTGAGAAGAAAAGAGCGCAGGTGTCAAAATATTAATAACAGTTAGTCAAACCTGACGGAATGACAAACAGAATTATTGCAACAAAGAAACCCAAAGAATAAAGTCGTCCACAGGACTTACATCACATACCAGAAAGATGCCCTCTCATTAGCAGGCCAGCAAGTTGACCACAGCACAACCGTTTACATGGAAAATGGACAGTTTATCGTATAAATAGAAGCTCTGAGGTCTGAGTCAACTCCAGTCTTTAATGTGGAGTGAGCGGCAGGTGAAGGGAACTGTCAATTACAGCTGTTAATCAATGTCCACAACAAAGCCCACTGTAACCCTTATAATATTAATGCACCACAGCAATATAAAGACATGTTTACGTCATTGGAGCCGTGATCTGTTGGAGCCAGGATCTAGAATCCATCAGCATCATCATACGTCACAGACGTCTGTCTCCAGCCATATTACATAATGCTTGGGTCTTTAATTTTAAACTGCTCTATATAAACGTTCTTCCCGCACAAGCAGCATTACTCATAATTGGTGAATGCAGAACACTTGCACATGACATTTTTGTTGAACATGGGTTGTAAAATAAATCATTTCATTTTGCATTAAACACTTGCAAATCCCTCCAGACACCCCCCTCAATTATGTCCCACCTCTACGTAGATTTTTTTCTTTTAGTAAAAAAAAAAAAAAAAAAAAAAAAGATCAAATACACGGTTTACCAGGCTAGAGACACAAACCTACGACATAATGCTGCATTACAAGCTCCTTGCCCCCCTCCCATTTCAAATAACAGGGGGCTGGGTGTTCTGAAGAGTCCTGCTTGGGGAATAACAATTAGTAGCAATTATAGGAGGTTGGTTAGCAGGCCTCACAGCTGTCAGCAGGACACAGAGAAGGCGACAGTGCTCTCATTTGCATCTGAAAGCTTCAATAAGGACATATTGTATTGCGAGTGGTGCGATAATAGGCCGCGCAAAAGGCAAAGGGAATGCAGTTGGGGGGAGGCGGTATCTGTGCCAGTGATTTTTCTTTTCTCTCTCAGTGTAGCAGAGAGTTGGCAGAATGATTTCATTCAGCAGCCAGCAGATATTAGAAAACTGTGGGCAGACACAGGAAGAGAGGAATAATGTCAGAATCTACTGTAAGATCTGCTATTACCAAATGCCATTTTTTAATCTACAGAGCAGAAAAATGCAACTGCACTCAGGGCATAAATGACTAGTAAGCAGTCAATTTGAGGTTTTTCTTGTCTCTGAAATACAAGAGGCTTCGGTATATTGGATGTTTGCCTTGGGGTGTTAGTGGAAGAGTTGAGGATGATTGGCCCAATTAATAGTTGGGTATTTTCCTCAGGTAAAAACATATTACCTTCTCCTGATGATAATGCTAATAATAATAATAAAAATACTATGTTCCGATGATTTTTTTTTTTCCAAAGTGGAGTAAGACAAAGAGAAAACACGACAAAATGATTGCAGAGCGATAAATCTAATTAACTTGATTAATATGAATATGTGCTTTAGAGCGATGTGAAAATCAACATTATTACAACTAGGACAACAAGATTACTTTTAGTCAAAAAGTAATGGTTCTGTTAGCACGTTAGCATGACATGGCTGTGAGATTAGTGTTACATGTGTTGAACCTAAAGACAGAACTTGTCTCTGTTTTGACCTGGTTACATCATCATGATAACTTAAACTGGTCTGGAGCAGGTTAAGTTCAGATCTCTTCCTTGTGGGAACATGGGTCATCTTTCCTGAATTTTCCTGAAAAAACTTAGAAAATTCAATTCAGTTTCACTTCGATTTGGTCCTGAATGTGCAGCAGTCACACCAGAAACAAACAGGAGGGATTGATTTGTAAAACAACTATACTAATTTAATATTCACATGTACAATTTACAATCACAACTATCTGCCATTGTGATACCAGTTATCTCTGGTTTTAAGTTTCCAGATTGTTGATTCTAAATACCATATATATGTTGAAAAAAAAATATGTTTCAGTCTTGAAAGTGAAAAATCAATGAATATTATCACGTTGCAGAAATCTCAACGCTAAACGCAGAACACACCTGACTTGTTCAAACCACCGTGTTGTCAATATTTAGAAGAGAAATGCTCATTAAAAAAAAAAAAAAAAACGTTCCTGCATTTGAACGAAAAGGCAGCAAAAAGCCACAGCTCTAAAAGCACTCAACATTTGCAGCATGCATATGACTTCATTAACACTAATGGAATGCATCATCAGTTTTTAGAAGCAAGACTTAAAAACGATCCACGCACGCGAGAGTGGACCGAGAGCACAAATAGAAGAGGGGGAATAACAAAGGACATGGGAGAGGAGATGTCAGGAGGAATGAGAAAGATAAAGAGAAGCAGATGAGTGGTTGTGGCAACACAAATGTCTCAAAATGGCTTCTTAAGTCCAGAGTGCCACACAATCAACAAGTGTGTTAAAGTAGAGGGCACGGGAGTGGAGTCTGCCTAATGGTGTGTGTGTGTGTGTGTGTGTGTACAGATGGTCTACATTGATGGCAGTGCTTTCATGTCAGCTGAAGTGGGAGACACGGGGAGAGAGAAGAATACACCTTGCTTACACACATACACTGTGGAATACTATTATCTTGATGAATGCATAAAAATACACCAACATAAGCACTCCCTAAACAATGTGCAATGACCCAGCTTCTTTTCTGGATCATAGGATGGATTTTTTTTCTCCAAGGCTACATTTTTAAATCCGTTTGTCCCCCGGGGTTCGCTTTTATCGCACTGTGCTGCATCAAATCATGAACACAGCTTCATGATTTGAGTGTTTAAGTGTGCCGATGAAGGAAGAGCTGGGTCAGCGTGGACCTGCACACCACCTACACATTATGAAGCTAATCGCAATATAAAATATAGATCAGAACAGAATTCCTTCAATGGGTGTGGCTGCTTATAGCTCAAACATCAACATCCACATTCAGTTAAAATCTTAATTTTATAACTGACCTCAGACTTCTTCATTGAATAAACACATTTTAAACTGCTAATCTTGTATGACTGATTTAAATAAAAGGACATGAAACATAAAATGGTTAAAACTATAAAATGTAAATGTGGACTGTGGCTCAGGAGGTGAAGCGGTGGAGCCTAATCAGGAGGTTAGTGTCTGGGGATCGAACCATCGACCCACTGATTAGTGGCTCTGAACCACAGCCATCCCAATATGTGCATTAGATACACCAACTTGTTCCGACACACCTAACACATGCTCAGTCAGACTGGGATCTGGGTAGTTTGGAAGCTCAGTCAACACCTTGAACTCTTGGTCACATTGCTTGCTACGGGCCAATTGTCCTGCTGTCAGAGTGACATTGGACTGTGCTTGATCTGAAACAGTGTTTAGGTGACTTTTACTTGTCAGAGTAACTTCCAGATGAACGTGAGGACACAAGTTGATGAAGGCAATGTCAGTATTTTGAGATGTTTTTTTTTTTTTTTTTTTTGCTGATCAAAATGGTTTATTTACTCTCTCACATGCAAAGACACACAAAAAACCTCTCAGACATGTATGTATGGAGAACACGTGCACGTAGCGTTTGCTACATGAACATCGGCTACAACATAAAGTCCAACTCTTGTTGTTTCTACTGTTGGATATTATATTATGTGAAAAGGTTTCAGGCCTTCTGCTATTCAAATTTAATCATTTATTTCTCCAAATGTACAATTCAATTACAGCATTTTAGTTACCAGTATTTTTTTAAAGTTGACTTTGACAGACAGCCATTATGTAAAGTCCGGTCTGCCGTGTCATTTTGAAGTAAGACAGCATTTTATATGTCAAATTGAAATTCCAAGTAACAAATCCATTTCATATTTGATTTCATTAACATAATGGCAGAGTTATGCCTCAGAGTGCACTGATTTTAACTTTCACTTTACTTGCAATTATGCAGTTTCAAGCATGAAAATGAAAAAAAAAAAAAAGAAGAAGAAGAAAAAAAGAAAACGTATTTCAAATGCAACATTTGTCATACATAATGGATGAATAATTAATTCATTTTAATACCAGGAAGTAGAAGGCGACCTCATCGGGACGATCTTTGGCATCAGCCGAAGTCCGCGTTCTCAAAACCAATTTAAGTGAGGCCAAAATTTATACTCTGGCTTATCTCATAGGCCGGTGTCATTAGAACACAGACATGAGTTGTACTCATCCCATTCCTGCTCCCCAGAGGACATTTTGACTTAAATTTTGATTAATCTGACTGTGCTCTAACACCAAGCTCAGGATAAAGTCCACTATTAGAATCACTGTCACTTGGTGTTAAACTTGCAGTCCTGTACATTTATAGAATATATACATATATGCAGAATAGCTACAGACAGGATGGACATGTAAGTGTTGTCGATACATTTTTTAATTTTATTTCTGTGTCAACTTTAACTTATGATTCCCCCGATACACGTTTCATTTTTACAAATGCGACAAAAAAAAAAAAAGTCACGAGGAGTTGTTCATGATCTGGCTCTTGTTCAACTCTGCCTTGTACTACTCATCATGTTAGAGGGGGTGGCACACTGTAGCAGACTGTTGTGCAGTGCTTTTGCCAGCTTCAAATTGTTGCATAAGAGAGGTATAAATAAACTCCCTCTTGAGCACAGATGGCGCTGTGGAACCCCTGTGGGTAAAGGGATACTTACACACAAACACATTTTTTTTTTTTTTTTTTGCTGGTGGATTCCAAAAACAGTTGTACAACTGTATCTTGAAGAGAAAGCTTTACAACTCCAAATCTAATTGATAATATATTTTAATGCCTACTGGGCTTGGAATAACATTCTAAAATCGTGGACATTAATATACGGCTATTACATCAAAAATTGTCCATTATTTGCAAGTTCAACAGCTGCTAGCTCTCATGTAGATCCATCTCTTACTGTTTACTGGTATCCAGCTCAAACTAGACCCTGACTAGACCAAATGCACTTCTACTGTGTGTCTGCTCAAATGTACATGATGAACATACGTGAAGTACTAATAGTGTGAGGCAATGTTGATTATTTGAGTAAACATGGTGTTTGTGTGTGAGGTCGTACCTCAGAGTGCGTGACAGGTACAGAGCTGATGCCGGCGTTGACTGCGGTCCAGGAGCGAGCAGTGAGTACGCAGGCGAACAGAGGGAACAGATCTCCAGCTCCCAGTCTGCGGCTGTAACGCTCCACCTTGGACATGTCGCCTTTAATCAGAGCCTGCCACAGTCGACAGTAGTCCAACCTGAAGTCTGGCTGCAGGACCTGGGTGAGAGGAGACTTTTGTTTGTACTCTAACACTTTAATAAGTCTTCTTATACACAGCAAAAATTATCCTTCAAAAATGATCAAGACGATGTATATTTGCTTGTAATAAGTGAAAAAAAAATCTGCCAATGGAACTAGTAAAAATTGACTTGTTAAAATTTCTTAAAATAAAAATTTCTAATATAAGCTTTCTTGGCAGTTTGGAAAATGTGTTTATGATAAGAGTTGGCTGAAAAGACTTATTTAAAGTTAACTAACATTACTAACATTAGGCAGTGTTTCTGTGTCTTACCAAATTCTCTAATTAAAAGTTGCAAGTTTACACTGGAAAAAATACCATTCTTAAAATAAGTTTAAAAAAAAAAATTAAAACAAGACATTTTTTGCTTGTAATAAGCAAAAAAAATATGCCAGTGGAACAAGTTAAAATTCACTTGGTAAGATTTTCACTATAATTTAACTATAAACTATAAACTGAGCAATAAATTGCATCAATTATTCAAAACATCTGCATTTTATTCCACTCGATATGTATATTGACTGCTGTTTTTCAACAACTATGCTATAAGGCCTTTACTACACGTTTGAGTGTGTGAATGAAGACGACCGCTGAAACAGAACGGTACAGAACTAAAACAGAACCGCTCTAATCTAATCCAGTACAGCTGTTCCTGTTAACCTGCGGCTATCTGTGCTGCAGGTTATTACTGGGTAATTTAGAGATTAATGACAGTCTTCGTTCTACCAACACTTAAACCAACAACATGTACTTTGCAAATTTGCTGCTTCTCTTTTCACATTTTTTTTTTTTTTCCAAGTTAGAAACATTTAACCCTCCAGGTAAGATTTTGTAGAATCCTACTGGTTATAATACTGGAAATAACTGTTTGTGTTTGTTTGTGTATTTTCATTTTGTCATTTCAAAATGACATCCGAAATTTGAAGTCATTAGTCTCTCTCTCTCTCTCTCTCTGTGTGTGTGTACATACACGCACGCACGCATTTAACACGAGAGTGCGTGTATGTGCCTTTATAATTAAGGCTGTGGTGAACCAATCCAAACACAGCACACTGCACTCTGCTAAGAACAACATCAAATCAGTTGTTTATCAAAAAGCTTTTAATCCCCTGGAGCTCTAATAAAAATGTGTGTCTGCCTTTGGAAGTGTGTGTCTGTGTGTGTGTGTGTGTGTATGTGTGTGTATGTGGTGTCTTGTCTGTTTGTTTGCTGCTCTGTGTATATATATATATATATATTCAAGGCCTCCACCAGCAGCATGAGAAATGGACTGCAACACTACAATATGAGCACAAATAGTATCTTCTTTATGTCTGAGAAGGCTGGAGATTTCCTACCTGATAGAGGCCGTGATCCAGCAGGATGATCTCTGTCTTCTTGGACTGGGGACACTTTCGTACCAACACGTTGCCCGGGTGCGGATCACAGTGCACAAAGCCTTGGACGAAGATCATTTCACTGTACATCTTTCCCAGGTTCTCTGAGATCTGTTGGCAAAAAAAAAAAAAAAAAAAATGTTGTATGAGTGACTCCAAAAGTATAAATAATTGATCATGTTTCAGATGGCTGATCTGAGCTCAACTTTAGTAAGTGTGTGCACATGGTGCAAATGTGGAAAAAAAAAAGTGTGTTATAGTGTTATTGTCCACACCTTCGCTTACATTCATCTCACAGAACAGATGGAATATCTTTTAAATACCATAAAGAAAAATCACACCACTTAATCATAAGAAAATAAAATCAAAGTTAAAAGCTAAGTGTATTAGTGCAACCTTGAACTGTCACACTGATGTATTGTATGCTCCACTGTATATCCTATTATCAGTAAACTGGGAAGGGAGAGGAGAAAGGAGAGATGAAACAAACACACACACACACACTCAACAATGTGTAAAACATTCTACCTTACATCCATTTTCTCACCCCTTTGTTATTTGAAATATGAGTTTAAACAATAAGATTAAGCGTCTTGTTCCGCTGTAGAATTGTATGTTTGTATGTAAATATACTTTTTAAATCACTTGTTTTTAGGTCTTTGCCTTGATTCAATTAAAAAAGAACAAACCACAGACCAAACATCGGCTAAAAAAACATGAAAAGGGGTGGTAAGTTTTGCAGAATTGCAGAACACTGTAGCGCACGCACACGCAAGCACACACACACACACACACACACACACACACTAATAGTAATTAATGCTAACAGATCTGAATGACGTGTTATTTCTCACTAAGGCAGCAGAGATGTCATGGATGAACATGACCTCCAACACCTCTTTTGTTCCTGTAAACTCGTCACAAACGGTTACCGTTTCTGCTGAACATGTCAGTAGTTTAGATGGTCTGATGAGCCTGGTGAGCACATAGTGGCTGGCACACATTGCTGTCTTCACAGAAGCTCAGTGCCGCTGAACTTGGTCTTAATTTTAGGTGGTTCTCCAGACTCACACAGTGAAACAATCTGGACAACTCAATGACTGAAGCAGATGTGTATTCTGCATCTTTTAAAAAGAAGTCAAGTGATCAGGTGTGAGGACCACTTTGATATTGCTTTGATATGAAAAAACACCATAATCTATCCGTTATGTCAGTTCATTTTTAACATTAGGTAATAATGTAAGAATTATATTCTTATAACTTTGAGACATAAAAGCTGTTATTGTGTACTTTTCTTCTCGATCTTATCAAAAAATCAAAAAGTGCAGTGGTGTAGAGAGTTCACCAAAGACAAGGAACTTATCCTCATCAATTTCAGATTCAGGTTCATTGTGTGTATGAACACACGTACTTACATGTAAATATTCAAGAACTAATTTGATTCAGTGGGTCCATTTGACAACATGTGTACTGCAAATATAAATGACACAACCAAACTGAAAATCTAAGTGGCCTTTTACTTTGTGAAGTGTTGCTGAAGGTAGCTGTTATAGGATGGAGAATGTAATAATTGTGTTCACACTCAGTGTAGTAGTGTGGCCATTGTAAAGCTGCTGCATGTGCAGCAAATCCGTCATTAAAATTTTGTCTCACTGATGTCACCTGAATAATAACAGAAGACAATACGCTCTACTTTATTCTAAAGGCCATTCTGTGTCACATTTAGCTGTGGAGTTGGGAATACAGTGTATCTCTTGTGTAATGAAATGATGTCTTTATCACTTAACTGTAAAACGCTGATTAGTACCCAGTTACCTGAATACATGACAGAGAAATCTGAGTTCTCCTGGAAAAACATCCTTAAGGAAACCAGACTTCTTTAATCCCCTACCATGATTATAGAAACCAGTTTTCTGGTTTATGTGACACGGAACACATATAATGCTAAAGCCGACTAATTCAATGTCAACTCTCCCCAGACGGAAGTTTAACTGTTTTATTTGGTTTATAACATGTCATTGAAAACTATGTTACATCTGTTTATTCATTCAATTATCCTATCAGACAACCATGTGTCAGCAGTGTGATGTATACTGTAGTATGATTGTTGGCACCAGGTGGTTGAGTATTTCTGAGATTTCTGTTGATATCCTAGAAAACAAAAAAACTTAACAGTGATCAGAAACTGTGAAGAAGAAGAGAAAGGTCAGACTGGTTGGATCTGATAACCACTCAACCAGTCTGTGTGGCAGTGAAGCATCTCAGACAGAGAAGACAACGTCAGCTTCAGCTTCTGTCAAACAAGAAGTGAAATGCGAGGCTGCAGTGTGAACAGACTCACCAGCCCTGGTCAGCTGAAGACTGGAACAACAAAGTCGAAATTTCTGCTGAGTCAACATCAACAGTATGAATCCATAGACCATACCTGTAATGTTGTATTGTGTCAACAGTCAAAGCTGAGAGTGGTGGTGGTAACATTGGGGAATATTTTCATGGAACACGTCGGTCTTTTAATACTAATCAATCATGGTTTGAATACCAGAGCCTGAGTGTTGTTGCTGACCATGTTCATCCCTTTATGGCCCCAATTTACCATCTTCTAATGGCTACTTCCAGCATGATAATGCGCAATGTCACCAAGCAAAAGTCATCTCAAACTGGTTCTCTCGCTCTCTCTCTCTCTCTCTCTCTCTCTCTCTCACACACACACACACACACACAGACACGCACACACATCCACACACACACCTATTTAGCAAGAAAGTGGAGAGCTGATGAATTATCTCAGAGAGAAATGGGCAGACACTAATGACCATTAATTACAGCTCATCAGATTGTCACTGGAGAAAAAAGTGAAGTACACACACAGACAGACACACACACACACACACACAATCATGATTGTACTGGTGGATTGCAAATAGAAGAGCGAGTGAGATGCACTGCTACTAACGCTCCCCTCTGGCCTGGAATACCCTGTTTTTGTCTGCTTCACAAAATGTGTGAGTCGTTCCTGTCTCAGCTTTAATAACACATCCTGTGTTGTTCTTTTTCGATGAAAAACTTTGTTTTAGTACAAGTAATGCTGTCCAAGCTGATGTGACATAGTGTTTGCTGACATTTCTCAAGGCAGACACACAGAATACATTTTTCTAACTGAAATACTGGGGACTCTGCATCTAGTGGCCAGCATTCAACAAACTAATCTTTTCTGTTGGTGTTTTTGAGTTTGATACAATAGCATTTACAATGATGCAAACTGACTCCAGGAAATACCTTAAACATGAAAAAGCAGCACAGTTGGTGACTGACTGGATCAAGTTTTACCCTTGGGGCTTGCTGTAGCACCAGTTCTACAGTCTGCTGATACCAACTCTCATAGACTTGTGACATGTTTACGCTGAACTGCAGTCTCTGCACCGTAGAATTAGAAGGAGACCATATGGGGAGTTTGAGGCTCGTTAGATTAATTCGTTAAGGTAGACGGGAGATGCAAACCAAGATTACAAAATTACAAAGCTTGAGACAAATTTATATTTTAGAAAAGATTTTTACATATCATAAATCAAAATTACATTACCCTAACACATTTACAAGTCCTGAAACAAATTTACATTTCAGAAAACAAATTAACAAGACACAAATGGTGAATGTACCAACTCTGGGATTGAACTGGAGGTGATAACAGGAAAATGTGTTTCAATTTTGTAATCGTTTTTTTGTTGGTGTCTGTTCATCAGAACATTATTATTAACCTTATTTTGTTTTTCAGGACTGACCCTGTCTATCACGTGATGAATCTGAGAAAAGTTCAACCCCAGAGTTGGTACATTCCCTTTCCGGTTGATAGTTGATATTTACTAAAAAAAATACTAAATCATTTTTATTATCTAATTAATTGCTAATAATTCTTGGGGTGGGGGAGGGGGGAAATATCAGGATCCAAGCATTTGACTTTGATATATGTTAGCATCTGATCTGATCTCAGACAATGTTCTGAGACAGGAAGTCATGATGAAACATTAATAATATACATTGTTCTGGACGTGGAGACAAATGATCCCCAATCAGCTGAAAGACACGGAGCCAGCTGATATCATATTCATGCACTGATTCTTATTTAAATAACATGGGTTCAACCTCTGTATATATAATTACTCTAAACTTATACATTTAAATGTTACCAATATTTTTAGTTGTAATTATCATTATAGCTAGTGATACTCAGTGAATTAACAACCTCCCTACTTTTAAACATATCGGCAGAGCTTTGTTTGTTCTGAATTCTCTAGGAAAAGGATTTAGGACCTCCCAAACTGGGACTACCACTTATATGATTAGATCCTGCAGCTCCTCTTCCACTATACCTCACTTCACTACACTTTTCACCACTTTATTTTGTGTGGGGAAAATTTGCGTAGTTCATGTTACTGCTTTTAATTGTTGTAAATAGAAGCTTGGGCCCTTAATGTATTTTCCCTCCTCCATCTGTGGAATGAAACAGTCAAGATACCCATACCCCCATTTTTTTTTTTTTTTTTTTTACAATTCTAAGGACCAAAAACTACTGATACTATACTCTACTGTACTGTGCCTGAACACATACAGATAAAAAGATGATTGAGGCTGCTGCTAACATGTAGCTGTGTGAACAGCATGTGTGTGTGTGTGAGAAGACCTGGGTTATCAGTCAATAAACTATTAGCTTCTGTAACCTACACACATACATGCTGTCTGTGGCAGAGCAGCAGGCGGTACCTCATTGACATTGATGCCGTGTTTCTTCATGTAGTCTCTGTCGTTGACTTGCCCTCCTTCAGCAAACTCCATAGTCAGGATCCTCTTTGAGGATAGATCCCAGTGGATCATGGGAATCTGTGAACACAAAGGACACAGGAGTAGATATTATTACAAGTTTCATTGTTCTGTGCAGCTGTCAATCAGTGCTCCATCAGATTATGAGTATGAGGTCTGACGGCTCATTCTGTTTTTGAATTGCTTTAACATAAAACACAAATAATCAACGTTAATTATTTCAGCTTTTCCTATTTTTTTTGTGATGTCCAAAACAATTAGGTAACATTTAACTAAATACCAATTATGTGATATTATTTGAGAAACATGAATATTAAAATGTATAAGACTGGAGACTGATTCAAACTAAATGAAACATATATTCAATAGAACAATGAAAACAATTAAGAAGTTCAAAAATTTCACAATGAAGAAGACACATTAAATTAGTAGTAAAGTTGTGTTTCACCAGTCATTTTCTATCACTGCTCTATAACTATGATTGTTCATGAAATTGGGTAATTCCATTTACTTTGACAAAACTGCAGTTTTCATTCTACTACAGTTTTTTTTTTTTTTTTTTGACAGCTTTTGTTACTTTTTAGGTTCAATAAAAAATATCGATATCGATATCGATGTATTAAAACTATTAAGGCTACCCAATGAATCAACAGGGATTAGCCCTACATGCAGCAACTGCAACATTTTATGATGTTTAATCATAAAATGTTTTTAATTCTGTTGTTTATTAAAATGTTTAATTAATGATGATTACAAACACTGAACAATGTCATATATTCACTCATCATATTGAAAACTTTTACTTTTAATAATCAGTATATTCTGATACCAAAACTGTGTTTATGTCATTAGTACATACAATCACCATCAGTCAAGAGAGTTGATGTGATTTCTTTCGAAACATCAATACTATGTCTACTCATTCTAACAGTCATCTGAAACATCTGTTTAAATTGAACAGTTTATCACTAATGAACAACTGTGTTGTGTTTAATAATGTCATAGTCACGGCTCAATGATCATACTCATTACTACAATTTAATTTATATTGCAAAGATTTTAAGTTTTAAGTTGGTTATCCTAAGGGATATCCTAAGAAAAGATAAACCAAGTGAAAATATGTTTGTCACGTACAGAGCAGGAGTTAAGTTCTGTCACTACTTGAGAAATGTTTTCATATTATACTCCCAATATATTCCAAAGAATGATCCTAACATCTGTGTGCCTTGAACCAAGACAAATGGACTTGCCTGAAGTTTTAAACTTCTTAAAAACATTTCACGTGTCATCTTAAAGACTTCTTCAGCTTTAAGTTACTAGACCAGCTGGAGTTTTCCTGGATGCGTTGGAATTAATTTTAACAGGATTGTCTTTCATCCCTCCAAGTTGTATGTCTATCACAATCCAACTTATAGACTTTTAAAGAATAAAAAGAACTGAATGACAGAAAAGAGAACAAAACTAAAGAAGTTGTAGCTCTCTGTATATGAACTTTGAACAAAGAAAGCTGGGAATAAGAAGTCTAAGTCAGATTCACCAGAGGTAATAAAATTCTCCAACAGACGTATAAAGAAAAAGCGCACAAGGAAATTAAATGATAATGGACATAAAGTCCAACTCTCTCAGTGAAGGAAATATGATTGTTGGCGTTCTGCTAACCCTGCTCTGGGAGAATTCAGGAACAGCTGACAGGCAGCACAGAGGAAGCTGTCATACACAGTCAAAAAGTCTGACCTCTATTAACCACATTGAGTACAATGTGAAAATACTGGGGCTTTAAATTAAAACAGATTGTTACCAGCTGTTATTTGTGTGTTTGTGCACATAGAACCAATAAGGTCAAAAGTAAAATCCCTTTGTCAATCCCGCGAGCTTGTTGTTATAAATGAAGTCTTTTCAATTTACATATGTATTATATGTATTTACATTTGGCTGTACCTTGAGGAAGGGGTAATGGGCCAGCATTTTGGCCACTCTCTCTGCATTGTGACCCTCATTAAGGAAGTCCAGCTCCAGCGGCATGTTTTTCTTTGCCTCTTCCACCAACCACATGAAAGCAAAGTCTGGGAAGAGCCAATGGACCGCCCTTACCAACACCTTTGGATTACAAAATACAGTATTAGAAGTAGCCATCAAGTACAACAGGCATGTACACGTAAACTGAGTAATAACTTTATTAGGAACACCACACTAACACAGGGGAAACCGTCACTTTGTGCTCAAAACCACTTCAGTTCTTTGATGCATTGACTCCACAAGATATTAGAAACATTCCTTTGAAATTGTGCTCGATGTTGACACAATGGCATCACATCATTTCTGCAGATATGTCAGGCAACATTCATGCTCCTGTTGAACCACATCTTATCCGGCCATGTGTTCTATTGGATTCAGATTTGGTAAATAAGGAGGCCAATGAATTAAAAAAACACTAGCTTGAGAAAACTTTTGCTTTATGACATGATGAATGTATTATCACAACAGAAGCAGCCAATCATAGACAAAGATGTGGCTATAGAGGGATACATATGTAAATGAGAGTTGACACAAACTGGACTGTTGACACAAAGCAGGTTGGGTCCATGGATTCATGATGTATGCCTTGAACACATTTCACCTTTCATCTTCAGTTTTAAGTGACTAGTGGTTAGCTCCAAGTATTTGTCTTCTGATGAGTTTGTATCAGAGTTTGTATCAGAACAATTTGTAAAGTGACTTTTTCTTTAAGTCTTTAACAGTATCACTGCAGCCTCAGATTTATGTTCTTGGCTGACAGGGTAGAATCTATTGTATTCCTCTTCTGATTTAGTCCATCTACCTCCAGGTTCAACTGTGGTGTTTTTTTTTTTGTTTTGTTTTGTTTTTTTCTGTGACTCCTTTCTACTCTGTTGGCACCAACCAGTCTGATCAGAAACAGAACTTCCACTCTTTGGATGTTTTTTGTTTGTGGCATCATTCTGACAAAATGTGTGTAAAAATGGCAGGAAATAAGTAGTTTCAGTTTCACACGTACTCAATCCAGCCTACCAGGCACACTCAGTCACCGAGATTATAGGTTTCCCTGTTCTGATGTCTGATGTGATGCAAGTGAAGCTCCTGACCCTCATTTGTATGATTTTTATATGTCAGACTGCCACATGATTGGCTGATTGTATAATTACTTGAATAAGGAAGAGCATAGGTGTTCCTGTGATATCCTACAGTGATATCCTGTCAATGTCTGACAATTTACGCCGGTGGCGTTTCTTCACTAGTTTAACTGACAGATACTCACCTCCATCACCACTATGTCCTTGGAGCTTTGTCTCTGGACTTTGGGGTGTTGGACCTTGACAGCCACTGTCCTCCCATCACGAAGCACTGCCTTGTGGACCTGGGCTAAGGAAGCTGCACCCTGAGGCTTCTCCTCAAAGGAGACAAATAACTCCGACAGCTGCTGGAGAGAGATAGGGATGGGGAAGGAATGAGTGGGAGAGAGCAGAGGATAAATGAGCTATAGATAATGATAAAGAAGACAGGAAAGGCGGACATAGGAGTGGAAGAAGAACGTGATCATCAATCTGATCATCTCTATTTACAAGCTCTTATTGGATGAACATTGAAGGAGGCAAACAAATGACATTAGGAGAGGTGTGCATGCAGGTGAACAGTAAATGTGATTAATTTTGCTGCATTTTTGCTTTGGAAAAATATGGATTTGTTGTGTCATGGTAATAACATACCATATTGACTAAAACAAGGTGAAGTGACTGATACGTAATGATGTAATTATAATGGTTGGTATTGAGTTTGTGTTTGCGACTGCTGAACTAAAACCAAACCAAAGCTGAGACCAAGAGAGGGCAGGGATGTGTGACCAGATACCAGAGAGGTGGGAGACTGAAATAGAGGGTCACAACCAGATGACTGATGCAGAGATGAATTTTAACTGACACTGCTATGACTCAAATTGTGCCTTTTTTTACCTCAAGTGCAGAGAAAAAGAGATGTACAGCTCCTGAAAGGCTTTTAATGTGAAAGGAAGTAGTGACTCTTACCAACAGCAGCTTGAGCAATTGAAAGGAGGAGTAATGGAGACTATCAGTAACAATGAATGAATCAAACCAACATTTCTGTCATGTGATTGGTGAGAATGCCATTAGCAGGCAATTACACCCATGTTCAATGTTTAGCCATTATTTGAATACTGATCTTTATTTGAGAATATATGTAATACCATGGCATTTGTGATATTACCATGGTAGTTATTATTAAGTGTGAAATAAAATATACATTAGCATGAGAATTTGCAATTTAAATGTTGATTGTGACACCATAACTACAGCATAACTACAGATCCACATTTATACCATGCAGTTCTGTGGTAATCCTGTAAGCATAGTCGGGAAACACTTAAAGAGACATGCCCACTGTTTCTATTAGTACATTTTTACGTAATGCACTGTGTACACTATGTATTTACTGTTACAAATCTAACACGACTGTTAACATGAATGTGTAAGGGTGCCCTGTTTTATATGATGTGGAAATTATGCTAGAATCAGTCAGCCTTGTGTTAAAAGTCAGCCCTTTCAACTACAGTTTTCAGTACCAAAACAAAGACATTTGAATGCAGAGACTCCTTAAAAATGTTGACTGGTGTTACCAGCAGGAGAAATATTTTGTCTGTTTTGAAAATATAAAGAGTGAGTGACAGTCAAAAGGTCTCATTTGGTGGATGGAGATTTTCCAGTGTGACCTCTCTATTGAATGCAATCTTGTTAGGCAGCAGTCAGACTGTAGGAAACCAATTTTGGTGACAGAGGAGGAGGTTAAGGTGGTTTGAAAGATCATTAAGCTGAGAAAGGCCACAACTCCCAATGGGATCAAAGGAGTGGTTTTAAAAGAGTGTCAGGATCAATGGAGTCCTGTGTTGATGTGTCATTACATACAAGCTTAACACCAGGGAGAGCATTTCTTACAGTGCCAGGA